>OW818033.2:3210000-3645928 GCA_942486065.2 Calliphora vomitoria | reverse complement strand
GTATTTCTATACAGAAATCTAGCCAGAAGCTGGCTGTGTTTCTATACAGAAATCTAGCCAGAGCTGGCTGTGTTTCTATACAGAAATCTTGCCAGTAACTGGCTGTATTTCTATACAGAAATCAAGCCAGTAACTGGCTGTATTTCTATACAGAAATCTAGCCAGTAGCTGGCTGTATTTCTATACAGAAATCTAACCAGTAGCAGGCTGTGTTTCTATACAGAAATCTTGCCAGTAACTGGCTGTATTTCTATACAGAAACCTAGCCAGTAACTGGCTGTATTTCTATACAGAAATCTAACCGGTAGCTTGCTGTATTTCTATACAGAAATCTAGCCAGTAACTGGCTGTATTTCTATACAGAAATCTAGCCAGTAACTGGCTGTATTTCTATACAGAAATCTAGCCAGTAACTGGCTGTATTTCCATACAGAAATCTAGCCAGTAGCTGACTGTATTTCTATACAGAAACCTTGCCAGTAACTGGCTGTATTTCTATACAGAAATCTAACCGGTAGGCAGGCTGTGTTTCTATACAGAAAATCTTGCCAGTAGCTGGCTGTATTTCTATACAGAAATCTAGCCGGTAGCTTGCTGTATTTCTATACAGAAATCTTAGCAGTAGCTGGCTGTGTTTCTGTACAGAAATCTTGCCAGTAGCTGGATGTAATTCAATACAGAAATCTAGCCAGTAACTGGCTGTATTTCTATACAGAAATCTAGCCAGTAACTGGCTGTATTTCTATACAGAAATCTAGCCAGTAACTGGCTGTATTTCTTTACAGAAATCTTGCCAGTAACTGGCTGCATTTCTATACAGAAATCTAGCCAGTAACTGGCTGTATTTCTATACAGAAATCTAGCCAGTAGCTGGCTGTGTTTCTTTACAGAAATCTTGCCAGTACTTGGATGTATTTCAATACAGAAGTCTAGGCAGTAGCTGGCTGTATATCTATACAGAAATCTAGCCAGTAGCTGGCTGTATTTCTATACAGAAATCTAGCCAGTAGCTGGCTGTATTTCTATACAGAAATCTAGCCAGTAGCTGGCTGTATTTCTTTACAGAAATCTAGCCAGTAGCTGGCTGTATTTCTATACAGAAATCTAGCTAGTAGCTGGATTTATTTCTGTACAGAAATCTAGCCAGTAACTGGCTGTATTTCTATACAGAAACCTAACCAGTATCTGGCTGTATTTCTATACAGAAATCTAGCCAGTAACTGGCTGTATTTCTATACAGAAATCATGCCAGTAACTGGCTGTATTTCTATACAGAAATCTAGCCAGTAACTGGCTGTATTTCTACACAGAAATCTAGCCAGTAACTGGCTGTATTTCTATACAGAAATCTTGCCAGTAACTGGCTGTATTTCTGTACAGAAATCATGCCAGTAACTGGCTGTATTTCTATACAGAAATCATGCCAGTAGCTGGCTGTATTTCTATACAGAAATCTAGCCAGTAGCTGGCTGTATTTCAATACAGAAATCTAGCCAGTAGCTGGCTGTATTTCTATACAAAAATCTAGCCAGTAGCTGGCTGTATTTCTATACAGAAATCTAGCCAGTAACTGGCTGTATTTCTATACAGAAATCTAGGCAGTAGCTGGCTGTTTATCTATACAGAAATCTAGCCAGTAACTTGCTGTATTTCTATACAGAAATCTAGCCAGTAACTGGCTGTATTTCTATACAGAAATCTAGCCAGTAACTGGCTGTATTTCTATACAGAAATCTAGCCAGTTACTGGCTGTATTTCTATGCAGAAATCTAGCCAATATTTGGCTGTATTTCTATACAGAAATCTAGCCAGTAACTGGCTGTATTTCTATACAGAAATCTGGCCAATATTTGGCTGTATTTCTATACAGAAATCTAGCCACTAACTGGCTGTATTTCTATACAGAAATCTAGCCAGAAACTGGCTGTACTTCTATACAGAAACCTAACCAGTAACTGGCTGTATTTCTATACAGAAATCTAGCCAGTAACTGGCTGCATTTCTATACAGAAATCATGCCAGTAACTGGCTGTATTTCTATACAGAAATCATGCCAGTAACTGGCTGTATTTCTATACAGAAATCTAGCCAGTAGCTGGCTGTATTTCTATACAGAAATTTAGCCAGTAACTGGCTGTATTTCTATACAGAAATCTAGCCAGTAACTGGCTGTATTTCTATACAGAAATCTAGCCAGTAACTGGCTGTATTTCTATCCAGAAATCTAGCCAGTAGCTGGCTGTACCTTTATACAGAAATCTAGGCAGTAGCTGGCTGCATTTCTATACAGAAATCTAGCCAGTAGCTGGCTGTACTTCTATACAGAAATCTAGCCAGTAGTTGGCTGTATTTCTATCCAGAAATCTAGCCAGTAGCTGGCTGTATTTCTATACAGAGATCTAGCCAGTAACTGGCTGTATTTCTATACAGAAATCTAGCCAGTAACTGGCTGTATTTCCATACAGAAATCTAGCCAGTAACTGGCTGTATTTCTATACAGAAATCTAGCCAGTAACTGGCTGTATTTCTATACAGAAATCTAGCCAGTAACCGGCTGTATTTCTATACAGAAATCTAGCCAGTAACTGGCTGTATTTCTATACAGAAATCTAGCCAGTAACTGGCTGTATTTCTATACAGAAATCTAGCCAGTAACTGGCTGTATTTCTATACAGAAATCTAGCCAGTAACTGGCTGTATTTCTATACAGAAATCTTGCCAGTAACTGGCTGTATTTCTATACAGAAATCTAGCCAGTAACTGGCTCTATTTCTATACAGAAATCTAGCCAGTAACTGGCGGTATTTCTATACAGAAATCTAGCCAGTAACTGGCTGTATTTCTATACAGAAATCTAGCCAGTAACTAGCTGTATTTCTATACAGAAATCTAGCCAGTAACTGGCTGTATTTCTATACAGAAATCTAGCCAGTAACTGGCTGTATTTCTATACAGAAATCTAGCCAGTAACTGGCTGTATTTCTATACAGAAATCTAGCCAGTAACTGGCTGTATTTCTATACAGAAATCTAGCCAGTAACTGGCTGTATTTCTATACAGAAATTTAGCCAGTAACTGGCTGTATTTCTATACAGAAATCTAGCCAGTAACTGGCTGTATTTCTATACAGAAATCTAGCCAGTAACTGGCTGTATTTCTATACAGAAATCTAGCCAATAACTGGCTGTATTTCTATACAGAAATCTAGCCAGTAACTGGCTGTATTTCTATACAGAAATCTAGCCAGTAACTGGCTGTATTTCTATACAGAAATTTAGCCAGTAACTGGCTGTATTTCTATACAGAAATCTAGCCAGTAACTGGCTGTATTTCTATACAGAAATTTAGCCAGTAACTGGCTGTATTTCTATACAGAAATCTAGCCAGTAACTGGCTGTATTTCTATACAGAAATCTAGCCAGTAACTGGCTGTATTTCTATACAGAAATCTAGCCAGTAACTGGCTGTATTTCTATACAGAAATTTAGCCAGTAACTGGCTGTATTTCTATACAGAAATCTAGCCAGTAACTGGCTGTATTTCTATACAGAAATTTAGCCAGTAACTGGCTGTATTTCTATACAGAAATCTAGCCAATAACTGGCTGTATTTCTATACAGAAATCTAGCCAGTAACTGGCTGTATTTCTATACAGAAATCTAGCCAGTAACTGGCTGTATTTCTATACAGAAATTTAGCCAGTAACTGGCTGTATTTCTATACAGAAATCTAGCCAGTAACTGGCTGTATTTCTATACAGAAATTTAGCCAGTAACTGGCTGTATTTCTATACAGAAATCTAGCCAATAACTGGCTGTATTTCTATACAGAAATCTAGCCAGTAACTGGCTGTATTTCTATACAGAAATCTAGCCAGTAACTGGCTGTATTTCTATACAGAAATCTAGCCAGTAACTGGCTGTATTTCTATACAGAAATCTAGCCAGTAACTGGCTGTATTTCTATACAGAAATCTAGCCAGTAACTGGCTGTATTTCTATACAGAAATCTAGCCAGTAACTGGCTGTATTTCTATACAGAAATCTAGCCAGTAACTGGCTGTATTTCTATACAGAAATCTAGCCAGTAACTGGCTGTATTTCTATACAGAAATCTAGCCAGTAACTGGCTGTATTTCTATACAGAAATCTAGCCAGTAACTGGCTGTATTTCTATACAGAAATCTAGCCAGTAACTGGCTGTATTTCTATACAGAAATCAAGCCAGTAACTGGCTGTATTTCTATACAGAAATCTAGCCAGTAACTGGCTGTATTTCTATACAGAAATCTAGCCAGTAACTGGCTGTATTTCTATACAGAAATCTAGCCAGTAACTGGCTGTATTTCTATACAGAAATCTAGCCAGTAACTGGCTGTATTTCTATACAGAAATCTAGCCAGTAACTGGCTGTATTTCTATACAGAAATCTAGCCAGTAACTGGCTGTATTTCTATACAGAAATCTAGCCAGTAACTGGCTGTATTTCTATACAGAAATCTAGCCAGTAACTGGCTGTATTTCTATACAGAAATCTAGCCAGTAACTGGCTGTATTTCTATACAGAAATCTAGCCAGTAACTGGCTGTATTTCTATACAGAAATCTAGCCAGTAACTGGCTGTATTTCTATACAGAAATCTAGCCAGTAACTGGCTGTATTTCTATACAGAAATCTAGCATGTAACTGGCTGTATTTCTATACAGAAATCTAGCCAGTAACTGGCTGTATTTCTATACAGAAATCTAGCCAGTAACTGGCTGTATTTCTATACAGAAATCTAGCCAGTAACTGGCTGTATTTCTATACAGAAATCTAGCCAGTAACTGGCTGTATTTCTATACAGAAATCTAGCCAGTAACTGGCTGTATTTCTATACAGAAATCTAGCCAGTAACTGGCTGTATTTCTATACAGAAATCTAGCCAGTAACTGGCTGTATTTCTATACAGAAATCTAGCCAGTAACTGGCTGTATTTCTATACAGAAATCTAGCCAGTAACTGGCTGTATTTCTATACAGAAATCTAGCCGGTAACTGGCTGTATTTCTATACAGAAATCTAGCCAGTAACTGGCTGTATTTCTATACAGAAATCTAGCCAGTAACTGGCTGTATTTCTATACAGAAATCTAGCCAGTAACTGGCTGTATTTCTATACAGAAATCTAGCCAGTAACTGGCTTTATTTCTATACAGAAATCTAGCCAGTAACTGGCTGTATTTCTATACAGATATCTAGCCAGTAACTGGCTGTATTTCTATACAGAAATCTAGCCAGTAACTGGCTGTATTTCTATACAGAAATCTAGCCAGTAACTGGCTGTATTTCTATACAGAAATCTAGCCAGTAACTGGCTGTATTTCTATACAGAAATCTAGCCAGTAACTGGCTGTATTTCTATACAGAAATCTAGCCAGTAACTGGCTGTATTTCTATACAGAAATCTAGCCAGTAACTGGCTGTATTTCTATACAGAAATCTAGCCAGTAACTGGCTGTATTTCTATACAGAAATCTAGCCAGTAACTGGCTGTATTTCTATACAGAAATCTAGCCAGTAACTGGCTGTATTTCTATACAGAAATCTAGCCAGTAACTGGCTGTATTTCTATGCAGAAATCTAGCCAGTAACTGGCTGTATTTCTATACAGAAATCTAGCCAGTAACTGGCTGTATTTCTATACAGAAATCTAGCCAGTAACTGGCTGTATTTCTATACAGAAATCTAGCCAGTAGCTGGCTGTATTTCTATACAGAAATCTAGTTAGTAGCTGGTTGTATTTCTATACAGAAATCTAGCTAGTAGCTGGCTGTATTTCTATACAGAAATCTAGCCAGTAGCTGGCTGTATTTCTATATAGAAATCTAGCCAGTAGCTGGCTGTACTTTTATACAGAAATCTAGCCAGTAGCTGGCTGTATTTCTATACAGAAATCTAGCCAGTAACTGGCTGTATTTCTATACAGAAATCTAGCCAGTAGCTGGCTGTATTTCTATACAGAAATCTAGCCAGTAGCTGGCTGTATTTCTATACAGAAATCTAGCCAGTAGCTGGCTGTATTTCTATACAGAAATCTAGCCAGTAACTGGCTGTATTTCTATACAGAAATCTAGCCAGTAACTGGCTGTATTTCTATACAGAAATCTAGCCAGTAACTGGCTGTATTTCTATACAGAAATCTAGCCAGTAACTGGCTGTATTTCTATACAGAAATCTAGCCAGTAACTGGCTGTATTTCTATACAGAAATCTAGCCAGTAACTGGCTGTATTTCTATACAGAAATCTATCCAGTAACTGGCTGTATTTCTATACAGAATTCTAGCCAGTAACTGGCTGTATTTCTATACAGAAATCTAGCCAGTAACTGGCTGTATTTCTATACAAAAATCTAGTCAGTAACTGGCTGTATTTCTATACAGAAATCTAGCCAGTAACTGGCTGTATTTCTATACAGACATCTAGCCTGTAACTGGCTGTATTTCTATATAAGAAAAGATTCTTCTCTCAAGACACTGTCTTGAGAAGACACTTAAGAAGCACTTTTCTATAGAGAACACTGATTTTGGAAAACTGTTTTCTATAAGTAAACTGACTAACCGACAGTATAACTATTAGTTAACAACTGGCCGGTCTTCGTGTTCATGGGGGTAAGAATATCTTTAAATTTCTCTAAACTAGTTGCTACTTGCAACGTTTAAAACAAAATTTCACTGTAAATAAAATATCTGTTCATATGTTTGTTACTTTTAAATAAAACTAATTTTTGACTAATTTTTTTTTTTTTCTTAGACAGATTTAAAATGATGATACATACTCGTTAGTATAAATCAAATTTATGGTCATTTTGTATATTGCGAGACAAAAGAAACATTTTTTAAACAGCCATAAAATAAACAATAAAGAAATGGAAAAAATTAGATGAATTGAATATGATTTTTATGCTGATGAGAAAGATATTTAAATAATGGTAAATATTTAATATTAATAATAATGAAATAAATTTTATTGATTTATGCCATAAGTTTAAGTTAAAAACTTTAAAGATTTATGGATAAATAAGCAGTCTACATGCATATAATTTAGATTTCTGTTGTAAGATTTTCCCCAGTTTTTTTGTCATAAAACACTTGCAGCTGTAAAAAAACTGTTTATGGCTTTTAGTCCCATAAATAATGCCTTAGTTTTGTTTTAGCCAGTATATATTTTTTGTTTTGTTTCTGCTTGTCTCTCTGTATTTATATAATGAAGCTATTGATGACATCTTTAGTAGCCCATAAGCATGTTTAAACTTGTTTAGAAAAACAAATTCAATTTGTGTATAAAAATAAATAAACAAAATGTAATGAAACGAAACTGGAAAAATCAAGCCCAAAATATTGAAAAAAGGAAACACACTGTGTAAAGACTGGATATCACAAGGTGGCTGCATGTCTAAACAAATCCCTTAAGGTTTTCAAATTGAACTTGTATTTTTTGTTTCTTTAACTAAATACATGCATATACTTAGAATACATATAAAAACTGTATTGTAAATTGGGTATAACGCCAAACATTTTTATTGCTTTTGATACTTCCGGTTAGAAAATAATGTTTGCAGCAGAGCGATGATCCTAAACTGTGCCAAAATTTTATACAAGTCATTTTAAATGGAAATTTATCGTAAAATTTACTCATCTTTAGAATTAGGCTGAATTTTGTTGTTAATGTTTTAAGCACGTATTTTGTTTTCTTCTTTTTTGTTTTTTTTTTTTTGAGGGGTGAGAAGGTTTGTTGTAAAGAACACTAACCTAAACGGAAGGGACTTTTATTTGTACACAAGTATTTGCTTTGACTAATCGGAATTTTGTTTTGTTGTTAGCTAGGTGCTTTTTATGCTGGCAGTAAATTGTTTTATCTTTATTTAAACATCTAGAAAAAAATCTAAATAAACTAAAAAAAAAATGGAAAATTTTTGTCATGATATTTAGGTTGATTTGTAAATTGTTTAGAGGGTGTTTAAAGAAATTTCCAGGGATTTTTAAATGAATAGTTTATTATTATGTTTTACTAACGAAATAAGTGGTATTTATAAAAAGCTGTAAACATTTTTACAAATAGTTTAAGAATTTAGTGGCTTGTTAAATAGTTTCTAAATAAGGCTTATAGTGTTTTCACACCTAAAGTTAAAACCTGGTTTTAACGTTAAAACCATAATTAGCTGATTTTGCGTTCACACCATAAGTTTTCATAAATCTGGTTTTAACATTTATTGGTCAAACTCTATTTTTTCCTCCCACATTTCAATAAAACCTTTTCGTTGTGTTCTGTTCAAAAGCTTATTTTTCTCTTGTATTTTTTTATTGTTGCTGCTGCGTTCGTTATTTAATTTTTTTAAGTTTTACACTTTGACTACGGCTTTCTTCGTTTCTATATTTGTTTTGTTTTCTTTTATCAGCTGTTTACAACATTTTCATGTTGGTAGCACTGTATTTAGTACATAGAAAACAAGGTTGTATTTCATAAAACCTACTTAAAACCAATTCAAAAAAGGTTTTAAGATGGTTTTGTCATAATAATTTTGTATGGTAAAACCAGGTTTTAATAATGGTTTTAACGATAAAACCAACTTTTGGATTAAAACCACTCAGTGTGAAAACACTATTAGGTTTGTTTGGAAATATTTGAATTATTTTTGTTTAGAACTTCAATTACTAAATAGGGAATGAAAATCTTACCAAATGGAAAATTGTTATTTACTTAGCTTAAACAGTAGTTTCAGTAATATGTAGATTTATTTACTGGTTCCTTATTAATTGAAAGGTAGTGGGTGTATAACTTAGAAATGCGTAATTTTTTAAATTGCTTAGCTTTTATTTTGAAACATTCGAACAACATAGATTCATTAAAACTATTATCTACTATTAGCTATGACCTTTTCCTATGTCCCTGCATCATAGGAATGAACTGCTCATCTTATGAGGCCAAGAACGAATCAAGCTAATATCGGATACTCTGTTCCAAAGTGAAGCGTATCCCATAGAGAGCTTTCTGCACTGATTGAAGCAAATAGTAGTCGGACGGGTCTAGGCGGATGAGGCAAAACTTCCCCACCACTTCATTATAAATAGTTTTTAACAGGTATTGCAACATGTGGCCTAGCGTTGTCATGATGGAATATTGTATGTCTGGTCGCATATTCTGTGCGTTTTTCGGCCAATGCTCGCTTCAAATGAATCAATTGTGTTATGTGTAGGTTCCCTGTGATAGCCTGGTCAGTCTTCAGCAGCTCCTACTAGATGGAATCATTTTGTTGCGATCGAATGCAGAGAATTATCTTAGCGCCATGAATATTTGGCTTTGATATCGATTCATCTCGTTGGCCAGGCTTCAGATACGATCTCTTACGCTTCGGGTTAAAGTAATGTATCCATTTTTCATCACAAGTAATGATTCGGTGCGTAAATGATTTTCTTTTATAGCGTTCAAGAATAATTTCGGACATGCATTATTGTCTTTCAACGTCTCTCAACTTCAATTCGTATGGTATCCAATTTCCCTGCTTTCGCACGAATTCTGCTGCTCGCAAACATTGCTGCTTGAGTAGCTCCAAATGATTTTACAAGCTCTTGCTCATTTCGGACATGCATAATTATCTTTCAAGATCTCTCAGACTAAATTCATATGGTACCCAATTTCCCTGCTGCTCGCAAACGTTTTGAAATTGCTGCTTGAGTAGCTGCCGTGATTTTTCAAGCTCTTGTTGAGTTTAACAACAATCTTCATTGACTAATGCCTCCAATTCTTGGTCTTCAAACTTGTTTGGTTGGCCCGAGCGATATTTGTTTTCCGTGTCAATATCATCACTTCTGAACCATACAAACAATCTCTCGCACATTGAAACCGAAGGAACACATTCACCACAAGCATTGGTCAGCAAACAGTGTGCTTCAACGGCACTTTTTTTGAATTTAAAGAAGTAAAACAAAACTTACCGCATATGAAGATTCGTTGGTTCACAATTCGATATTTACGAAGCAATAACAATTTTTGTTGTTTACACTACAATGTTCAATAACTAAGTGAGATTAAATGACAGATATGTAACCTTCAAAATAACATATGAATTATTAAAAAGAAAACTGCGTTCAAAAGACACACCATCTATTGTAAATCGCGTATTTTTTAATCAAACACCCAATATTTGAAACATTTTCGTCTTGAAATATTTTTGTTTAAAACTTCAATTACTAAACTGGGAATGAAAATCTCACAAAATTTAACATTTTTCGTTACTTTGTTCAAACTGTAATTTCAGATTTATATACTGGATCCTTATAGATTGCAGAGTATATTTAAGGTTGTATATCTAAAGTTCCATAAGAGTTTAGGTTATGCATGATGACTCATGACTCATGACTGGAGTTTTGAAACACACACTACTCATCATGAGTGGTGTGTGTTTATTTGAACTGTAAAATGAACAACTATACAGCAGTGTAAAGTATATACCTCTTACATATACTTTCATTATGCATTATGTGTATGTCTTTATAAGCTTACCTTCACAGTGTTGCTACTCTAACTCTCTCCCTTCTACTCACCTTTTAATTAATTAACTAATTACTTGTTGAAATATCTTCCAATTAATAAAAATAAATAATTTTTGCAAAAAATGTCTAGTATTTTTTCTTTATTTTTCAATATTTGATTTTATTTTCAATATTATTAATTGTTAATTTTTTTATTATTGTTGTTATTATACTTAATTATTTTATATATTTTATTTGTTAATGATTTTTTCTCCTCATCCGAGTTGTTTTTTTCTTTTTTTTCATTTTAATCATATTTATTTAAATTTATTTTAACAGTATTAATATGATTATGTTTTGGTTTTTTTTTTCTCTCTTTTAATCACGTTTATAACTTTTTACATTTGATCTGTGGCTGTTGTGTTTGTTTTTTTTTCTGCGTTATTGGAGTTTTGTTTCATGTTGTTATTAATTAATTATTTATATATTTAGCATTTACTGGTTACATTTATGTATAGAAATTTACGTTACGTTACATTTCATTTTAATTACTACACATTTTACAGTTGTTTCTAGGTTTTTTTTTATTGATTTTTTTTTAGGAATTATTTTCATTATTAACATCATATATGAGCAGTATTTGTACACAAATGAAAAATAAATAATTAAAGAGGAAATTTGTTTATGGTTTTTTTGGTTTGTAAATAATTGCTAATTGGTAATAAGTGTTATGAAGAAGCTAGATAATGAATGAAATGATGAAATTAGCTACTATGGGAGATTAAATGAGATATTTCCTTAGAAACTAGGAGTTTTTAAAAATACGTTGGAGTTTAATATGAACAAATTTCAATTTAAGATAAAATTTTGTCTGTTGCTTACAGCAATAATGAATCATTTTTAGGCATTTAAGAAAAAAAGAAATATGATACCTTATTTTGGACAGGGTACTTTTTAATTTGTTTCACAAAGGTATTTGATAAAAATCTATTGATTTTAAAATGATTTTAGGTGCGATAAATTTTGATCGATTTATTATTCTAACAAAATAATATCAAACAGAAAATAATCTATGTTGTATGTTACGAAGTACTTTTTCATAATTTGCCATCTTAAAGAGTACTTTTCCATAACTTTTCTAAAAGTACAGTTTTAAAAAGTAAATAAGTATGGTATATTTTTCATAAAGCACTTTTTGAATAAATTATATTTTAAATGAAACACCCTTTCAATATTGCACATTTTTATTTAATAATGTACAGTTTCAACATGCATTTACTAGCTTTTTAATAAAGTACCATAATAATAAAGTACATTTTGAATGTTGTGCATTTAGTGGCTTTTTAATAAAGTACCTTTTCAATAAAGTACCTTTTTAATAAAGTACCTTTTCAATAAAGTACAGTTTTAATAAAGTACCTTTTTAATAAAGTACCTTTTTAATAAAGTACCTTTTCAATAAAGTACCTTTTTAATAAAGTACCTTATCAACAAAGTTCCTTTTTAATAAAGTACCTTTTCAATAAAGTAATTTATTCTCACTTAGTTATTGAACATTTGCTTCGAAAACGTCGAATTTTGTGCCAGCAAAGCGTCATATGGCGGAAGATTTGCTTTCTTTAATTTAAAACAACTAAGAGAGCTATATTCGGCTGTGCCGAATCTTATATACCCTTCACCAAATTATACTTTAAAATAAAAATTTTTAATATTTTTAGGTAAACAAAATAAATTTTTTCAAAATTGTTTTGCAAAATTGTTTTGATTTAATTATTTTAATTTTTTTTTTTAAGTTAAACAAAATAAATCTTTTTTTTCAAAATTAAAAAATTTTTTTTTTCAGAACTTTTTTCAAAATTTAAAAAAAAAATTTTTTTTTTCAAAATTGTTTTCAATTTTTTTTCAAAATTGTTTTGATTTAATTTTTTTTTTTTTAATTTTAAAAGAAAAAAATTTTAAATTTATTACTGAAAAAAAATTTATGAAAAAGATTTTTTTTGGTAAAATTCGGGTTAAAAAATATTTTTCCCGATTTTGACCCATTATAGGTCCAAATTATTATAGCCTTATATACATCGTTGCAATGGACTTTGAAATACCTATCATTAGATATCCATATTGTCTATATTAATGACATAGTAATCCAGATATACAAGGTGGCGCAAAAGTAATCCTCCTATCAGAAAATGCTATAAATTTTGCGATTGGCCCCTAATGTCAGTTCTGTTTTGACATTTGTGTAGTAAACACATGTTAATAAACAATGTTACGCAACACTGCTCCAGAACGCGGAATATTGCTGACTATTTATTTGACCAATAATCGTCAAAATTTATAGCATTTTCTGATAGGAGGATTGCTTTTGCGCCACCTTGGCTTGTGCGGTTCAGAAGTGGTGATTTTGACACGGAGGACAAAGCCCTATTGCCCAGGCCATACAAAAAAGTTTGAAGCATTACTCCATGAGGATTTTTTTCAAAGTCAACAAGAGAATGCAAAATCATTGGGAGTTGCTGAATCAGCAATTTCAAAACGTTTACGAACAGCAGGATTTATCCAAAAGCAGGGAAATTAGTTACAATACGAACTGAAGTCGAAAGACCATACAAGACGATAGTGCAAGTCGGAAGTGCTCCTGGAATGCTATAAAATAAAATCATTTTTGCACCGAATCATCACTTGCGATCAAAAATGGATACGTTACGATATCCCGAAGCATAATAACTCGAATGTGATGCCCGGCAAACCAGCAAAATCGACACCAATATTCATGGCGCTAAGGAAATGCTCTGAATTTGGTGGGACCAAAAGGGTCCTATCTATTATGAGCTACTGAACTCAGGCTGATTCGCTTAAAGTGAGCATTGTATACGGCCAGACATGCAACCGTAATATTCCTTGTAGCAATAGATTTGCATCACCATCCAGACCTTGCCCCTTTCAACTACTATTTGTTTGAGCGATGCAGAACGCTCTCACTTCAAAACAGATGGCCAGTACTTTGAATAATTAGTTTTTGTACAGATGTTTCAAAATAAAAGCTAACAATTTGAAAAAAAATCCGTATTTTTAAGTTATACACCCAATAGTGTAGTGACTTTAATAAATTACTTTTTTAAAAACGTACTTTTACAATATACACACATTTTTTAAACCTTTAAAGAACTATTTTTATAAAAAGTGCACTGTGGAAAATTGTCTTCCATTAAAGTTTCTTCTTAGTAATGTATATTTTTAATTAATTACATATTTATAAAGAAGAACCCATAGAATATACAAATAGAACGGAAGGAGAGAGTAATATCAATGGAAAAATTACTCTTTTTCACACATACGAAAAAATAAATTGCCTCCTATTTAAAATTTTTAAATTTGTATATTACTCACTAGGATTTTCTATCACCTAGAATGAAGAAAAACTCCTTACTTTCTAAGAAATATAACTTTTAATCTCTCTGTTAATGATCCAATACTTTAAATATTTATACATAAGCCTATTACTTGCCTTCTTAAAACTCTAACACGTTTGTTTGCTTTCCCTCTAATTTATGTAAAACTACTTAAATACATACTTATTTCATTAATTTTCCTTATATTAATATTGAATTTTTTTCGTTTTCCAAAAAATTTATACAAAACTTATATTATTTTTACAACATCATTCTTTGGCTAATTTCAGTCTAACCGCTAAACGTTTACACTTCCATATCAATTGGGTTTCCAAAATACTAAACGACATGGCCACCAATACTAGGCCCAACAGCAAATAAGCACAGCAGGCAAACAGCTGGATCTCGGGGCCCTGAAACGTTTTCAGCGGCACAAAATCACCATAACCAATGGTTGTCAAGGTGACAAAACAAAAATAAGCACCATCGATTAAAGACCAATTTTCCCACAGAGCAAATATAACAGTGCCCAGGCAGACGTAGAATATTAAAATGAACAAAACCACAATGATGGGAACCTGAGGTATCTGTGAGGTTGAGTCGCTGAGCGAGACTAACGAATGATTATCACAAAAGTCGTCTTGGCCGAGGTGTTTATCAGTCTGGGAGTGATGTAGATGTTTTAGTTTATAGATATTGGTGCCCTCCAAACCACCACAATCATCATCGGAGGTATCGTCATAGTGGTCGCCATAGCATATAGCGGCACCCGAGGAGTTGCGACGCTTGGGTACATGTAAATTACATTCACCTTTGCGATTGATTATAACAGATTTACGTTGCTGGCCTATAGAGTGGCTGGAGCGTTGAAAAGTATTTAGGGTGTGGCGATGAAAGGAAGCGGCTGTGGCATTAAGAAAACTGCGGGCATGAGACTTGTCTTCTGTTGATACTGCAGAACTGGTGAGTAAAGGTACTCGAGAGGGAGTGCCATGTGGGCAATTGCTGCAATTATAAAAAAAGCAATAAAAATTATAAATTTTGTTTAATGTTTGATTATTTATATTGACGCAGTTAATTCTATTTAGTACATATAATTATAAACATATGTAAGATTCCTTTCATCATTATAATAAATTAAAAACACATGGAGAAAACCGGCATTTTTTATTGAATTTATTTCCTTTTAACACAGTGGCTTCCTTATGTATTCTCTTCCGGCCTTGCTTATTTCCTTATTTATTTACTTAAGTGGATTGTTCGCACAATAAACATAAAATTGTGTTAAAAATCTGCTGTATCATCAGTTAAATTTTGTAACACAAAGAATTATTGAAAATGAGGTAAAATGAAATAAACAATATAAAAAAAGAAATAAATTACATTGTACTGTATATTGTATTGTGTCTGGTGTAAAAATAAAATTAATTGACCTGATTCAAGCTCAAGTTACAATTAATTACCAACACTTAAACAACATTGTACACACACACACATGCACACAATTACAAGCCTTCACTCACTCACACTCTCCAATACACACATGACATTATACATGGCAGTAATAAATGGCGTTTGAAAAACTGCAGAGACAGAGAGAGAGGGTGAGTGAGAGGGAGACAAAACCACCCATCATCGGGTATTAATATGAGTGTAAGAGCAAAAATAATGTCTGCAAGTGTTGGTTTCTTTGTAAAACTTGTAAAGAAAATAATGTGTGGCAATATTGCGTTGAAAGGCAACACTTAAGATGTGAGTAAGTATGTGAACATTAGGGTGTCCCTTTTTAGCCTTTTACGATTATCAATGCTACAAGGCCTAAAATTGTTCACCATCATCTAAAAACCAAATTATATATTTGAAAAAAAAAAAAATCAAATTTTGATAAAAAAAAACATGTCTCAAAAGTTTTTGTAATTGCAATATCAGGGTCACCCCTAATATACATGTCTGTAATAAAAAATCATGAAGGATGTTATAAAAATGTATCACTTCATTTCGTAAATCTTGTATTGAATGTTGTAAAAAAATAAGAGAAAAGCGCACAAAGAAAATCTTCAATAGAATGATTAAATCATGATTGTAATTTATGAGACAATGTGCAAAAGAAAATGGGGGTATGATAAATTTAAAAGCTGGAGATTAATGACTTTGGCGGTAGATTAATTGTGAAATACAGGGTGTGTATCATTTTGGAAAATGTAATGCACATTTTCTCAGTATTACTATATGCCAATAATTATTAATTTCAAAGTAAATGTGAAAATTTGTCTCTGTTCCATTAATGTTAAAATATAAAATTGTCATATATGAAGAATATCAATAATATTCGCGAATTTGAGTAAAAATATTTAATTTTAAAGAAAACTGCACTTCAAAACATCGAAATATGTTCTAAAAAATAATTTTTAAGATTGCTTCTCTTTCTGAAAATATATAACAGAATAAAATTTGTAAAAATCGGTTGGAAAATGGCCAAGTTACGGTAGTTTAAATTATGCTCCCAAACTAAAGCAAAATACTGTCAGTTATGTTATGTTTTTTTTTTTTTTTAAATTAGCATAACTCATTAATTTGTTAACCATTTTTTAATTGCTACGTCGGTATTAGCAAATTTACTAAAATAAGACAAATATATTTTACTGACTTACGAACAACTTGAGGAAAAAAGTACATTTCCATAAACTTAAAGACCGTAATACAGCCATTTTCCGAACGATATTCAAAAAGTGTCTTCTATTTGAAAGGTAAGAGATATGTGTTTTAAATAATATTAATACTAGAATTGAATCTGTAAGTTCAAGACTGTGATTACATACATATGGTTATCAAACTTATCAAACAAAAACTCTTGTTTGGTTCAATGCATATTTTAAAATTTTTAAATTTTAACTATAAGAGGTATAATATAAGAAAGCCAAATTTTCGCACTCACAGATTTTTTATAACTTTCTATTTTTCTAAATAATATGATTAAAAGTAGGTGAACTAAAATGTTTGTGAAAACTATGGTTACAAAACGTAATATGTACTTAGTTTGTATGAAATCGTTAATTCTTTGTACTCAGACGTATGATAAATATTCCATTTGTGAATATTTAATAATAAGTATACGCACTAGATGAGATTTATTAAACATTTTTAAATCTGTCATTTCTAAACCAGAAAGAAGGCATCTGCGGCTGTATCGAATCCTATATACTCATCACCAAATATAATTTAAGACAAATATAAAAAAAAATTTCTGGAAAAAAAATTTTTAAGAAAAATATTTCTGGAAAAAAAAAAATTTCGCGAAAAAAAATTTTAATTTCAAAAAAAAAAAAATTGTGGTGAAAAAAATGTTGCTGGAGAAAATATGTTTGTGAAACAATTTGTTTATTGAAAAAGAAGCGCAACACAACCTTCCTGTATGAAAGCTAGTGCGAGATTGATTCAGTGTTTGCGAAAACTTTTAGACCATAGCCCATCATACGATATAAACCGCTACTTCAGTGCCAAAAAAGCTGTCACAGCTAAATTATTTTTTTCTCCTAGGTACTCGTACTAATATTAAAAAAAAAACATATAAACTCAACTTAGAAAGCTTTAAATGATTTTATTTCAACAAAATTTTTCATTTGATCAAAGAGGAAAATTTCCAATGGAATACAATTACATAAACCTTTTCCAAATTTCGAAAACGAAGAACCACTTGTCTTTACATTGAAATGCCCTCACATTCTTGCTTCATTTTTAATATTAGTTAAAAAAGACTAGACAAAAATAACACGGTGCTACGATGAAAAGAACTTGGAAAACCACCTAGCGTGGGTTCACTTGCTGAGTACATTCAAAATTGTATTTAAAAATGTCAGAAACAACAATTAAATTCAGAAGTTATTCTAAAAAAAACGTTTTCAGTGATGTTCGTCAACTTATTGACCTGAAAATCAATCATTTTTTGTTAAACTTAAAATTTTTTAACGGATTTGGAATGAAAACTTATTACGCATTTTTTGACACATTTGCTAGTTAAGTATTGTTTCTGTTAAGAATATCAAACAATTTTTTTTGATTTTAGTCACTTTTCATTGCTTATTTTGATTTGATAAAATTTAGTTCTTAATTTTTCAAATCGGATGAAAACTGTAAAAGATATTCAACTTTTCATTAACACCTTTCTATAAAAAAACAAAATTTATAAGATAAATTTTTTCAAACTTTTTTAAAAAGTTTAATAACTTTTGCAAATATAAACCGATTTCAACAAATAATATCTCTTTTTTGTCTACATAAAATTGTCTTTAAAACGTTGTGCAGAGAACATAGGTTTTCATAGAAAAAAATCAAAACAACTATAGTTGAATTTTAAAAATTTCGAAAAAAATAAAAAATAATGCAAAACTTTTTATAAAAACTTATATAATTTCTTGGAAGACACATTTTATGCATACATTTTATGAAACCTTGATTCTTTGGCTATCCACAATTGTTTAAAATGTTGAAATCGGTTCAAAAATGTGTGATTTACAGGTATTAAAGTACTACGACCTACCCTAAAACAATTTTTTCAAAATAACTCAAAATTTTGAGGGTGTTTCAAAATCTTTGAAAACGGTTTTAGTATGTCCTTACCTAGGCATACAACCTTCAATAGGTCGCTTTTCAAGTTCTGAAAAAAAAAAATTATTTTGTAGCAGAGTATAATTATTCTAATGTTATCATTTGAATCAAAAGCAGGCATTTACTTGAATAAGGAAATTGTACTTTTGTAATATTGTCAATAGCAATTACAATTTGTGAAAAAAAGTGCTAAAGTTTTACTGATATAAAAACCATTTTTTATGAAAAGAACCCACCAATGATTACAAAATACCTATAGATCTGGCATGAAAACCGCTGTTTTGGTAACACTGGACTGAATGTTTTTGTTTCTTATACCCTCCATCAAAAAAATATGGGGGTATATAGGTTTTGTCGTTCCGTTTGTAACACATCAGAATACTTTTCGTAGACCCACATAAGTATATATATTCTGGGTGTTCATAAGATTCTAAGACGATCTACATACGTCCGTTCTTCTGAACATAAACAAGTTCTATGTGAGGATCGGTCCATAATTGACCCTACCCCCCATGTTAACCCTATATTAGAAAATAATTTTATTGCCAATAAATTATTAATATATAATGATATTAACATAAATTTCGACATAAGTCATTTAAAGTTTTAAGAAATATATCACAGTTCGGGCCAATAGACGGACATGAATATAACGATCTAGAACTTATATACTTTGTGGAACAAACAGAATGAGGACTGGACAATCATGGTGAATGTTTGTATTTACTCCGAGTAACACTAATACAGATTTAAACTCTTATTATTTTTAAAACATTAACTATTTATATCAAAAAAGTTATTTAGTTTTTTAAATTTAAATTGTTTCGTCAACATTTTTCAAATACTTGTGTTTTCATACTACAAACTGCGGACCTCAATATTCCTATTACTTTCTAATGTTAGCAATTGTACAAAAAAAAAATCCTTTCAATTACTTTGCTTATCCACTGCTTGCCGTCTTTACATTTTTATTTTATTTATTTTTTCTCTCCTCTCTAAACTCTATTAGACCTTTTAACTCATGTGACAACACAATAAATCAAGCATGTCTAAACATACCGATGTATCTGCAACAAATCAAGCACCTACAGCTTGTTAAACACACAGACACCCACAACACACATAAATACTAACCTATAGTTAAAACAAATGTAGGTGTTGAAGCTGAAATGTTAGAAAAG
Organism: Calliphora vomitoria; assembly: GCA_942486065.2. Classification (NCBI taxonomy): domain Eukaryota; kingdom Metazoa; phylum Arthropoda; class Insecta; order Diptera; family Calliphoridae; genus Calliphora; species Calliphora vomitoria. Next base: position 3,626,244 of record OW818033.2, on the reverse strand, counting down.
CAAAGAGAAACACCTCAAGGTATCCTTTTGCAACAAGGACATCCAAACCGGTTGTAACACTAAAATGTACAGAAGTTTCAATTTGTTGCCCAAATGAACTTTCAATGGATTTTTTTCTCATCTATACCTGGCAAGTCTCTGCCAATTGTTTGCTATTGTCTCTAGCTGCTGTACTAGCAGTGGTCATTTAAAGCAATTTATTTTAAGAATAAAGATTTTTTTGTATTAAGTTTTTCTTTACATTTTCATGTTCTATTCTGTTCATTTGTTGTTAAATCTATTTTATTTTTTGCTATAACACTTACCCCAGACGTTGTTGCTCTTGTTCCTCTTCATCCTCCATTATATCTACCGTTGCTGCAGCACCACCTGCTGAGGTTACACCTTGTGAACCCAGCCCCAAACCCGTTTGGCTATTAACAGCCAGACTTTGTTGATGCTGCTGCTGTTGTGGTGTGTGATGTGTTGTTGTTGACTCATGATTTTCATAAATAGTTGTTGTATTGTTAGAATTTGTATTATTTGTTAAAGTTGCCGAGGATGCTGGTGATGTTGAGGCGGTGGTAGTTGAGGTATTGCTGCTACCATAAAAACTGTGGCCAGCTGTTGTTGCTGCCATAGATGTTTCTGTTTCCAGTGCTGTTTCGCTTGAAAGCATGACTGATGTTGGAGTGTAAACACATGATGGTGTTGTTGCTGGTGCCGTTGTTAACGTAAGCTGCTGTTCACTTACTAAACTGTTACTGCTATTGTTAAATGAAGGCAAGTTTTGTGATAAATCATGCCGGCAGGAAATATCACTTTCATGCATTAAAGTATTGATTTCTTGTGGTAGTGGTTTCGTTAAGAATTTCGCCCTTCTTATACCTGTAAATATAGAAACAAAAGCCAACATGGCCAATATTATTATTATTAGTTTTACCAAAACAAAATTTCATATTTTCATGTTCATGTTTCTATTCAAAAAACCATCAATCATCAATTGTTGTTTAATAAATTAACGCAAAAGCCAAAGAGAGAAATTTGTTATGTGAACATAATGGCTTAACAGATTTCATTTATTTTTTATACAATATATTTTTTTTTTTTTTTTTGCATTTTTGTATAAAAGAAATAACTTATAAAAGCCAACAAAATCATAAAACTTTTTCAATCATTTCGTTTTATACAAATTTTATGCTTTTAAACTGTTTTTTTCCTCTCACACACACATCATCATACACAAGATGCTCTTGTCAGTGCTGTCGTCATCATCATTATAATCAATAAAGAAAATGTGTCACAGATGTACGAGTATTGGAAAAAGTTTAAGGTTGCCAGTTGAGTTGTGTTTGCGAGGCGTAAAATGATTCAAAAGTCTCTTTTAATATAGAAAAATAATTTGGGATTGAATTTAAAATTTATTTTATTTCACTTTCAACATTTTGATTCACTGTAAGATGCCCACTGCGTATACTTATTATATATTATGTTAAAATGAAATATTGCTCATACGTCCTAGGGAATGATTCAGATGAGAATTTCTATAAAAATTCTTGAAAAAGTATTTTCATGTTAACTAATTAAACAAAGTTAGTACTTCTATATAAAATCATTAAACAAATGTTGTTCAGAAAAGTACTTTTAAAGACAAGCATTTCTATGAAAACACTTTTACAGAAAAGTATATTTGTAAAGAAAGAAATAGAAAAGGAACTTTTATAGAAAAGGTACCTTTATAGAAAAGGTACTTTTATAGAAAATGTACTTTTATAGAAAAGTTACTTTTACAGAAAAGGTACTTTTATAGAAAAGGAACTTTTATAGAAAAGGTACTTTTATAGAAAAGGTACTTTTATAGAAAAGGTACATTTACAGAAAAGGTACTTTTATAGAAAAGGCAGTTTTACAGAAAAGGTACTTTTATAGAAAATGTACTTTTATAGAAAATGTACTTTTATAGAAAAGGCACTTTTATAGAAAAGGTACTTTTATAGAAAAGGTAATTTTATAGAAAATGTACTTTTATAGAAAAGGTAACTTTAAAGAAAAGTATGTACATTTAACAAAAGTTACTTTTATAAAAAAGTACTTTTATCAAAAGTTACTTTTATAAAAAAGTACTTTTACCAAAAGTTACTTTTATCTAAATGTACTTTTATAGAAAAGTACTTTTATCTAAATGTACTTCTATAGAAAAATACTTTAATCTAAATGTACTTTCATAGAAAAGTACTTTTTTCAAAAGGTACTATTATAATAAAGTATTTTTTTAACAAAAGCATTTTTAAGTAAAAGTACTTTTATCAAAAGGTGTCTTGATGAAATAGTACCTTAGAAAATAATGTTTACCAAAACGTACTTTTAAAGAAATGTTTTGTTTGTCATAAGGTACTTTTATAGAAAAATACTTTTATCAAACGGTACTTATTTCAAAAGGTGCCTTTATAGAAAACTGAATTTTTCAAAAGTTCCTTATAGAAAAGCGCTTTTCTTTTAGATAAAATTTCTTTACGAAACTACTTTTGGTGAAAAGTGTACATTAAAAATGTCTTTCAATCAAGTTCTTTTGTATAAAACTGATTTTACTGAAAATTAATTTACAAATGTAATTCTTTAAGAAGCACTTTGTATCTGTACGAAAAAAAGTACTTTTATTGTTGTTATATATTAAAAAAATAAATACCTGAAATTTTCTACAAATTTCTCCGAAAAATGGTCACCCTTTGCACACATTTGCAATTGATTTCAAAAGCTTATACCGAATGTCTCTAAGAACCTACTTAATTTTCACAATTTAATGCTCAACTTCATGTACACAAAAATGAAAAACGAAAAAAGCGAAAAGAGAGAAATAAATCGACAGTTTGCGGTTTGAAATAAAGATGAGCCAATTTTATTAATCAAGCACGTACTTCGTTACTGATGAGCCCGTTACCACCAACACACAATTTCCTTTAAGGCTTGAGCATTAAAAAACATAAAGAAAAACTGATTTTAAGTGCACAAGTTATAAGTGAAAATTAAATGTTGTGATTGATTATCAATCTTGAAAGTGATAAGAACAGAAAAGAAAAGTTTATTGTATAAAAAATATCCTAGATGGCTGAACAGTTCCGACAGCTGTGTTTAAATATAAAGTATGTAGTTTAATACAGTAAATAAGTTTTATTTTCAACATGACAATTTAAAGCTCAACCTTATTAAATTTTCTTAATTACTTTTGCTCAAAGTCCTTTTCAAAATTCCGGTTTAAATAAAATGAGCTCTTGTTTTTTGTTTAAGCTAAAATTATTATTGGCCCTGTTGTGTATTTTAGAGCTGGCGGAAGTTTTTGTGTTGTTTGTTTTGTTTCCTAACATTTATAAACTTGGTCACGTCATCATCACTACACAGTTTATAGTCGTTAAACACTTCTTAGCCACTCCAAAGCCACTCGTGTGTATTGCTATTACTTCTCTGTCTCCCTGCTCCGCTACCCTATATATTCCACCGCCTTCTAGGGATAGTTTAATTTGTGATGAGTATAATTTTAATTTAGTTTTTCTAGTTGACGTTCGTTGGTTTTTTGTTTTATTTAATTTTTGCTGGCTTTTTGCTATGCAACAACATCCTACACAGTCAAGTAAAAAAAGAATATTATAAAAAGTAACAAAAAATGTTGAAAACGTTAAATGTCATTTGATTTTGTTACAAGTGGTTGTTGTTGCTGTTGTGCTTTCACAGATTTGTTGCTAGTTTTTTTATTTTTGTTGTTTTTTTGCAAACCTGCGGTTATTTTTTCACCCTCTTCCGCATCTCTAATGTAACGATTATGTGAACTTTGAACGTTTGTTTTAATTACATTTAATGTTGTTGTTGTTTTTGAGTATTTTCTTCCGCTTGCAACCAGGGGTCATAAAATGCTAGCAAATTGTATTTTTTATTTTGTTGTTGTTGGTGATATTTAAAATTGGCAACAAAATTGTGGCTTCAAACTGTTGTAAATGCAGTTAGAAAAATAATGAATATTTTTTTAAGCTTTTACTTAAATACCCTCTCAGGGCGACAATTAATATTGGATTTGGTTTGTCATTTTGTTGAGAACTTGTAAATGGGATATTCCAAAACTGTATTTTTATAAATAGTGTGAGATTTTTGAAAAAAAAAACTTTAAGAGAAAAGTAGTTTAAAGGAAAACTCATTTCTGTGGTTGGACTTTTTATAAAATTCTTTTTCTATGAAAGTGAATTTTAGTTTTGTTTACGTAAAAATATTTAAAATTTTAATCTTAAGTATAATTTAGTGAAGGGTATATAAGATTCGGCACAGCCAAATATAGCTCTGCTACTTGTTAAATAAAAGCTTTTCATTAAATTGCTTTCGATAAGAGTAATTTTCTATAAAGGTACTTTTAAACTAAATTATTGTTCTTATCATTAAAGGACTTTGCTATGAAAGTACTTTCTATAAAAGTATTTTTTAAGAAAGTAATTATCAAGAAAGTACTTTTTATAGAAAAGTACTTTTCTAGAAAATATTTTTCACAGAAATGTATTTTATTCTGAGTTCACTATATGTGAATATAAAAGTACTGCTCAATGAAAGTACTTTCAAAAAAGTATTCATTATAATATTTGTTATGAAAAGATTTTTATACATATATTTTTCTTTTATTTGCTTATTAGCATTAAAAAGGCACATTTTTAAAAATATGGAAAAAAGAAGGTAATAATAACACGGTGCTACGGTAAAAAAAAAAATTGGAAATCGACCCAGCGCGTATTATAGGTCTTTCAGAAACACCCACAATTTCAGAAGTTATTCTAAAAAAAATGTTTTCAGTTGTGTTCGTCAACTTATCGACCTATAACTCAGTCAGCTTTTCTCCCACTTTAAATTTTTTAACGGTTTTGGAAAGAAAACTGATTACGCTTTAAAATGCATTTTTGATACATTTGTAAGTTATACGTATTGTTTTCGTTAAGAATATCTAAAAAAAAATGTATTAACTTTTTTGATTTTAGTGGCTTTTCATTGCTTATTTTGAAATGAAAGCTTATAGAAATTTATACCAATGTATAACGAAAATTTAGTTCTTAACAAAACATGTTTCAATGGTTCAAATCGGTGAAAATTGTAATAATTATTCAACTTTTCATTAACACCTTTTCTAGTATTTTCTCCCTCAGCGCACATGTATAAAAAAAAGAACATAAAACTTCACAAAAAAATATATTTTTAAAAATTTGTTCGAACTTTTTTCGAAAAAGTTTAATAACTTTTGCAAATATAAACCGATTGCAACAAATTATATCTCTTTTTCTGCCTACATAAGATTATCTTTAAAACGTTGTGCAGAAAACATAGGTTTTCATAGAAAAAAATTAAAATAACTATAGTTGAATTTTAAAAATTACGAAAAAAAAAAAAATAAAAAATAATGCGAAACTTTTTATAAAATCTTATACAATTTCTTGGAATATACATTTTATGCATACGTTTTATGAAATCTTGATTCTTTGGCTATCCATAATTGTTTACAGTTTTGAAATTGGTCTGAAAGTGTGTGAGTTAGAGGTATTAAAGTACTACGACCTACCTTAAAACAATTTTTTCGAAATAACTCAAAATGTTGAGGGTGTCTCAAAATCTTTGAAAACGGTTTTAGTATGTCCTCATCCATGCCTACAACCCCCATTAGGTAGTTTTTCAAGTTCTAACAAAAAGTTTTATTTTGTAGCAGAGTGTAATTGTGTCAAAGCTTTACAAATACTTGTACCCACGACGTATGATTAATATTTAATTTGTAAATATTAAATAATAATTATACGCAGCATATTTGGTTTATAAAATATTTTTTAAATCTTTAAGTTCTTAAACGTTTGTGCATTTCTTCCACTTTAGGTATTTAGCACTAAGTGTGGTAATTGTAAAAAATTAAAAAAAAATTATCAAAATTAGGCCAATTTTATAGTTCATTTTACTTTTTATAGCCACCATAAAAAAATATTGGAGGTATATTGATTTTGTCATTCCGTTTGTAACATATAGAAAGAAGCAAAATGTATATACAAGGTGGCGCAAAAGTAAACTTCCAATGTTTTTTGGCTGTAATTAAAAAAAAAAAATGAAAAACTTTGAATAGTCAGCAATATTCCGCGTTCTGGAGCAGTGTAGCGTAACATTGTTTATTAACGTGTATTTCGCATGTGTTACATTAGGGGTCAATCGCAAAATTTATAGAATTATCTGATAGGAGGATTACTTTTGCGCCACCTGTTATATTATGGGTCCTCATAAGATTCTAAGACGATCTAGCTATGTCCGTCCTTCCGTCTGTCTGTCTGTCCGTTGAAAACACGATATGGCTCAAACGAAAGAAGCTACCTAGCAGTATTTTCCCCAAATACTCTCTGTTGATAAGATTTGGTTGGTACTGAAAATGAGCAGTATCGGCCCATGATTTCTCCTAGCCCCCATACAAATGTCCCTCGAAATACTGCTTAAGTAGTCACAAATATGATGATTATGCGGCAATCCTGATAAAATTTTCCACAAATTAGTTCTGAGTACTCTGAAATTATAATGAAAAATATGGCGAAAATCGGGCAACATGCGTCCCTAGTCCTCATTCAAGATCTCTCTGAGAAAATGACTTGAACATTTATAATTGTCTTATAACAATTAATATGGTGATGAAATTGGACATAAACTAGTTTTATACGCACCTAAATCCTTCTACCAACTTTTGTTAGGATCGGTCCATAATTGACACTTCCTCGCATAGAAAAATATCAGAATTTTTATTTTTTTTTTTTGTTACATATTGATGTACTCTTAGTCGTTTTCTTTTAGTTTTTGGAATTTTGCACCCTATTTGATATTATACGAAGTCTACATACTTACAATACAAATTCTGTAAAGTTAGTCGAAAATTGGTATAAATTTTTTTTAAATTTTTAAAAAAAATTTCACGGTCCCGAACGCTACATTCTTAGGGATTTGAAGTGAAAAAATTAAAACATTTTTCTGTAGCATATTTGAATCACTATTCTAAATATATTTTGTCGATTAGTTGTTTCCTTTAAAATGTTTTTGAAAAATTTCTTTAAAAAATTTTAGATTTTTTATCAAAATTTAAATTTTTGGTTCCGATGGAACTTTCTGTGGAAATGCTTAAACCCTAACTTCCAAAAAATGTTGATAAAAGTCTACATAGAACACATATGACCAATTTAATGAAAATCTTTTTCTTCAGTTTATGTCACTCCTTGCTGCAAACTATTACAAAAATTTAATATTGCTCATAAGCCATTTTTAACCCAGTCGACTGCACTTTCTTGTTACACACTGCACTCGAAATGTTCCATTTGGTTTCACTTTTCCCCCACACACAACAAATCGAAAGTTAATGTGAGAAAAACTAGCAGGAAATGTTTGGAAAGTTGGAAAAAATGCTACTGACAAGTTGAATTGTTTTTAGTTCTAAATCAAGCCACAAGAAGAAACAAAAATCAAATGAACGTGATTACTATTATTTTTTTTTGTTTTTTTCGAAATAGTTATTAAAAGACTTAAAAAAACAAAACGACCCCTCAACTTACCATGTACAGTGGCGGTTTGATAGGCAGGTGGCGGCGGGGGTGGAAATAGAGTACAGTCAACATCTTCAGCAGCATTTATGACTTGATTATCATGTAAATCGGTTTGTTGCAACAACGCTAAATTATGTTGTCTCTTATGAGGCATTTGTATGGTGTGATATTTGACCAGAGGCTGGGTACCTCCTAATGTGGTGTTTTGGGTGGCAACAGCTGGTGTAACAATCGGAAAATAAACAGTAGCTGAACCTGATACGGGTAATGCCAATGGATTTATATTAATATTTGATGTTGTATTGCCTGCACTCTGCTGCTGTTGTATCGATGTCTGTGGCGATGTTTGATGGAAACGTAGCATACTTGAGGGCACAGCCATAAAATGCTGGGTAGCCGTTGCGGAAGTCGTTGACGATGTTGGTGGTGGTGGCAATTGCGGCACTATATAGTGCCGTATAGACTGCTGATGGGTGGGTGATGAATTGGCCGAGGCTGAGGAAACAATATGATATGTTGCCATGGCAGGCGCTGTATTCGTATAGAAACGTTGTGCTTGCGAGGGTGGTATAGAGGGTGGCAAGACCATGCGACAGGCCGTAGCCACTGTTGCTGGCTGTTGTGAAGACAATTTGTGGCCGGTTGTCATTAACATGACATCTGGTCTTTGCTGATAGTATTGTTGCTGCTGTTGCTGTTGTTGCTGAACTGGTGTTGTATTCGTGGCACTACCACTGACCGTCATTGTAGGCGACATTTTCAATTGCATACAAGAGGACAAATGTTGAGTGAATTTTCCCGGAGAATTTTGCAAAAGCTGACAGCAATCTGGTATAAAAATACAAATGAGAAATATACATGTAGTTCGTTTCGTTTAAGGCATAAACATATTGAAATGAAATAAATTATAAATTGATTTTTATTGTTATTGTTGTGGATATACATACATATAAAAAACGGAAGTTTTGCTATTCAATTAATTTTGTTTTGTGTTTATATTGGTTGAGTTTAATAAAAAAAAATGTATTAAGCAAATAAAATAAAGGAAACAATCAAAACACAATGACACAGAGTGAGTGGCACAGATCTTAACTAACATGGCAATTAAAAATTGTATGCATTAAAGTGAATTGAAATGGAAGTTAACCCTTTAAATTTGCATACATTTAGCTTGAGTGCAAAAGGAATCCATAATTTATTCAAAAAAAGTGCAAAGAGTAAATTATTACTAAATTTAAACTTTTTTTAAGTTCCACAACTCTCAAATGATCACATTAACAAATAGCCAGACAATTAAAAACATATTTACAAGCACAGAAGATGGACGCAGAAAAAACCTAGGAATGTTAGGATTTTGAAGGATCTTCTTAAATTTGAAAATATATTGAGTTTATTCTGGCTCGAATATTTTGATATGCTATAGGTCAAGATAATTAAGGAAACAACTGTAATATAACATAAATCTGTAATTTTTGATACGTCAGAGAAGAAAACTATATGGATAGATTTTATAAATATACTGTTCTGCGATAACAGCATTGACCGCAAACAGGAACCCAAATAAGTAAGTAAAAAAGCTTGTGGTCCTTACAAGATTCCTTCGGAAGTATTCAAAGTAATAGACGGTGACAATATCAGTCTTCTAGAAAAATTATTAAATTTCATATGCGAAACTGGTGAATATCAGCAAGACTGGCTCAGATCAACTTTTATAACCTTTCCAAAAAGAGCCATGCAAACATTGCTATGGCTAAAGACTTATTAGCATAATGAGCCATGCTCTAAAAATATTCCTCAAAATAATTCACGCTAAAATCTATGCGAAAAGTTAATGAGTACATTCCTAGTTGGTTTTAAGGATGGCAATGGGTACACGCGAAGCTCATTTCTCATTACAAATCTTAATCCAAAAACGCACAAAAAGATGTTCATATATTCTTCATCAATCATAAAAAGTCAGTTTACATTCAGTTTACAATGATAATTTAATAGACATTCTTACTTCTATTGGCGTTGAAGTAAAGGAAATTCTCTGCATTGAAAGCTTTTACTGGATGTTTGAGGCTCAAGTTGATGTGAACGGAGAACTGATGGAAGATCTTGTAATACCCAGAGGCTTTAGGCAAGGGTACATATTGTTATCTTTACTGTTTAACATATACTCCTAAAGAATATATTAGGAATCGATTAAACATGTCAAAAAAGGAATATGTATATGTAAATGGTACTTTTCTCGATTTTGGCGATTTCTAATGGTTTGAGACATAGCTGTGTCACAAAAAATAATGACCATTCATTTTCTCAAGAACATATGTTCTTCAAAAGAACCAAACCCAAGTACCCAAGTTCCAAATAACAACCTGTTAGTTAAATTTTTGTATGTATAGAGGGACCAATGTTCACAACTTAACAAAAATTTGCTTAAAAATTTCGAATAATAAAATTGGATAATTAATCTCGTATTCATTGTTTTTTGTTACTATTTTATATGCATTGAGATGACACAAATTTTATTTTGTTTATATCAATTTATATAGAAAAAAGTACAAAAACTAAATACAATTTTTACCCCTTAAGGGTTCGAATTTTCAAAAAGTACCAAATTTTATATTTTGTATTATTGAAATGTAAATAATAAAATTTAAAATTTATATCTAGATTTATTGGTTCAGAAAAACCCGTTAACCCAAATTATTTGAATTTCAAAAAAGTACCAAACGCCTGCCTACTTATTATATGTATATAAAGATGGATTATAAATGTATTTGTTATCTGTATTAGTTTAAAAGATGTAACGTTACCGAATTAGTTGTTCTACATAGGTAGATTGGAACTTATACTGCTTTTGTGTCTATATCAGTCAGTAATTCAGTAACGCTACTCTTTTATATATAGTAACCTTAATATAGAAAGGCCCAATTTCGTGTCTTTTTTTCGTGTCGAGAATATGATATCATGTCATTTGAGCCCTTTTTATGGTATTTTCCATCACTTTGGCCAAAACTTCCGGCGATAGGTCCTCACATTCTTGACGGATATTGTCTTTAAGAGCTGCAAGAGTCTGAGCCTTGTTGACATAAACCCGCGACTTCAAAAAGCCCCACAAAAGGAAGTCTGAAGCGGTCAAATCAGGCGATCTTGCTGGCCACTGCAAATCGCCAAAACGGGAGATTAGGCGCCCGGGAAATGCATCCTTCAGCATATCGGTTGTGGCACGTGCAGTGTGTGCCATTGCACCGTCCTGTTGAAACCACATGTCTTCCAATCCCAATTCATCAAGTTGCGCCAAAAAGAACTCGTTGATCATTGCTCTGTAGCGTTCACCATTCACAGTAACCGTTCGGCCAGCGACGTCTTCGAAGAAAAAAGGTCCGATGACTCCTCCAGCGAAAACAGCACACCATACAGTGACTTTGAGCGGGTGTAATGGCTCTTCGTGAGTTACACGCGGATTTTCAGTGCCCCAGAAGCGTAAATTTTGCTTATTTACGTACCCGCTAAGATGGAAATGGGCCTCATCACTCATGATTATTTTTGATGAAAAATCATCTTCCTCTTGGTGGTGATTAAAGATGGCTTGAGCGTATGTTAGACGCGATTGACGGTCAGCAGCTAACAGCTGATGCAACGTCTGGACTTTGTACGGAAACATCTTCAAATCTTGTACCAAAATTCGCTGTTCTGGAGCAGTGTAGCGTAACATTGTTTATTAATGTGTATTTCGCATGTGTTTACTACACAAATGTCAAAACAGAACTGACATTAGGGTCCAATCGCAAAATTTATAGCATTTTCTGATAAGATGATTACTTTTGCCCCACCTTGTATATCATATTTAGCCAAAAAATCTCGACTTAAAAAAATACGAGTTAGGGCCTCTCTATATTAAGGTAACGATATATAGGTTGATAGGTATCATAGTAAATGGTATTAAGAGGAAATATAAATTTCATTATTTGTACATGATACAAAGTATTTATATAATAAAAGTATTCCCTCTAAAACTTTAAGCCATTTATTAAGTCTACCCTTCTCAAACGGGTTAATATTAATATAGTTAGTCGATTAAATATTTTTTTTTTATTATTTCTGCATTTCATATCTGTTTCACACTTACCTTCTTTATGGCCAAGTTTCATTGTTGTCATGGCTGTCGTTGTTGTTGCTGATGCGGCTGCTGCTGCCGTTGACGACGATGACGATGTTGTCGTTGTTGTGGCATTATTACACTGTTTATAGTCATAACCATGGTTTGTATTCGATTCTCCAATTATGGCATCATATTTACAATTTTTACAATTTATCTAAAAGTATAAAGAGTAGATATAAAAGAAAGTATGAAATGCTTATGGTGTTAAAATGAAATGCAATTTAAAATTGTATTGTTTTGCTGGTACGAGTATGTATTCTAAAGGAAAATCTAGTTAAAAGACAGAGCTTTAGTTTTCATTACAAGTTAAAACCATATTCCATTTTATAGTTTTAGTTTGTTTGCTTTTGTTCGATGGCGATTTAATATTTCTATATATATATTTTTTACACACCACATAGTCGCATCATAGCCATACAATCTGCTGTTGTATTGTTTAGAGTATTTACAGGCAATTAGTTGGTAGATTTACATTTTTGTTCTAAATACCATTCGCACTAAGACAGTGAGTGACAAAACAATGAAGTTAGGGAAGAAAGGATTTTCAAGCAGGTATTAAGAATTAAATTACTTTTTTTAGGTTTGTTTTAAACAATAGGTTGGAATTAATGAAGAAAATAAACTGAAAGGAATAATATTTAAATGTATTTAGGGCATATAAATGAAATATTTTAATATTCCTTAAAATGTATACAATTCTCTACATATTTTGATAAAAAAACAAACATTGGAATTAGTTCTACTCTCTTGAAAACTGATGGAATAGATGAGTAGGCTTCATTTAATATAACTTTTGTATTTTTAAAAAAGAAATTTATACATAATTTAACATCACTGTTTCCATTTATAGTTTTTGTGCAAATAAGTGGCTCTTAAAATAAAGGCTTAACTGATTTTACATTTATTTGTGAAATTTTTGAAAAAAAAATGTTTTGAAAACCTTTTAACACATACAAAAAGCATAATAAATTCCTGTCTATAAACTAAGCTATTAATTTTTATATCTTTTAACAAAGATACTAATGAACTATCTATTAAAATGAAACTACCAACATTACTTATTTCTCTATTTGCTATTAAGTGCTATAAGACTTGGATAATTCGGCAATAAATATTTAATATTATTAAGTATAATTAAATCAAAACTATTTATTCATATCCTCTTCAATCAAAACTAAATCTTAATTAAGAAAACATAATTCAGGCTCATCAACATCATCTTTATCATCCTCAGCCGTAACCCAAACTGAATTTGTGAGAATTTTGACAGACTACTACTTGTGCATGCTTGTAACCAAACTTGTCAAATTTGTATCTACATACAGTTATAATGAATACAAGTTATTATTTATCTAATTTCTAAGTTTTTTTTTATTTAAATCATCTGGCTTTTACTTTGACACTCCGCTCCAAAAGCAGCAGCATCAGGAACAAGCAAAATACTAATTTGCCAGGAAATGAAGAAAAGTTGAACGTTGAACGTTTGCAGAGAATGAAAATGTTAGAATATGAAAACCACACACGCTCTTGTACAGCCTGTAGGAAGATGTATAAAAAAGAAACCTGACTTGAAGTACTAAACCAAAACCAAACCACAGATACATGTACAACAAGATGTACACTTAAACTAACATTCAATATGTGTGTATATACATTAGGGTGGTACTTTAAATTTTCTAAAAATTGCAGCCAATTTAATCAAACAAACATTTTGTTTCATATTCAATGTTTTAGAAAGACATACGAAATGTCATTAAAACCTTTCCAAGCTATTTCCAATAAAAAAATTTCATAGTATTAAAATTTAAATACTTTGAAAATTTCTGTAAAAAAATTATCAAATTTTAACGAGGTTATATCTCATCACCCTAATAACTTTGCGTCTGCATATATTATGCCTTAAATGTCATAGTTAGATTACTGACTATATACTCTGATTTATAAAGAAAATCTAAATTATAATTTAAAGCAAAACAAATTTGATAAATTGTATTAAATTTTTAGTTAGGTATCGCCTATTTCAATAACGATTATTATTAAGAATTTAAATATAAATATCTTGTTGGATTATAAAATAATTCAATTTAAACATTTCAAACATCTTTGGTTATTTTTTATCGAGACGATATACTGACAGTTTTCATATAAAAATTATATTAATTAAGAGTAACATACGTATACTTCATATTTGCAAAAAATAAATAATAATCATACGCACTGATAGTCGTTTAATAGGTAGGGATTTATGTCGATAGGGTTGCAGCTGGAATTTTCTGAACTTAGGAGTTATTCCCTTATAGAAAGCTGCTGACTGCTTGGGAATTTCTCAAATATAAGCAGAATATTTTGAAAACTACCAAATTGTTGTAGTTCCTATATATTTATAATATATATAATTTTTTCATACCGTTTTTAATTTCTAAATTTTTCTACATTTGCGACCCTACAAAGTAAATATATTCTGAATCGTTACAGATAACGAAGTCGATATAGCCATGTCCGCCAGTCCGTGTGTATGTTGAAATCAACTTTCCGTAACCCCCAAATAACTTACGAACATGATTGATACATCAATAAATCGGTAATTCTCCCGGCTCGTCAGGTATTTATAATCGAGAAAGTTGGCCCACAAATGGCTGAGATATAAGGAAAAACCGGGATAACCTCGATTTTTGGCCTATTTTTTATCTATATCTGTATTATAGACAACATTCATATATAAAGATAGATATTTCAAAGTCCATAGCAACGCTGTATATAAGGCTATAATAATTCGGACCTACCAAGAAGTGAGAACCGGTAAAAAATTTTTTAATCCGAATTTTTTTTTACCAAAAAAATTTTTTTGTCATACATTTTTTTCACTAATAAAGTAGAAAAAAATTTAAAAAATGATGAAAAAAAATTTATTAAAAAATTTCGAAAAAAAAATTTTATTTTTTTTTTTTTTTGGTACATTTGATTTCCATTCATGCACCCAAATGTTTACAAGTTTTCTAACAATATTATGTAATATATTGATGTAACCATAATATCTTTAAATTTCCATTCACATGATTGTAGCAATCATACATATGATTGTAATAAATAAGTATTTGTTTATGAAAATCATGTTGATGATGAATCATTATATAATAATATATTGTTCTCTGAGTATGATAACCTTATTCCGACAACAATACAATATAGTGAAATACTACATCATACAAATGGTCGCCACAAACATATACTTCATTACTACAATCATATACAAGCAAATCCCGGTATAAAGAATCTCACTTTATCGAAAATCCGATATAAAGTACAACCACATTTAACTTATATAACAAACGTTTCTCAACGAATGTTGAGAAAAATTAAACAAAACCAAACGAACAATCAAATAATGAACATTGAAATTAATGTCAGTATATCAAGAATGGCTCAAATAATCATCTATCTCTAAAGAATGATATGTATCCCCTTGTGGAAAAGCAGTTTAATTGTTGAGTACTCGGCCAGAGGTAAAGTTAATAGAATTGCTTTCTAGCCATAGAAATAAAAAGGATTTGTAATGATGGATTTCATGCAAGTGATATGAAAATACGGTGTAAGACGTCTTACAGAATCAGCATACAATTATAGTTGAGCACAATCTAAGTTCTAATGCTATTCTCAATCCGAATAAAACTGATATCTATTGTAAAATGACACAGAATCTTTGAAAGGCAAAGAATCGCCACTTGTTTCATAAAAAAGTGTTGTTGTAAATTATCTTCATTGAAATAATGGATATTTTTAATGGTAGAATCATGACTCAAGTCAACCTACCGAAGAACAATGAATAAAAACTACAATATATGAACAAAATTAAACGATAGTCATTACTCCTTATGATACACCGCTTAGACGAATTTTTCGACAGATAATTTTGATGCCGCATGGTTTGAAAAATAGAGAAAGTGCACACTCAATATTTTGCAAGAACGAAATTTTTATTCATAAAAAGAAATGCAATCATGATAAAATAATAAAGCTAGAAATTTCGCTTAGTGCAAAAACACCAATACATTTACTTCTCTCTTGGTGTGGATCATTGCTCTGCTGTATATGTACGAGTAACATACGTATACGAAATATTTGTAAATTTATAATAATCATACGCCCTGGTAGACAACCTCTTGGAAGAGATTAAATTTGAAAGTGTGGCAGCAGAAATTTTCAGATTCATGCTGACTTTTGCAGTTGTTCTTTGAACCAGATATCACCTATTACCATAATCTTTAATCAAATGTCAGCAGGATCAAATTATCAGATTTTTAAAAATACTGCTGACTGAATACTGAAAAACTGTCCTGCTGACATTTTACAAAAGTATGAGAAATTCAGAAATTTTAACAGTAGTTTGGTTTAAATTTCTTTATTCTATGGAAACACTTTGTATTTTATTTACTAATATTGTATTTACTTCACTAGTAAATATTTACTAACATATTTAATTGTCCTAAATATTTACCACACAATTGTTTAATTTTAATTTTATTTTCAATTAAATTTTCTTGTATTTAAACAAGATTTTCTTATTTCTTTCTGGTGCATGTGTTTAAAATGAAATTAAGCTGTCAACTAGTCTTTCATTGTGTTTCCACACAGTTTGCCAGTTAATGAAATTGTTGCAGTGCAACAACCCAAGAACATTTAAAAGAAACTCAAAAAGTAAAAGATCTTCAACACGACTTTTAAAAGCCCTATGAGAATTATTAATTGCGAGTACAATAAATTATTTAAACATTTTGAAATTATTTCAAGTTATTAAAAAGTAAAAAAAAAACTCTAAAGTTTTTTGTTAAAGAATTTTAAGTGTTTAAAAACTATAACATGAAAAAGGCTACCTTGTCTTTGATTTGTGGCCACTTGTTTGATTTATTTAATATGATTTTACCATAGTACTTTTTTATGTTAAAACTGAGTACAAAATGCTGGCATATTTTAAATACTTTTTCCTCAACGGCCACTTAACCCTATTTTTCATTATTATTATTTTATATGCTCACCATTTAGTTGTAAGTGAGTGCGTTAAGTTACTTACATTTTAATTTTAACAATTCTTTTTTTATTTTTTATGTTGTGTTGGCCAAAACTTCAACAAGAACAACAAAATGAACTCAAATACTCTTGGCATAGTAAACTCCATTGTATTTATTTAAGTTGTTCACTTGTTTCTGTGTTCACTATTTATATACAATATTTTTTTGCACTTTTCTTTCTCCCTCTCTCTCTCCGTCTTCTAACCGAAACTGGCGTAAATTGTTAAGAATGTGGTAGAAAATTCTACTACAACAAAGTTTGAACAATTTTTTTATGTGCCAAGTTTAACAAAAAAAAATTGTAGAGAATAAAAGTTGCATGCCAGCACTACAACTCGGTATTGTGTAGTTGTATAGTTTAAGAGTAAAACGGAAGAGATAGAGAGAGGTAGAGAAAGTGTGTAAATTATAAAAGGATTCAAAACTTTAATGCCAACAGGGATTTACACATAAATATTGTGAGTTGGAAAAAAAACCTGCCAACATATAAACACCTATACAGCAGCAAAATTGTTTACGAATGAGAAAAATCTGCCATAATAACTGCAAAAATAAATATGGATTAAAAGTCCATGCTTGTTTTAAATACATTTTAAAGCCACAAAGTTGTTTAAGAAAAAAATTAAATAAAAATATCAGTTAAATTACAGAAATATATACATATGTTGTTTAAAAAGCAAAACTAGATTTGTATCAAATTTTTAAAAAATCCTTTTTAAATACTAATACTAATACTAATACTAATACTAATACTAATACTAATACTAATACTAATACTAATACTAATACTAATACTAATACTAATACTAATACTAATACTAATACTAATACTAATACTAATACTAATACTAATACTAATACTAATACTAATACTAATACTAATACTAATACTAATACTAATACTAATACTAATACTAATACTAATACTAATACTAATACTAATACTAATACTAATACTAATACTAATACTAATACTAATACTAATACTAATACTAATACTAATACTAATACTAATACTAATACTAATACTAATACTAATACTAATACTAATACTAATACTAATACTAATACTAATACTAATACTAATACTAATACTAATACTAATACTAATACTAATACTAATACTAATACTAATACTAATACTAATACTAATACTAATACTAATACTAATACTAATACTAATACTAATACTAATACTAATACTAATACTAATACTAATACTAATACTAATACTAATACTAATACTAATACTAATACTAATACTAATACTAATACTAATACTAATACTAATACTAATACTAATACTAATACTAATACTAATACTAATACTAATACTAATACTAATACTAATACTAATACTAATACTAATACTAATACTAATACTAATACTAATACTAATACTAATACTAATACTAATACTAATACTAATACTAATACTAATACTAATACTAATACTAATACTAATACTAATACTAATACTAATACTAATACTAATACTAATACTAATACTAATACTAATACTAATACTAATACTAATACTAATACTAATACTAATACTAATACTAATACTAATACTAATACTAATACTAATACTAATACTAATACTAATACTAATACTAATACTAATACTAATACTAATACTAATACTAATACTAATACTAATACTAATACTAATACTAATACTAATACTAATACTAATACTAATACTAATACTAATACTAATACTAATACTAATACTAATACTAATACTAATACTAATACTAATACTAATACTAATACTAATACTAATACTAATACTAATACTAATACTAATACTAATACTAATACTAATACTAATACTAATACTAATACTAATACTAATACTAATACTAATACTAATACTAATACTAATACTAATACTAATACTAATACTAATACTAATACTAATACTAATACTAATACTAATACTAATACTAATACTAATACTAATACTAATACTAATACTAATACTAATACTAATACTAATACTAATACTAATACTAATACTAATACTAATACTAATACTAATACTAATACTAATACTAATAAAGCACCTCAGACATGAAAAATACTTATACGCTTGAACATTTTTTGTCCTTCGTCCATAATCAAAGACCGGTAGTACTTAAATTGATATCATCAGGAAGGTTATTAAATGTATATTACTCTGGGAGTAATTTGTTCTTCCCATTGGGACCATGTTTGGATCGAAAATTGTAAAACGCTTATATGGTACATTCAAAGCATACTAGAGTATATAAAACTTAATTTCGTTAAAGATTCCCTGCTTTGGAGTTGTAGAACATATAGTAGGATGAGCAAATTAATCGATTTTTTTTAGTTTGAATTATATATTTATTTGAAATTTTTGTGGGCACAGAAAGAGTATTTTCTACACAAAAGAGTTCATTTTAATGGAAATCGGATTTAATATTTTAATCGAATAAAAGTTCACACTTTTTTATTATTCGGGCAATCGCAAAAATTTGAAAATTGCTTCGATTATTCGAAAGATGTAAATCTGAATGTGGCCGTTAGTAAGTTTGTTCTCTCTGATGATAACAAAAAGCAAAAATTAAGAGTAGACTCAATGTAGTTCTTAATAACAAATAGAGAGCGGTTCAAGTAAGAGCTCTGTAGCTTAGTGATTAGCGCATTTGACTATAAAACAAGAGGTTAAGTGTTCAACCCCGATCTCGTAAAAATGTTTCTTTTTTTCTCAAATACTGGAGTATTCGTGCTATTGAATTTAATAGTGAAGTGTTATGCAGAGTGTGCCAACGGGCCACCTGCAAAGACATCCCCGTGGTAAATTCCAGTCAATAAATTTGCGATTGGGTTGAAAATTCACTAGTGGTAGTTCTCAGTGGCGACGTAGCGGAACTAGTTCTATGAACTGCAGGGATGTTGATGCAAACAATTATAAAACAAGTAAAAGATCTATACTCGTCTATGCGGAATCCTAAATACTCTTCACCAAAGTATAGTTAACAAAAAAAAATATTGCAAATAATTTTTAAAATAATTTTTTTTTAAATTTTCTTGTTGAAATTTTTTCATTGCTGAAAAATTTTATTTGTGAGAAAAAATTTTAGAGAAAAAAAATGTTTTTGGTAAAAAAAACTCTGGTTAAAAAATATATTTCCGATTTTGATCAATTGCATATCCGAACTACTATGGCGTTATATACGTAAAGAGCTTATGTCAAACCAAATAAAAGGTTTATTTAGAAAATCAAATGGTAATTTTTAAATTAAATACAAAAAAAAAAAGTATGAAGATTAAAATGTTAATTTGTACTGATAGTTGATATCAAAATAAAGATTCATATTTTTGACTGTTTTTTTTAGATGACAAAATTTTTTAACTCCAATTTCTCGAAGCTTTTACTTCGAAAAATCAACTATTCTTCTACGCCATTGAAAACAAGCGTTAAAGCTTTCAATAGCATTCTGACTCTTTATTTTTGAAGGTACTGAATCTAACACAACATATTCATACTCGGCTTCAGTTTCACTTTGTTCCAATGCAATTTCTTCTTCAATCTTATTGTTTTGACCGCATTCATATGTCCGAGAATTTATTTCTTGTTTGTGATTTCTGGAGTAATTTGTTGTAGATAATTACTCAGTGTGGAAATGATCAATTGTTCATTATTAACCTCAGCTCCTATAATACTCAGTGGTAATTCATCTTCATCAGACCATTCATGATTTGAGAACAATTCCAGTGATTGCCAAAAGACAAATAGCATTACGAAAATTAAAAGGTTTTCTTTTCTACATAACATCTGAAACCCTGTTTCAAAAAACTTGGTCATTATTACTCAAATAGAATAACCATTCACAAAAAAATTTTTAAACTTCGTTGTTTTCAAAAACAGAAGCAACCCAAAAGAATAGGGGCAAATTAAAAGCACAATAAATTCGCAAGCGTTTAAAACTTAGGCATGTCTTAATCTTAGATCCCAGAGCAACGCACTTGAGAAGATTTTGAGGTCCGTAGTCGAAACATAAACTCAAATACTCCTCAGCTTTGCTACGTACATGTTAATATAATGTCAATAGCAGATTTATTGCCCAAATATTTTGATTCTGCCCCACTGTGCAATACCATTTATATATTTAATTAAAATTTCTATTCACTTCTTCTAAAATCTTCATTAAAATCTTATTAACTAATAGCAATAGAAAAATACAAATTAGCAAACTCTAGAGAACAAGCTTTTTCTTTAATTTCCTTAAATATTTTATAAACATTAATTATGCACCTCTAAGAACTCTGGCTATAAAAGCCAAGAAATTTTATTGGCTTTCAAAATTTCGTATTGAATTAAGTCAATAAAATTTGTACTTAACTTTCTAATCAATTCAATGGAAGAAAACCAATTAAAATTCGACCAAGGCCCCAAAACACACACACTATAACATCGCCAAACAAAATACAAAACTCAACATATGTTTTTTGTATAAAAATGAAAAAATGGAAAAATGGAACAGCAAACAAATGGTAGTTTCAAATTAATTGAAAACTTTGCAACAAACAGCACAAACAACAACAAAAAAAAGTAAAAATAAAAGCCACATAAAAGTTAAGAATCAAATTTATGCTGGACAATCCATAACTCTAAGTTTAGTTGCTGGTGCTATTGGCAGCAACAACTAACAGAATGTTAGCTTTAATTGCCCTAACTTTAGTTACAGCTCAAACTTAAGGCAGCTTCTTAAACAAACTTGCTTGGCTGCTCTTAAACTCAGAATGAAATATGCAATTGACGATAAAAATGAAACCCAACAAAAACAAACTTTTTCCCCTCCTTTCTAATACTGTTGATGGTCAAAAAGAAGCAAAAAAAAACTTTATTTCCTCCTGTTGCAAAAATCTTTCAAATAATGTAATGTGTTGTGCTGTACCAGAAAAACAATAACAGCAAAAATATTTAGAAAAATTCCATTAATGTTACTAGCAAAAAAAAACAAAAAAAGAAAAGAAAAATAACAACAAGTAGTAACTTGAGTTTTAAGGAATTCGTTCCTGCAAGTAGTGGCCATACAAATAACTAAAACTACTAAAAATAAGGTTAAAGTTTTTATATGTCTCTCATTTTTCTTCTTCCACCTTTCAATCTTACCAACTAAGTGACTGACTTGCTGGCTGGCAGCCTGTCTAGCTGGCCAGCTCAGGTTACACAATTTTATTTAATGGCTTCCATTTGTCTCTGGAGTTCCAGTTTTTTTTTTTTTTTTTTTTTTTTTTGTTTATATGTTTGTCATGATGCTTGGTGCTGTTGTCTATTTACGGTTAATGTTACTTTAATATAATGGACCAAACCAGCCATGCATCCAACCATATAAGAAATACATTGAGAAAACCAGCAGAAAAGGCAAGAATATTAAGACATAAAAAGAAAAACCATTAAATGGAAATAAATTTTTTAGGTTAGAAGGCCACCACACACCAAAAAAAAAAAGAAATGATAAAACATCTTACAAGAATAATATTCATTAAGGTGAAAGTAAATAGACAAAAAAAATATTATGTTTTGCAAATGTAACCATAAGGTTAAGTCATTTTATAAAGTGCTGGTAATAATTTTATATAAATTGCATGACATATTTGGTAAAATGATTAACTATAGTTTCTGGGTTCTTTTTCAGATTTTAAGGCAAGTGAATATGTCAATATTAACATTTTGAAAATGTACAATTTGATAGCCATCGATTAAGGAATAAATATATCTTTAATTGAGGAAATTTTCTAAGTATAATTTAAAAATACATAAAAAAAATTTTGGAATAAAAATCCAGAGAAAAAAAAGGTAAAAAAACATTTTTGTGAAAAAAAAATTAAAAAAAAAATTTGGTGAAAATATCAAGGTAGTCACGGTTTTTTGCTTATATCTCAGCCATTTATGGGTCGATTTTCATGATTGTATATACCAACTTAAATTAGAATATAGCGGATGCAACAATATGCATGTAAGTTATTTGAGAGCTTCGAAAAGTTGATTTCATATATATCGAGCGCTATCTATACCGATCCAGAATAACTATACATATATACTTTATGGGGTCGCAATTAAAAAATGAGGAAATAACAACGGATTGACTAACTTATATATAGTCTTGCTACTCATGGTGAAGGGTATAAAAACATTCTGATAGCCGACTTTATAAGACTAGTAAAAATGGAGCACTACACGAGAGATAAACACACCACAATGCATCCACAACTTTTCACAGTTTGCAGCAGATGTTGGAATGGTGTCTAATTTAGACTGGACCATACTTCTTCGAAAATGAGGCTGGTCAAGCAGAGTTATTGATGCTCTATATAGCAATTTCATAACAGAGTTCTGTCGTGTGGTTTCAACCAGATGGTGCCACATGCTATATAGCCCGTCACACAATTCATTAACTGCAGTAGATATTTCTCTCCTTTTTATGATCTAAATTGGCTGCATAGACCTTGTGATTTAACATGACTTGTGCCTTGAAGGAGGAAATTTAACGCTGCATCAACGAAATTCACCCACATTTATACAAAATGCTCATTTAGGCCATTGCCCGATGTGCTTTTTCGTTTCGAGGATCTGAATTGGCCTCTTATATCTTGGCATTTTGCTAGACTTGTGCTTTGAAGGAGGAAATTCAACGCTGCATCAATGAAACTCAGATACGTTTATACAAAATGCTCATTTAGGCCATTTTCCCGATGTGCTATAACTCACACAACTCAATTCTGAGTACTCCACGATTCAAGGAAAAAATAACAATCTAGAGGAGAAAACTCTATTTTCGATTTAATTCAAATCTTCGCACGTTAGCTCTTTACTAAAGATTTGTATTTCATCTGTATATATTTAAATTGAGTAGTGGAAAGGATGCAGTGTTGTTAGCTCAAAAAATGTGTCTTATTAAGAAAGAATGAGAAGCGAAAAGGAGGCAGTAAAATTTAGTTCTTTGAGTTTTTCTAGAATATTCACGTACTTAAAAATGAGAAGTTAAAAGGAGGCAGTGTTGTTAGTTCTTCAAGTTTCTCCCAAAAATGTTACTTATTAAGAAAAATGAGAAGTGAAAAGGAGGCAATATATTAAAATCTTAAAATTTCCAAGTTTTACAAGGAATTTTTGAATCTTTTTTCTTTACAAACCATCTCCTGAAAATTTTGAATCGAATAAAATCGGTGCAGCCGTTCTCACTTGATTCCATTACATACATGGACAATTTCATTTTTATATATATACTTAGATCGTTGGTGCGCACACACTACCCCGGGGTAGTTATGTTATTCTCACTAATACATACGCAATACGCAAGTTATCAGCAAAAACTCAAACTAAACACAAAACAAAAACAATATTTCGGTGCAAAGTACACATATATTCATTTGTGTTCTCTTTTATATTTTACACTACACCATATGCATTTTAAACACTCTCTTTCTGGCCACCACTGACTTAGATAGACAGTACATTTTATAACAAGTGGGTTTAAGCTACCTTTAATATTCGTAAGTTCTCATATAAGTTGAGACGAGAAGAGAATAAGACGAGCTCAGCTGATTCATAAAAGCTTCCCAGATTTGGAGTAAAAGCGTCACTCTGCTTAGCTGAGAACCAAAAAAGTGTAACGGCAGCTTCAGGAATATCATAGCAATATAAAATAAGTCTGTTTTCTTTTTTTGGCGAAAAAATTATTTGTTGAAAAGATATTTTTTTTTTTTTTCAAAAAAAAAAAAAATATTTTTTTAAAATGGTTTTTGTTATAAATTTGTTTGTTTTTGCGAAATATATCATTTTTAAAACAAAATTTTTAATTTCTTTAAAAATGTTTTTTTCAATATATTAAAAAATACTTAATAGTTGATGAAAAAAATTGATAATTCAAGCAATTTAGCAGGATTGCACCAAAATACGTATATTCACTATTAAACACTTTCATAATCACTGCACAGTAGGATACATTAAGATATGTAATTCTTAACATTACTAGTTTGATAGCAAAACCAGAAGAAACATACTGGAGGGAGGCATAAGCTATCAGAAAATTCAACATTTAAGAGTACTTTCCAAATACAGGCTGAGTTACAGGATGTGAAAATATACTTTCTGTTCCAGTATTTAGGTGTAGCTTCTGAAATACAGCAGACTTTTCATACAGAACTGGAGCCGAGTTACCGCATTCGTGATCGAATGACCGATCTATCACATCGAAAAAAATTTCGATATCGAAATTATAATAAAATATACAACATCTTTTGCTTGATATTGATCGAATGATATTATCTCGAATAAGAAAACTATGATCAGTTTTGCTCGATATCGAATGCGGTAATTTGGCCTATTATTATTTTTAAAACGAAAGTAAAGGAAATCTAAATATCATAAATACATTTTCAGGCTTCATATCATGGAATCTTCATTAATTTATTTATTTCACTGAAAAAATTTCATTTCAATATTTGCCAACATTTTTTTTATTTCTACAATTCATTTCAGTTTTCATATTTCTTTTCTGCTTTCATAAACACTTTTCAAGTATCATACAAGCAACTTGGCAGTGTTGTAATTTCCTCTTTAAAGGAATGGTTGATTTTGTTACTTTCTTATTATTTATTTACGTATGTATGTAAGTATTTTGTGCTTAAAGCAGCATGTTAAGTACAACTTCACATCCAGCACTAGACTTATCTTCAGCTGCTTTCATTTAAAGAGAAAATGAGGTAGAAAAGGCAACATTAAAAGCTTTTAAACAACAACTTACAACTTTTTAATCACTTTTCATGCCATATTAAAAACAAAAAATGAAAACAATTAATAGTGGTTTAATAAATAAAACACACACTTATATGTATTTAGTACAAATATACGTACTTATAACATTTCATTTTTATATATTTAACACTTAAATTTCCTTGAGTTAATGTCTTTTCAATTTAAATTTCATATAAATCATTCACAATTTTGCTTTGTGTTCTCCCTTACATTTGATATTTTAATCATTTTTTATACATTTATTTTTAGTTTAGTTAGTTGTTGGCATGTTAACTTGTTAAGCCCTATGAAAGAAAAAAAAAAACTATTTCAGTTATTTAAATATGAATTAGTAAAAATGTATTTAGTTAACTGCCGATGAATTCGTGCAGAAATAATCCTTCATAACCTTCATAACAACCAACAAGAAGCGCCCATTTCATGTTAAACGAGTTGTATGTGGCATGAGTAAAAATTTTAATTTATTTTTACATATTTAGTTTGAATGATGTTGTAATTGTTTCGTATTTGTTGCAATCAGCTTAAAATTAGTAACTGCTTGCTGTTAACTGGGGATTTTTCTTCCCCATTTTAAACTGGCATTAACATTTCATCACGTTATTTGAAGAAATATTTTTTAATAAAAACATTTAGGTATTAAGGAGGCCAGGTTAAAGTTATTTTAAGACACCATGAGGCTGTATATGAGAATTTTTTAATTTCTAAGAAATTTTACAAACATTACATTCTGAAACACACTGATTGCTCACCGATTGCTTATGGTGAATGTGTATCACAGGTTTCAACGTGCAAGACATGGTTTGTTCGGTTTAAAAGTTTTAATTTTGACACGGAAGACAAAGATCGCCCAGCCAAAAAAAAAAATTGAAGACCATGAATTGAAGGCAGTACTCCATAAAGATTCAAAAGAGCTTGCAAAATCATTGGGAGCTACTCAAACAGCAATTTCAAAACGTTTGCGAAAAGCAGGATTGATCCAAAAGCAAGGAAATTGGGTACCATACGAATTAAAGCTGAAAAACCTTAAAATACTATATTGCTTGTCCGAAATGAAGCTTGAACTCTATAAAAGAAAATCATTTTTGCACTGAATCATTTCTTGTGATGAAAAATGGAGTCATTACGATAACCCGCTGTTATAAGACCGATAATGCCACTGAAGCACACCGACTGCTCACCGAAGTTTATGGTGAATGTGTTTCATCGTTGTTTCAACGTGCTATAGATGGTTTGTGCAGCTCAAAAGTGGTGATTTTGACACGGCAAACAAAGATCACCGAGGCCAGCCACAAAAGTTTGAAGACCAAGAATTGGAGGCATTACTTTATGAAAATTGTTGTAAAACTTCACAAGCAAAAACATTGGATCTACTTAACTAGCAATTTTCATATCTACTCAATCATCATCTGCGAGCAGCAGGATTCATCATACGAATTGAAACCAAGATACTTTGAAATACGATTTGTCATGCCTTAAATGCTGCTTGAACGCTATAATAGAAAATCGTTTTTGCACAGAACATTACTTGCAATGAAAAATGGATCCACTACGATATCCCGAAGCGTAAGTGATCGTACGTCAAGCCCGGCTAACCGTTCCAAACGCCAAATATCCATGGCGCTAAGGTAATGCTCTATATTTGGTGGAACCAAAAGCCGCTGAAATATGGCCAGACCATCACAGGGAACCTGTAATGAACGCAACTGGTTCGTTTGAAGAGAGCATTGGCCGAAAAGTACACAGAGTATGCGGCCAGATATGAAAGCGCAATATTCCCTCATGAAAACACTCGGCCGCATGTAGCAATACCTTTTAAAAACTATTTGTAATGAAGTGATTGGGAAGTTTCGCCTCTACCGGCGTACAGTCCAGACCTTGCCCTTTCTCTACTATTTATTTCGATCGATGCAAAACACTCTCTCTGGGATAATCTTCACTTCAGAACAGAGTATCCGAAATTAGCTTGATTCGTTCTTGACCTCAAAATAAGAGCAGTTCTTTTGGCTCGGAATCCATATGTTGCCAGAAAGATTGGGAAAGCTCATAGCTAACAATGTCCAATACTTTGAATAAATTGTACAAATGTTTCAAAATAATAGCTAAACACTTTCAGAAATCCCGCATTTTTAAGCTCAAACTTTGTAAAAATCGAAAAACTCTAATGAAAGGGTCACCTTAATATTTAAATATAATTAAATTTGAAAATTTTCATGTTTTATAAGCATTATATTAAAGTTATATAAAAATTCATATAACAAAAAGTTAGTAGTATGATTACAAATAAATATAAATAGTTTTACCTATTTATAAAACTATTAAACTTTTGAAACAAAAACCGATTTTTTAAAAATATTTTTTCACATAATTAAACTTTTTTAACCTTAAATTAAATACCAAAAATTGCTTAGCATAAAATATAACAAAATATGTTTAGTTTGTCTTATAGCACAAAATCCTAACTAAAAAGCTTACCCCTATATTAAATTTATGCATATTATTAACAACATTAAGTTATCGAAAACTATTAAATTGTTTGTCAGCAAATAACCCTGATACTCATAGTCGCCTATTAAAAAAAAAAATCAATATTTTGTTGTTGCAAAAGTAGTAAAACATAAAAATAACTACGTACAAATAACCATGAATATTTAGTAAAAACATGGTAGCAGAGTGAGCGTAAGTAAATATTCAAATACATATCTATAAATAAAAACTACTTAACCAAGTAAACCCTAAAAGTAGGCAGCAAGAAACAAAACGACTTACTACACTTGAGCTAGACTTAGCCCCCCAGCAATTGCGATTACTTTTTACATGGTAAAAAAATACTGACAAAGTAACAGAGAACAGGGAGCTGAGAGCAGACCTTTACCCAGCCTCCAGGGTTTTATAAAATGAAAAAGTATTTCCTCTACATTTAAGGAATTTTATGTTTTTTAATCTTAAAAACTTTTCATATTTTCCTTATTGTCTTAAATAGCAAGAAAAACTAGTACTTACGCCATTTTGATGTTCCTGGAAATCACAGGGATGCTGCAAACGTTGTTTAATCTCATGATGAGCGGCTGATTTTTCCACATTTATTTCCGAATGCCTTTGCTGGCGTTTAATACGCTGTGATTGTGTCGCTTTAGAGTGTTGTATATCTTGGTGCAAATCATCGCTAGCATCCACCACATATTGTGGCCAACGGCAACATAAACGAGCATACGTACATTGCAGAGCATCGGCCAGTAGGGCACCTAAACTGGAGAGACACATCAACATCAGTGGCACCCCAATTAAGGCATAAAAAATAGTTGCTATTTTACCACCAGCTGTACGCGGTGTTAAGCTGCCATGACCTAAGAGTGTTTGTTTTTTCATATTATTTTTGATAAAACAAGAAATGTAAGAAAAGAAAAAAATTTTTATAAGTTTTCTTTCATCATCTTAATAACATTTTATGTTTGTATATTCTTTACATTGAAAGCAAATTCAAATAGGCAGACGGAAAATAATTTAATCGTAATGCTAGTAAATGTTAATGTTGAAAACAGGAAATAAAATAAAATGGAATTTTTCAAGTAACGTTGAGTTGAAGCAAACTTTGAACGTAATAGAATATAAACTTGCTTATTTTAGTAACTTAAGGCATACGTTTTAATATGTATAAGACTTCACTAGAATATTAATTATTTTTAGCCTAATTTAGTTTTTGTTAAAAGAAATATGAAAATTAATGAACTATTAACATATAGCTGGAAGTGTATTTATAAAAAATAAATTACATTCATAGCGACAAACAACAAACGCAATATTTTATTTTTTCAAAAAATTTTTTAATTTTTTTTGAGATTTAATTGCCTGATTGTTGCAAACTAAGCAGTTTTCTATAGGTCTTCTATTATTTTACTTATCTGATTATTAAAATATATATTTTATTACTTAATTAAGAACTATTTCCTTTTTAAATTTCAAATTTTACTTTGTTTACCCTCATGTGTTGTTTTCCACACATACGATATGTATATATTTTTTTTTTCCTTTTTATAGTTAAAATTTATATTTTATTAACTTAATATAAACAATTTCCTTCTCAAATTTCAAAACTTACTTTGTTTACCCTAATGTGTTGTTTTTCACACATACTATATTTAAAAATTAATTCCGTTTTAAAGTTAAAATTTATATTTTATTACTTAAATACGAACTATTTCCCTCTAAAACTTTAAAACTTACGTTGATTACCCTAATGTGTCATTTTCCACACATAAGATATATCAACAGTTTTTCTTTTTTGTAGTTTAAATCATGCTTTACCATCAATAACATATTAATTTGTATAATATTATAGAAATTTTATGTAAAACTTCAAAACATACGTTGTTTACCTTCATGTGTTGTTTTCCACACATACGATGTGTCAATATTTTTTTATTTTTTGTAGTTAAAATCATGTTTCACCATCAAAAATATATTTATTTGTATAAATTTTTTTAAAACTTCAAGACTTACGTTGTTTACCTTCGTGTGTTGTTTTCCACACATATGATATGTCTACGTATATTGCCACATTATTTCTTGTTTGTTTGAAAAAACATGATTTACCATAAATAAGACAATAATTTGTTTATTATTACATTAATTAAGTGTATCTTTAACATATTTTACTTAAACATTTCGGTTATGAGAACGTTTACATAATACAACTTATAGGCAGAAACAGAACATTTGAAGACTGTTCCTAGTGAAAACGAAGGTTCGAAAAAATGAATCCTTAATTGCATTTTCGAAATTAAACTACATTTCATCTTCTAACCATTCCGTTAATGAATTCGTTATGAATTAATTCATAGACTTAATTTCTTTATATATCAAATGATTGAATTCATTCCTTCCTTTACGGAATTAATTTCATTTCAAATCATTTAGATTTTCTTGAAATAAAATACATAAAAAATAGCTTTAAAAGCGTATTGAATGATTAAATGTTTCTTCAATTCAAATCCATTACAGAAAGTCATAAGTAAATTTTTCCAATTCATTTTGTAAAAGGGTAGAAGCGTTACTGAAAGACAAAAAACCTAAGTCTGTTGTCAAATTAATGTAATTTAAGAGGGAGTTAATATTTTTAATATATTTTACTCTCAGGTGTGCCTCTAGTTCTACCCTATGGCTAAAAGCAAAACAAAACAGAATGAAGAAAAAATATTTTAATTCAATTTATATTAGATTTGAATTAACACAAATTCAATCATTCATAGGTTGAATGAATTCTGTTACGAATAATTTTCAATAGGAATAAATTCATCGATAAATGAATTATATTTAAATAAAAGTACTTTAATGTAGCTAAATAATCGTAATTAGATGTTAGGAATCGATTTATGGAATGAATGGCTGACATTTTTTAATTCTGAATTAAGATTTTAATGAGTTCAGTTAATTAATTCGAAGCTTTGGTGTTAAATATATAGAAATCACACATGTGTGGAAAACCACACACTAAGGTAAACAATGTAAATTTTTAAATATCATACCATAAAAAAATATTTTTGAATAAACTAATTTGTTTGCTGTTTGAAATGTTGAGAAATTTCAAATCTTTTTAAAAAAGTACAAAAATATTGATTTTGTGTGGTTTCCCACACCAAAAGGTTAAAATGAAGTACATTTGCCTACTTTACCTCAATAATTTCTACTTTGTAATACTCTGTATATAATATTTTATAACTTCCTTTAAACTCTAGTCTATAGCTTTAAATACTCTTATACAAAAATGTTTAAAATTTCAACATTCAATACCCTATACTAAGTAAATTACTTATTCATTTAAAAACTGTCCATTCCCTGCTTTGGAACCTATAAATTGTTTAATTTTTTTTTTTCTCCCTTTTACTCAATTTTGCCTTTTTGAATTAAATCAGAAAATTTTAATTAGTTTAAAAAGGCGTGCATATTGCTACCACACACACACACACACACAAAACTGTGGGTATGCAAAATAGATTTGTGTGTTATTGTAATAAATTTCGTTACGCACCAATTGTTGTTATCACAGTTACTGAATAGAGTAGGGCTTCACTAAAAGACCATCTCGTTGCGGTTAAATCACTATATTCCACCAAATTGTTGCCGCCATAACGGCCCAGCGCTGTTGTTGTTGTCTCGGTGGCCATGCCATAACCTCCGGTCGTTCCACCTGATGCGGCTGTTGCACCAGCAGCCATATTGCGTGTCGCTGCCACAATAGTGCCCTCGAAACGTCTCAATTGTTCGTGCACCAACATTGTCCAGTTGCGTTCATAAAGGACATTCAATTTCTCTTTTAGCATGGAAACACAAGCAGCAGCAACATGAAAAAAATTCCAAAAAAAAAAAAAAGAAGAAACAAAATTCATAATAATTTCATTAATGTTTGTGGTAGAGCAGAAAATATTTATCACAGTTTTGTTTTTTTTATTTTTGGTATTTTTGTATTTTTCATTTAAGTTTTGTATGTATTCTAAAAAAAAGAAAAAGTATCTGGTTGTGAGTTGCTCTGCTTTTAAAGAAAATCATAATAAAATTGTGGAAAAAGAGCTGGGTTTTTCATTTAATTAGCTGGCAAATATAATGAATATTTTAAGTGGCATAAAAGCAGAATATTATTTTTCATAATTTCAACTATAAGACATCGTTAGAGGAATACTTAAAAAAAAAATGAACAAGTTGCACCTGAAAAAATAACCATTAAAAGGAATTATTGTTTAAATTTTTTCGAATACGAATAGAAACGTCAAGCAGTAAATTGATTTTTACTGCAAAGTTTAATTTGCAAATATAAATTATTATTGCTAATGAATCCCACAATCATTAACAAAGAAATACAAATTTATTTATGAAAATATTTATAAGAAATATAAGATGAAAAGAAAATAACTACTATTTAATACTTAACTACTTGGAGAGCTCGGCTACCTCAACTGATGTGAAATAAAAACTATAAATAGTTTTTAGAGGATGCATCATCATGCTTGTCTCTTTTTATAGAACACTGGCAAAGTACTTAAAATTTGTACCAAAAATTACTAAATTTCGATTATTTTTAGACTTGCACAAGAATTCAGATAAGGCATTAAAAGGGTCATTCAGCTGCTTCCAATATTTCATATGTTTCCTTTGAGAAAAATATGAAAAAATCATAAAATCCTTAACAAAAGAACCTTTTTATCCTTTGCTCCAGCTCAACAAACACTGAAGACCGGACAAAAGTTTTGAGAAATGGTATTTTAGAATGAAATAAACTTTTATTTTAGTTGGGAATATCCACAACTTTTTTGGGGCCGCCCTAATATACTACATATATTCTGGATCATTATAGATAGCGTAGTCGATATAACCATGTCCGTCTGAATGTTTAAATCAACTTTCCATAGATGATAGATCAATATTTCCGCTATAGCCCCGGTTCGCTTTTTTTCATTCGGGTAAATTGGCCCACAAATGGCATAACAACTTACCTCAATTTTTGGCCTATTTTTATATATGTCTAGATAACTAAGTCATTTACACAGAAAATATGGATATCTAATGATAGACATTTCAAAGACCCTTCCAACGAAGTATATAAATTCACACCGACAATGTGTAAAATTCCGAAAACATATTATTTAACCAGATTTTGTTTTCCACTTTTGTTTAACAAACATTTGTACAACCACAATTATTTAGAACAAAATTATTTTTTAATCTTTATCTAAAAGTATGCTTTGGTGAAGGGCTTATAAGATTCAGCACAACAGTATATAGCTCTCTTACTTCTCTTCTGAGTTTTCGATGCTGATTATCGTTTATTCGATTTTTATAACTTAGTAAAAGCAACAGCTTCATGTTTTGGTCGATTCTTTTATTAATATTTATTGACACACACATATTTTTTTTAAATTTGATCTAACTTAAAACTAAAACTGCTGATGTCAAGGACTCACTAAGCGTAACAATAATTAATTATATTTGCAAATAAATAGCAGTCCAAATAGAATAAGGACGTTAATCTATGATCACTTCGAGCAAAAATCGATTTTTCATATGAAAATTAAATGAAACATAAAGTGGCTATACGTCGGTAAATAGTGGTACAAATGAAAAAAAGACAATAATCTGTGATCACTTACATATTCAAGCGAAAATAGATTTTTCATATAAAAGTGAACTGAAACATAAATCGGTAAATATAGCTCTAAATGGAAAATTGACGATTGTCTGTGATCAATTATATTTTCAACCAGATTGGCTATAAATCTGTAATTAGTGCTCTAAATGAAAAATGGAGGATAATCTGTGAATAGTGGTTTAAAAGGAAAAAGGACGATAATCTGTGATCAGTTGTATTTTCAACCTAAAATCAATTGTTCATATGAAAATTAGCTTGAACATAAACGTGGCTATACGTCGGTAAATAGTGGTCCAATTGGAAAAATTACGATAATCTGTGCTCACTTATATATTCCAGGAAAAATCGATTTTTCATATGAAAGTGAACTGAAATATAAGTCGGAATTTAAATTTAACCAAAACATATCAATAAATACCTGAACTTGATGTTTGCATAATTAGATTTATTAACTTTTTGAAATACGCCCAAATTTTTTCTCACAATATGTAATTTCAACACGTGACTATTAAAATACCGTTTCAAATTTGACATTAATTTCTTGCCTGCTGATGTAGAATTGTGTGCTGTTTAAGCAGGTACTTTCAGTTTTCACGATACTTGAAATTTGTTTTTTCAATTAATCCGCAAAGTTAGTATATTTGGCCCCTGTGTGCAGCGGTGCAATTAGAATAAGGATGTTAATTTATGATCACTTCGAGCAAAATTCGATTTTACATATGAAAATTAAATGAAACATAAAAGTGGCTATACGTCGGTAAATAGTGGTCCAAATGAAAAAAAGACAATAATCTGTGATCACTTATATATTCAAGCGAAAATAGATTTTTCATGTGATGACTTCGTGAACTGAAAGTAAACTGAAACATAAGTTGGTAAATATAGCTCTAAATGGAAGATTTACGATAATCTGGATCAATTATATTTTCAACCAGATTGGCTATAAATCTGTAATTAGTGCTCCAAATGAAAAATGGACGATAATCTGTGAATAGTGGTTTAAAAGTAAAAAGGACGATAATCTCTGATTAGTTGTATTTTCCACCAAAGATCAACTTTTTAGTTAAAAACTAACTGAAATATAAAAGTGGCTATATGTCGGTAAATAGTGGTTGAAATGGAATAAAGACGATAATCTGTGATTACTTATAAAAAGTGTGCCAAAAAAACTTATCCTCGTATTAAGTTAAATAAAACTAAAACCTTTCCATATAAAAATTGTACAAATTAATTAAACATTAAAATATTGGCATATTACTCAGCATTTATAAATGTATACAATTCTTCCAGAAATCCTCCCAATAAAGATTTTAGTTTTTTAGGTGCTTCCATTACATTTTTGGTCGAGGTGGTACACTTACGCTTAAAATCGGTCATGTCCTGGGATACCTTTCCTGTGTTCTTTAATTATTGTTTTACAAGAGCCCAATATACCTTACCACAGGCCGAAGTTCTAGACAGTTGGGTGGATTTCCCTCCAGTGATACGTTATTGTTTGAATACCACTCAAGGGCATTTTTCCATGAAGACACTATGTGCTGTTTTAAGATAGTTTAAAGCCGTTTTTGTAGACACTCCGTAATATATATATTTCTGTGTTTATCGTGCCTGATCTCATAAGTGATTGAATTTTACCTCAATTTTCACGCTAGTGCTTGTGTTCATGTTAAAGCGAACTGAAACTAAACATTGTTTTAAATGGAAAAAGGCCGACAATCACTAGTCCGTCATATTTTAAACCAAAAATCGATTTTTCAGATTAACAGCATTATAAAAGTGGCTATTAGTCGCTAAATAGTGGTCCAAATAGAAAAAGGACGATAATCTGAGATAAGTTGTATTTTCAACCAAAAAAAGATTATTTGATATAATTATTAAATAGTGGTACAAATGGAAAAATGACGATAATCTGCAATCACTTATATTTCCAACCAAAAGTCGATATTTTGTATGATAATCAACTGAAACATAAACGTGGCAAAAAATAAGTAAATAAACCCAAATTAACTTATACATAGAAGTGACTATAAGCTTCAAATGAAAAAGGACGATAATCTAATATCATTTTTCTAATGAGCAATTAAGGCCATTTTATAGAAAATCAGTAATTCTGGATCATATATATTTAAATTTGAGATTTTCCAACTGGAAATAATGAAACCATGAGTTTTTCTGAAAGCTTATGTCCTTCTATACAATTGTTATGGGATGACCTAAGGTAATGTTACGGTGCCCAAATTCGTACATAATTTTGCAATTGGACCAGAAGTTTGAAAGATTCCGATTTATTACCACTTTGTTCGGATCAACCCTCCTGTGGAATATCAGTATGATCTATGGTCGTCCAAATTTGTTCAGTTAAGAGTATTAAAAATACTCCTTTCGATGGTGAAATAGTTTTGGGGTCTTCGAAAAGCTCATTTCATGAGAGGGGGGACTGATGTAAGAATATCGTTAAATCTTTAAAAATCCAAAATATCATGGTCCCATGTTGACAACTCGTAAATAACTATTGTTTACCAATTCCATTCCTTCATTATATAGATATTGTGTGCCATCATCATATCGTATAAAAAGTCATTAATATATGACCATCGATATGTTTTCAAGTATTTTCAGTTTTGTTTTCTATTACATAACACTGCTACCAAATGCATAATCATTTTACTTAAACAACCACAACTTGAGTTATAGCAACACAATTAGTTTACCTAACTTTAAATCACAGACAACATAAATATAATTGTGTAAAATTCATTTAAATCTCTTAAACTTCTAAAAACAACCTGACAAATTTCCAGCAATTTTCACTCACAAGATAAAAACGACAACACACAAAAAGCTTCCTAGTAATTGTCTAACATTTTATTCAAGAGAGATGGAGAAAAGAACACAACAGAGAAGTACAAAAAATCTACTTAAAATTAAAATGAAAATTGCATAATTATTCAAGCACTTTAAAAGAACAAAAAAGAATACATTGCAACAACATTGGCACACTTGCAACCCTTCCCCAATGTATTCTTCACAAACAGCACAAGTTAGACAAGACAAGAAGTCAGGACAGGTAGTCAGATAGATGATGGTGAGGCATACAGCAGCAGCAGCAGCAATTTGCTTTGCATTACATTTGTAAAACACTTGTAAGACATGTGCTGTAAAGGAAGGAACAAGCTGACATTTTAATACTCAATGCTGTTGTTGGAGATGATGGCTAAAGTAAGGTGAGCAACAGAATATTGTTTATGTAGTTTTTAGGGATGGGGGGCAGGTAGGAGAAACTGTATGTTTTTTCTTACATTAACCTTTAGACGAATTACTAGAATTTTAAATTGTTTCCAAATGGAATTTCTTTAGAACTTATTAGTGCATTTTAAAATTTAATTGAACTGTTTAAAAATGTTCATGATTATATATTAATCAAAAATAGTTTTTAATTGAAACTGTCTGAAGTACATTAATAATGAGCAATAAATTCAATTTATGGGAGTTCAAGGACATTTGGATTTAGACCTTAATATTTTATAATCACGAATTTTTGTAGAATGACCTGTGTCTCTCGAAATAAGACACTTAATTCAAAAAATCTATATTAAGGCTTAGTAATCCATATACACCTATCCCTCGATTTACACGATAGATGCGTTCCTGAAAATATCGTGTAATTAGAAATGGATAATGTTTGTATGAAAAATCGTATAAATCGAAAAAACCCAAATGCGAATAAATTTAAAATTTATCAGTCATCAGAATTGATTGGAATTCTTCATTACTGTCTTCCACTACTAATCTCTTTTTGGCAGGCGACATATCACTTTCGTCACTGGATAATATTACATGCGTTTCTCATTCGATAGTTGATAATTGATTGGAGATTACATAAGTTCGTAGAGATTTGGAAATATAATTTGTAATAAAAACATGTGTTGATTTATTGTTTAAGTCCTTATAAACCTTCCTTTAATGATTTATCATTTTCGTTTTGACTTGAACGATTGCTTGACATACAATGCTTTAAAAGTCAAAATTATTCTCTGGTCTAAGGGCTACAACAAATAAGTGGTATTTTTGGTAGAAATATAACTTTCACATTCTCATGTTTCAAGTCTTGTGGATGTCCAGGAGTGTTGTCAAATGCTGGAAGCACTTTAAATTGCAATCTCTTTTTGTGTGAACACTGTTTTTCATCTGGGACAAATATATTATGATACCAGTCATATAACTATTTGATAATTATGCAGGATATATTTTCTAAAAAAAAATAATTTTTGCTAAAATTATTTAAAAAAAATCGTGTAAATTGAGGTAATTTTCACATCCCACGATGAAAACGAAAACCAAAAAAATAGTGTAAAAATGTATCGCGTAAATCGAGAGTTAGGTGTATATATAAAAAATAGGAATAAAAATCGATGTAGTCGTGAATTTTTGTTTATATCTCAGCCATTTGTGGGCGGATTTTCTCAATTCTAAATAGCAACCGATACCAGACTATAGCGGATATAGTGGTTTAAGTAAGTTATTTGGGTGCTACGGAAAGTTGATTTCAATTATTTTTAGTTGCTGTTCTGTTGTTACATACAGTACAAAATTGGGATAAGCTACCTTTTGCTGTTCAAAAGCAGATAGATGGAGCTGAGAAAACAGTTTTCACATAGACCATAATATAACAAATTAATGTAGCAAAAGCGGTGTAAGTTGAATATACCACTAAATATATTGATTGAGGTTATCCTACTTTTGCACTGATTGCCACTCTTGGTAAAGGGTATAAAAACATTTTGAGTGATAAATTTTTTTTCTGGAAATCGATGGAAAAAACAAATTTGAGGAATAAAAAAAAATCTAGATTGTGAAAATCTAAATGTAAAACAACCATCATGTTCATTCAGTTACGTTCAATCTTCATTCATAGAAAAACTTTACAAACACCTTTAAAGCCCTCATAAACTCTATTTTAATGTTCATTAATTTTCATATATTATTTATGCCTTTTAAGGGTTAATTGCAACAAACTGTTGTTCATGACATGTTGAAAATTATACGCTCTTGTTGTAAAATGAGTCCTCTGTCTGCATTTTGTTTGTGTGTCTGTCTGCTTTTATTGTATTATGAATGATGTGTTGACAACGTTATAGTTTTTGTTCATACAATATTCAAAAAAACATAATAACAAACGCTATAATGGGTAATTTTGAAATGGGTTTTTACAGAAAAGGTTCTTTGGTATCTTATTTAAAGAAGCCATTTTGTAAGAAAATTTTCGTTTTTGTTCTTTTTTGGTTCCATTGGTTCAAGTGCTCAAAAAGTTTTAAAGACAAAAATAAAAAAATTGAAAACTTTTTAGCTAATCACATTTTCATCACATCCAAAAGAGAAACAACAGCTTATTTTCCCATTTATAGGTGTTTTTTTAAACAATAAAAAATAATTATCACATTATGTTAATATTTCCATGACAATTTGATCTTCGATGCAATCCCCCACGATCAAAAATTGTCAACTCAGCGGCAAATTAATCAACTGGAAGTTCTTTCTAGAAAACAGTGAAATAACTTAAACTGTAAAATTTATTTTTGGATAGAAGAACTTACTCACAAAAACAATTTAGGCTTTAATTCATTGGTAATTATACTAAGTATTCACTAAGTCCTTATAAAATTTTCACTTTTTTGCTTCTTTGTAAGTTCTTTCTAAATTGTAAATTCTCTCTATTATAACTGAAAGTAGCGTATTTAATACAGTTGAGTTTACCTGCAATTTATTTTTTTTTTTCTTATTTCAGCACAAACATTTGCATGTGATTTTATATGCGCCAGTGAAAAATCTACTATCACTTGAATAACAATGATTTGTTTATGAATTTTTAAACGTGTCATAAATTTTAAAATAACTTAACATTCCAATGCAAATTTATAACCAGAACATAATTATTATTGACTCATGCAATATTTCATTTGAATTAATTGTTGGCATTTGTCTGGCATTAAAACAAGGAGAGCAGAAGGTTAAAAAAATAAAAGAAATGGCAGTTGGTTGAATGTAAGAAGGACAAGAACAACAGGTCCTAAAAAACCATGAGATTTCCATATTACAATATTTTAGTACTTTTCCTCCATTCGATCTCATTGAAATTCAAAGTATACATTCTACTGTCTTAGCTGTGCACTATATGAAGTATAAACCACTCCTATTTCTAAAGTTGAACATTTCGAACAATTTTGTGAAATACTAGCAATGTTCAGAACCGAACATATTTGATACGCATCATCCTATTTTAATAAATATAATGTAGTCTAAAAGGAATTAGTTTTATTTTTATAATTACAAATGTAGATTGCTTACAAGTTTTTAAAAGATTTCCATACAATGTAGCTTAGTCTGTCTTTCAACAACTTGGCTACAATTAGAATTTTTGTTAATGGTTCCTCCAAGATTTGTATGTGTTTCATTGCTAAAGTTTCTAGCTGAACAGTAGTTTAGAAGACATATGGACCATATGGACTCCGCTATACAGAGTTTGAAACACAATCAAAAACACAATAACATTCTCATGGACTTTACAACAATATTCTAGTAAGAAAAATCTATCAATTAGAGTGTCCAAAAAACCTTCAAATTTAACCGAAAACAGTGTTTTATAAAAAAAACCGGTTTCGGTTTTGTCATTATAAAAACCGGTTAACCGGTCAAATGCAGAAATATTCTAAAAAATAAATAAATATTTTAAATAATAAGTTTTACAAAGTGTTTCGTTAAAACCGGTTTACCTTCTTAAAAAAACCGGTTTGTCAAAAAACCGAAAAGTTAAAGAAAACCGAAACCGGTCGGTTTTACAAAGATGAAAAAACCGGTTGACCGGTTTCGGTTTTGGATACTCTACTATTATGTAGAAAAATAAATCAAAACTTGTTCAATATTTTGGTTCAAAACTTGTTTAATTTTAAACAGATTTTAAAGATTTTCAATATCAAACTCTTTAGAACAATAACAAATAAATCCGTCTATTTTTGTTTCTTATAACGAAGGCAGGCATGTTTTACACACTCATATTTACACATTTAAATATACTTAATTGGAGTTTTGAAGCTATTCCCAAACTTATGATTTCGCCTGTTTAACATTTGTCGAAATTTGTGAGTAATTCAAAATGTGTTGTTGAAACTAGAGAAAATAAATTTTTGGCACCATTTAGCTCTCGCCTGATACTAACAAGTTATTCATAAATAAAATTTTCTCTAAGCTTGTGCCTTCCTTTATAATTTCTTAATAAATTATTTTTAAATCGCTTTAATAGTTTATAAAACATATAATGATAAACATTTTTTAAACAACTTTGCGTATACTTTATTTTCAAATAATTAATATTAATCATACTTCACATATTAACCATTTACATAATAATAATTATCATATGTATATCTCCTAAACTACTAATCTGATTGCAAAATAATGTAAGTATGAAATGTAGAGGAGGATAAAAGCTTTCACAATCTGAAGAATATGATCACCTTGTATGTAAACTAGGTGAGCAACAGGTTGTCAAAGCTGACTACCTCGAGAGTAAAACCATTGTTATGTTCGTAACTTTTACAAATGTTGCAAAATGTTTG
This sequence comes from Calliphora vomitoria, assembly GCA_942486065.2. NCBI lineage: Eukaryota > Metazoa > Arthropoda > Insecta > Diptera > Calliphoridae > Calliphora > Calliphora vomitoria. The sequence goes on along the minus strand of OW818033.2, from coordinate 3,584,928 downwards.
TAATATAAACAAGGAAACATAAATATTAGTGATTGAAAACACCATTAATCTCTTGTAATTACAATTACAAAAATTTTAAAACATACAAACACTTAAAATCCTAAACTCTCAAGGAACATTCAATAATTTATTTGATATAATCGTCTGCTTAAATAAATATTTATTAAACGGAAGTCAAAAGTCAACCATTAAGCTCTTTAAATGTAACTTAACCAAAGGGTATTTCATTAAGGGCTTCCTATTTTTAAATTTAAATAAAACAAAATGTGTATGAGATATCATAGACATTTGTTATTCAATTGTAAAGTCTATCGATGTCATTATGTATGGAACAATTGTCCGCCGTGGCTTCGCTGGGTGGTATACGCAATCGAAATACCCAATTTATAATTACTCTGGCGTGTAAATCAGGCTAAATATGACCAATCGCATGCGGTATGGTGGCTTTGAAAGTCGTTCTGGTTTGTGGCTTATTAGCATAGACCTGCGACTAAAGAAAACCTCACATAAAACAAGTAACAGAGCTATATTTGGCTGTGCCGAATCACAAAATTGTAGTTTAAAAAAAAAAATGTTAAAGGTAAATAAAATTAAAAAAAAAAAATAATTTATTTGCAAAAATACTTAAGGGAAAACTTTTTTTAATTTAAAAAAAATTTGAATTAATTTGTGAAAAAAAATTTTATAACAAAAAAATTTTTTTGGATGAAAAAAAAATTCGGGGTAAAAAATAATTTTCCCGATTTTGACCAATTGTAGGTTCGAATTATAGCAAAGGTCTTTGAAATATGTATTATTGGATATACATATTGTCTATATTAATGACTACAAAAAGTTTATTTCAACATACAGACGGATTGACTGACGGATAGACGTACAGATGGACATGGCTATATCGACTTCGTTATGTATAACGATCCAAATGAAAAATGTAGAAATTACAAACGAAATGACAAACTTATATCGCTCATGGTGCAGGGTATAAAAAGTCTAACGGGGTCAAATCGCACGATCTCGTTGGTCAGTTCACATCACCTCCACGTGAGATGACCGCTTGTGCAGAATGTCCAATGTGGCATGAGTTGTATGGCACGTAGGGCTTTCCTATTGAAACCGCATGTCCTTGGTGTACATATCATCCAATTCAGTACAAAATAAGTTGGTAATCATCGTTCTCAAAGAAATATGGACTCTCTTGGACTTCATGTGGATTAGTATCTTTCCAGATTCGACAATTTTCTTTGTTGGCGTAGCCATTCATCCAGAAATTGGCCTCAACGAAAAAAATGGGCGAAGCGCACGGAACGCCAATTTTGATAAACAATTTTATCATTTGAACGTGTTCCTGAAAACTATGTCCATCAATGATGATTTTGCAAATCAAACTGAACAAATTACAGCAATGACTAGCTTCAACAATTTGACCTGTAGCAACTATCAAAGTTTAGAAGTTCTTATTGGAAGACCCTTTAGTAAACAAAATCTTATTGACTGTAATTGCTATTTTCTTTTTCAATTGTTAAAAATACAAATTAACCTAGCAAAAACAGCAATTAGCAATAGCACTTGTAATTAACTTTTCCACCTACCAAACTAAACAAAAATAAAAACAATAACTTGCAACCTTACACACACACACACAGACAGACAGATTACCAGACAATAATCAGTTAATAACAACAGAAAAACAAACAAAAAGTATAAACACAAAACACAATAAAAACCGTCTATTCATGACCACAAGTACCTGTTATTATCCACAGCTCCTTTAGACATTCCTCTCTTGATTTCGCAATAAGAGCTGATTTGCTAATATCCTGCGGTGCCTCCAGCAAAGGAAATATAAATGCGCCCATTATGGTATAAACTACAACCATTACGACCAGGCCAGGTGTGGAAAATATTAACTTGGCCAAACGGCTTAAACAGTTGTGCTGTTGGGCCGTTAAGTAGTTGTTAGTGGCGTTTGTGTGCGAGTCCTGCTGAAAGGTTATATGCTGGTGGGGGTGTTGTTGATGTTGTTGCTGTGTTAGTGGCTCACTGTTGCTGTTGTTGTGTTTTTGTAATAAACTACTATTTCCGGTTTCGTTTTGCAAATTATAGTTGTTTATGATTATTTTGTTTAAAGGTGTTGATTGCTGTTGATGTTGCTGCTGCTGTTGCTGTTGTTGGGGGTGCTGCTGTTGCTGTTGCTGGTGTTGTTGTAATAGTTCTTCATCCTCTACTAAGCCGGATATCGCCTTTTCAACGTCCGACATTTTAAATGGCCAGTAAACATTAATATTTGAAGCATTGATGTAACATCATCTACTTCAACAACAGACATTTAGCTGATTTTATATTTCGCTGAATATTTATTAAAAAATAAATTTGTTTGGAGATTTTTTAATGTATTTTTGGCCCTTTAGTTCTTTACACTTCATTTTTGTGTTAAGTCATGTATTTGAAAGCTGTGTTGCAAATAAGTGTGAGAATGTGTTGGTAGGTGTGTCTCTGTAATTATTCTGTTTTAATTATTTGCTGTCGTAAATTTTGTTGTTGTTGTTGTTGCTGTTTCATTTACTGTTTACAACACTTATTTAAACAAATCACTTGCTGGTAGTATTTAGTTGTTGCTGATGTTGTGTTGTGTTGCTGTAGAGTTTTATAAATTTCATACGCCTGTTGTGTCAAGTTCCTTATTCTTACTTGATGTTGAACATTATTTCATTCTTATTTATTTCACATTATTTCGTTTAAATGTTTAAATGTCTGTAGGTTGTAGTTTAAATGTTCATAAAAAAAATAAATGTTTTTTTGTTGTTGTTTTTTATCCTTCCTTGTTGTTTTATTTAGCCAGCCCCTGTTGTTTTTTGTTTTGCTTTTTTGCAGCCGTGTAGCTGTTGTTGTGTTGCCATTTCAGCTGCTGTTGCACATTCATTGTTGTCACTAGAGTAGTAGTAGTAGTTGTAGTAGCAGTATTATTGTTGTAGCAGTTGTTGTTAATTTAGTTTATGTTGACAGCCCTCCTACAATTGAAGTGGTACAACAAATAAATTAAAAAATAATTTCAAGTATGTTAAGAAAAATTAGGTTAAATTTATTTAAATGCTCTGGCACGACAACAATAAGAACAAATTAAATATAAATGAAAGTTAATTTTGACATAAATACATCTTTGGAGGGTGTTTAAATAACACTAGCAGCATATTAAAATATTAAATTGAAACTGTTTTAAAGTTTAAATTTTGGGAAAACCCTAAAATAAAGGGATTTGCATCTTATGTTTTTCTTCATCGTAGCTTAAATAATATGTATTTCTAAGTGCTTAAAAACATATCCAAGGGTATGTACATATCTACAGAATATGGTGAAAATCTATAAATCTTAAGATCTCTATAACGTCAAATTTTAAGTTGTTTTGCTTTCAAAAACATTAAATTTTGTTCTGGTTGTCTCACATTTTGAATTATAAATTTTCATATAATAATACAAATTTGTATCATACCCAGAGAAAACAGATTCGTGATAGCAACCGAATTTGTTGCCAATAGAATGATTCTATCTTAGTGGCCGAATTTTATAGTTGTGGCTACAAAATTTTAAAAGGGGTAACAAAACTTTGTTTGCTTTGACCAAAATTCTTCTTTGTCAACTTACTTTCTGTTAATAGAAGCGAAAAATTCTATGTGTGCAACCGAATCATTCGACTGGCAACAAATTCGGTTGCTATCTTATACTAACTATATATTAAAATCAGTTTTGGAAGAACTCTAAGCTAAAATATTTCCATTTTTTTAATAAAAAAATCTTTAATTTTAAGCAAATTTCTATTTCATTTTGAATTCTTTTTAAAACTATATCACATTCTTTAACTTATGACCTTTGGCCTTTTCTCTTCTACACATTTAACACACAAATTGTGGCTGATTAAAACTTTTATCTACTTCCGTGTTTAGCTAGAAAAGCAAAAACTCTTTAAAAAAAGGGCAGTAAAAAAGAGAGCCGCAAAAAATTAGCATATTCATATTTAAGTAATCAACTGTCTAAAACACATGTTCAAAATGTTAATTATCTTGCAACTTTTTAACATGAATATTTACGTTTTTTACAACAATGTTGTTTTTAATTCTAATAAAGCAACACAATGCGCATATTAATACAAACATACCCCCACAAACACAAACAAATACCAACAAAACCCACATTAACTGAGTCACAAATTCACCGTTATAAAACTCTGTCTCTCCTACATACACTCACTCATTTAAGCACATCGTGTGATAAAAGAGTGTAAATAAAAAAGTTTTTTTTTTTGAGAGCAGTGCGTGCATGTGTGTGGGTGTGGGTGTAAACCACATATTTTAACTGTAAAATCCAGTGATGTCTACTACTTTATGACTAAAATGAGCTAGAAAGCATTAAAACTGCTGATTATTGTTTTCATATAAGATAATTTTTTGAAACTGGCGTCGTATTTGTATTACCAGAAATATTTCGAAAATTACTTTAAATTGGAAACAACATTATCACTTTATTTGATTGCTGCAAACTTCTAGTCTATATTATTGAACACAAATATTCTTAAACAAGGTCAATTTTTAACCAGCGCTTTAGTTGACCAATTTCTCTATATTGTTGGTAAAATCATTAGAATAAATTTTGTTTCCTTTTATTCAAAACTAAAATCAATTTAGTGAGTTTTTCTAAAACAGCACTAAAGGCCAGAAATGAGACTTTAAGTTTATTAAAAAGCGCTAAATTGATAATGTTGTTAAAAACATATTTTGGTATTAGTTATCAACTAACAAGCATCTTTATTGTTTGAATGTGTAAAAGTATTTTAATAATAACACCCACAATATGGAATATTATTCTTAAAAAGAAGAACTTTTCATCATGTAGACTTAAAAGGTGCTAGAAAGAGAAAAAGAGAAGAAGTGATATATTGGTAGTTAATCCACAAAAAATGGTAATTAATTTAAATTAATTATGAGCATTTTTGTCTTTAGGTTTTTATGAAGCATTGTAAAAATGTTTCTATATATACAGGGTTATGTAATAGGATGGGATAATTTTACAAGAATTGTCTTAAATTGTTAAGTAGCATCTAATCATCAGTCTAGCATCGAACAGTGGTTTAGAAACCTTTTTTTTTGGAAATAATAATTCTCAGGAACTATTGGAGGCAGATATTGTTATGAAATTTGACATGGTTGGAGCTGAGGTGTGTTCGAGTTTATCTGCATTTGCTCAGCTTTCTAGCACTAACCAGTGTGTGGCCCCTCAAAGTTGGTCACATCGGGTCTCAAAATTTTTAAAAAAATCGCCAAAAATCCATTTATAATCCAAATGCGCTGAAATTTAGAATATAAATAATCCTTAAGAAGATCTACAAAAAATACACTTACATATGTAGGTAATCTCTATTAGTTGAAGAGATATTTAGGTTTATTGATTTATTTTTTTTTTTAATTTTGCTCGATCTTTTTATGGTTTCTTGAAGATGACGGGCCAACGGATTGTCGTAAATTATTTTTGAAATTTTAGCTATATTGGTGAGAAAGTTCTATATAAAATAGGGATAACTTGCTAACAGTTATCATGTCCCTATAAAAAGTTACACGCACCCAAAATTGGAACACATAAATAGGGACGTATTTTTTACGTTTTTTCCCAAAAAAGCCAATATATTTTATCTATTGTAGAAAAAATTTTTCTTCAGAACTATACAAAAGTTTTATATGATCCAGATAGAAAACTTAATGCTAAAGCATGTAAAGTAAAATTTGGCTCACTAAAGCGGACACAACACCCCCCAGGCCTATCCAAACTTGGAAAATTTAAAAAAATAATTTTAGATTTGAGTAACAAATTCTAAAAAGCCAAAGCATTGATCTACAAGGATGTTCCACATTTGTATAATCCTATATGTTGCTTAAACAATTACATGGTAACTTACTTCACAGTAGGCACTTTTCTAAAAAAACTCAGTTTTTGGAACACATTTTCCCCGGTTTAGAAATTTTGGTATTTTAAAATAAAAAATGGCAAAAACTATAATACCGTTGATTTAAGGACATTTGGATCTATATTATTTATAAATTTTGTTTTGTTATCTTGAACCGTTAAAATTTTACATTAATTCAAATTTTATATTTTTCTTCATGGAAAATCACCATATTAGAATTTTTTTAGTTTTTAAGGTAAATGAGGTCGTAAAAATTTATAGAATTATTTAATTTTACTAAAATATAAATTTCCAAATCCTAACGTTTTCATCAATATCAAATACTTATATAAAAAGCTTTAATTTACTCCTCAGAAGTTGCACAAACCTTACCCCCTTCGGAAAATGGGCACAACAAATTTAAAATACTTTTTTTTACAAATTTTTTTCTTAATTTATTAGTTAATGACTTAGTAATCTAGATGTAGAAAAAAATCGAACTTCGTGGTTTTTTCCTTATATGTCAGGCATTTGTGGTCCGATTTTCTTGAATTTAAAAAGCAACCGAACCTGGTCTATATATATATTTTGATGTATGAATGTAAGTTATTTGGTGGCTATGGAAAGTTGAATTCAACAACATGTAGAAATGGAATGACCCTTTCCACTCATGGTGAAGGGTATACAAATCTCAGTACCAAATTCTAATTGACAGAAGATCTCACCTTTATTGGTGTTGCTTTCCTGACTGTATGGTTAACGTAGTAGTTCGCTGCTCACCTTTGTACCCTTACTTCTTTCATTTTTATACTTGGTCATTTCTAGCTAATAAATTTAATGAAAATCGTGTTGAACTTTCAAGATTAATATAATATAATTTAATGAATTGTACATGTATTACCTAAAACCCTTTTCAATGAATTTACCAATAAAGCTGTTTTTGCACAGGCATAGGGATAAGTAAATGTATAACAAAATTTCTAATACAACTCCACATCAATAATTATTTATGCACAGCTATAACAGCATATGTATGTATTTTAAAACGCCAATGGCAACATTATAATGTTTATTACTAACAGAACATCATCAACGATATAGAGAATAGAAACAGTGAATATTGTAGCAAATTCCAACCAAAAAACCATCCAACAACCATCATTATCTATGATAACAAAAGAACTTGAGAATTTATTGCATTTGCGAAGTACGAGATCATGTATTTGAGAAACATTCAAATCGAAGCAATTAATCGTTGCTCACTAGTACATCGGACATCATTATTGAACACCAAAAACCACTTAAATTCAAACAAACAATAGACTACATACATAAGTATCTACATACATCTAGATATGTATATTTATGTCTGTACTATTGAAGGAGAAAATAATAAATTTCTAAGGATAATTGCATTAGCCTTGTATAACATATGAGTTCATTTGTGTCTATGAACACAGACAATAAAATCTTTAAAATAAAATTTAATACAAATGAAAATTGTTTAATGCTAAACCAAGAAAGGGATATTATATTTCAGAGCAAGCATATATCCTATTGTATATAATTATGTGTAAAATCATCCTCATAATTATAATCCTGTTATTTTGCTATTTATAGCAAAAAAATTCTTAACTATTTGTGAAAAAAAAAGAAAAGGAAAACAAACAGAACGAAGTAAAGTTTATGAAAGGGGAGACATTTGTACACTTGACTGTACAACTATAAAACGTAAGACATTTTATAATGCATGTCATAATCTGTGATTGTGCGTGTATGTGTGAGTATTTGCTTTACACATATCCATGTATACACACACACGTGTATGTTTAATGTTACAAACATTATTTAACATGTGCATCATGTATCATTTTCAAAGGTCTTTGTGGCAAAAAGGTTGTCGTCGTCGTTAGCTATAACGGGGAATGTTGCCTCTTAAATAGCGGTGCAAATATTTAATTTTACAGAATTTAAAATTGTTAAGCATTATACATTTTACTAAAAGCATTATGATTATTTATGTATGTCGACTTATTATCATTGAGTTAATGAAACTCAAATATTTTTGAGTAAAAATATTGACAAATCAATAAGCCCTGCTGCACAGTGAGCTAGAATCAAAATTTTTTGGAAATATATCTATGCGAAATAAAATTTATCGCATAGACAAGGAGTATTCAAGTTTAAATTATTAAAATGGACCCTACAAATGCTCCAGGGGCGACGCTATGGAGGCTCAAAGTTGGGTATCTTCGACATGTTTCCCATTCGATTTCAAAGGATTTTATATTTTTGGATATTGCTCGGCTATGTCTTGAAAAAGCATGCTTGAGTATGCTATTTATCTCATTTCAAAATTGATATTTAAACATTTTTCCATATAGGCCGTACTTTTACACCGAATGGCCTCAAATGTTTGTTTGTTAGTTACATAACTAAATTACCAACAATATATAAAAGATTTAAGAGCAATATCAATTATGGATCCAAAAACAAACGATTTTTATTTAAAAAAATCAAAAAATAGTAGCCTTTGCTTTTTTTTGGGCGAAAAGGTGACTTAACTCAGTTTTTGTTAAAAAAAAAAAACTTTCTTTAAGAACATATAACAATTTTATATTTTTCTGTAAGGTATCTTTACAAAGAACATTTTGGTATACAAAACATATTTTATTTGTCTTTCGCCTTTACGTCCTTCGGAATTTGACTTATATTTTATCAAAATTTCATCTTTGGGCAACAGGTTCTAAAATCCCAAAGTTGGGATCAGAAAACTGAAAGCAGTTTTGGAAACCTTGATGTGTTCCCTATTTATCCTCAAACAAAATGTAGCCGCTATGAGTAAAATTGTAAAAAAAACACAATTTTTAGGATTTTTGCTTTAATTCTTAGGAATTGCGGGTTTCCTTTTGACCTTTTGACAAATTTTTTACACTTTGCTATTTCAAATAACAAATTTAAAAAATCTTGAAAATTTCATTGAGTTTGGTGAATAATTAAAGATTTTATTACCAATTACATATTTATTGAGTTTCTAAAACTAAAATTTATATTAAAATTTTAATATGATTGCAAATATTAGAAGCAATTTTATCTACATTTATTCCAAACTAATTTTTTATTTAGACAAGTTAATTTTTACCCTTATAAAAAAAATTTCAAGTCAATATCTCAATTGGTTTCAAAAATATGTCACTTTAAAACTCAGTCCTTCAAAAATATTGCACTTTTTCGTAGTAAAAAATTTTTATAAAATTTCTTAACATTTTATTCAACAACAAGTTTGGCCATTTTATACTAAAATATTGTTACGCTTTTACACTTTAAAAACGGGGGTTTATTTCCTTTAAATAAACCGGATTCTTTTGATTGCAAATAAAAGCAGTTTTAGTAGCTTAAAGTTGTAACAACTCTTTATTTATTTAAAATGTACACCAACAACAATTCAAATAGTCACTCAGTGTCGTTTTACACATTTATTAATTCGCAGAAATGCACACACACACACTTTATAATGACAAGCTTAAGCTCACGACAGTTGATGTCAACTCTAACAGCGCCAATGATCAACTCCACTCACGACTGCAGCCTCTGCCACTATTTATACACACGCCATCTCTCGGGAATCTTCTACAATGCTCTTAACGGACAAAACTCGTATGTTCGAATTCCAGAGCCTTCGATGGCATTGCCAGCAGCCCAAATATTTAGTGTTGCCATACCTACAAATAATGCCAATAACCGTATGCAACTGATGGACGTGGCTTCAAACATGATGAATGCTGCAGGCAGTCGTTACAGACTGTTAAATTCAAATCGTCATTGCACATTCGTAACAATATGAAAAAATGGAATATTTTTGAAGGACTGAGTTTTAAAGTGACATATTTTAGAATCTAATTAAGATTTTTATTTGAAATTTTGATTCTGCCCCACTGTGTGTTGCTATAGAACCTTCGTGTCTCTCTTACCATTTCAATGGTGTTTATTACCGTTCTGAAAATCGAATATACTTACTCATGTATATGTTTAATAAAAATGTTATTGTATATTAGTTTGTAAATAAAACATTACCTAACTTCTTTTTCGTAATGTTAATATTGAAATATTTTCACTTCAATACCAAGTTTTTTCTGGACTACATCTAATAAATATTTAAACTTAATTATTTAACAAGCCAACATATAAAATAACTCTAACTGTCTAATTTGTAAAGATTTATAATTGGTCAATTCACAAGGTCTCTTATCAGTCATATTGTCCTAATATATCACGAATCGGCGGCTCGACTTAATCGACTCTTAGGCATTCGGCGTTGGTCTCTGCTGGTTCGTTACGATAACAAAATAAACATAGCATAGAAAGTAGTATTATTTTAGGACATTTTTTGCTTGAAATGCAATAAAAACCATTGTGAAATACTAGGACATTATGATAATATGACATGATAAGAGACCTTGTAAATTGACCAAATATTTTACTACTTACTTCACAAACATCTAAGTAAAACTACTTATTTAAATATCTCCCTTACATAACTCTAATAATTTTAATATTTAGCAATTAAAGAAAAATTAAAAGATTAATTTTTCTTTTTTTTGTAAATTTTCCAAAAACAATTTTATCAATTTTTGTCATCTCTAAAACAAATTAAGTTTTTCATTAAAAGATTAAATGCTTATACAGGTTCATCTGTCAAACAATATTTCGCATACTTCTTAGATTGTGTCGTTTAGTTTTGCTTATTTTTTTTTTTTTTGTTTTTACTGCTTCTGTCGATGAAAGATTTTGTGATGCTATTTTTTCTCTACATATAGTGTATTTGTATGATGACATATTATGTTTTACAACTTGGTGTGTTTGTTTTCATTGGTTGTGTATAAGTAAGAATACTGTCCATGACATACTTAGAAAACTGACTGCATTTATATCTTTTATATTACATCTCTAAAATGGTATTCAACATACATGTATGTATTAGCACAGACATATATTATACATGCATACAATACTCAAACATATACTCATCATACATACATATGTATAGTAGATAATCAAACATACTGTATATGGTTGAGTCATACTGTACTTATATGACACACAATCATACACCTATGCAGTGTATAATAGGGTGGCTCATATTTTTCACTATTTGGATTTTAGATGCTTTAAAGCTATAAAAATGTTTTCCGTCATCTAATAATCAAATGCTTAACATTTTAGAACAATCGAGTTTTGGATCAAAGTAGCAATATTAAAAAAAAATTTCAAATAAAAATAGTTTTTGTTTTCCATTTACCCATAGATGTTTATATATAAAAAATTTGCTAACATCATTAACTTATCCAGCTTGAGACCATTTTCAATTTCAAAAAATTAAAATTTTTTTTCTAGAATCAAATAAATTCTCAATGAAGATTAAAAATGTATTTTAAAGGTTTTCCTAATACGAGTTGCGCGGAAACCGATTTCGAAAAAATGTAAATTTAAATCATAAAGCAAAAAGACAACTATAGTTATATTATTTTCTTAATAGCTGCAGTCCAATAGTTTGCAAAAATTAATCATAGCAAATAAATTTCATCTATTTGAATTTTTTATTATTTTTTAGTGCAAAGGCAGTGATGTCTTGAAATTCAAAATTACAAATTCGTGAATAAGCAACTTAAAGCATCAATCTGAAATTAACTGTACGAAAATAAGCTTGGAAATGTTTTTATACCCTATACCACCATTGTGCTGATGTTTGTAACGCTCACTGATCGACTCAGAACCACTTTCTGAGCATATTTAACTATGTCCTTCCATCCGTCTGGCTGGCCGGCTGGATGGCTGTCCCTGTAAACTCAGGCGCAAAGTACAAGTCCCAATTACGCAGATATTTATATAAAGTTTGACTATGACCATCGTAAACCCAAAAAGTGCTAAACAAGTACCAGCCTAGTATACAAACATTCTAGCAACATGAGCTCACTCCAAAAAAAGCACATACGCATACACAGATTATACTACCTTACCACATGTATTGCAGTAAGTATAAGTATGTGTGTGTATGTCTATAAAATAACCTTTTGTAAGTGATTGCACATACAACAATACAATTTATATTGACATACCAGTAGTTGCATTTACATTGAGGTCAGTCTGCAGTTTATTATAAATCTCATCTTTATACACACACCGACACTCAAATACAAACTCACACACTGTGTAACATAATACATCTACGAGGGTAATAAACAAATTACTTTGAAAATTTAACAAGTAAGAAAGTTTCAAGCTCGACCGTATGATACCCTAACTGAGTATGTGAGCAAATCGCTTTTCTTTTTAAAGTTGAATGAGTGATTTTTGGAAGTTGTCCTTATATAGGAGCTATGACCAATTATAGACCGACCGAGGTGAGCTGATGTTTGCAACCTCACTATGGTGGTTGTAGGTTATAAAAATAAGGCGTGTGATGTATAAAAATATGATTATTTGTGGCAAAAACCATCATTGCTGTTGCACCGATCTTTATATAGCCTTGATCATCAATAAACAATATTTTAAGTTTTGTATTGCATTGTTTTGTACTTAAATATCTATTGCTTTAGAAAGGACTTTTCCTTCTGCCATTAAATCCTCATTCTGTAGAAGTGTTTTTTTTTTTGCTGCCTAAATGTATGCTATGAGAAAATACCTAAAATAAATATTTTAATGCATGAATGTATGCGCGTGTGTGTATAGCTTTGTGTATGAGTATTTTCATTCCTTTTATGATCGATATTGGAAAATGCATTTGAAATTAACATAATAATGTTAATGATGTATCTTCATTCGACTGCATAAGTCGGGGGGAGAGGCGAGTGTGTGTGTGTGTAAATGTGTGTCTGAGTTTTGAGGGTGTAATGGTTACCAGAACCAGATGATTTATTTGTACGAATGTATTGAATGTTTTTAAAACAAATATCTTTTTTGTGTGTTTCAACTCAATGATACACACACATATGGACACAGTCAGAAATACAAATACCATTATTGCAGATCTCTCCACAAAAGGATATTAGAAATATTTTCGAACAATATTGTGATGTGATGTATTGTTTAAAATTGTTGTTTAATGTTGATTTAATATTTCTGTTGTTGGTGTTGTTGTTGTTGTTTTTGACATGTTTTGATGTTTTCACTATTTGTTATTCGAGTTAACAATTATTTTAATGCTTAAATATTTAAATATTTGTTTGTAGTTTTATTTATTTACCTACATTTTATTTATATTTAAATTGCGTTTAAAATTCTTTTGCAAAATATTTAAAATTTAGTTTTTAGTGTTTTTGTTTTATTTGTCTCTGTGTCTGATGACAATTTTTTGGGTAAATACATTTCAGCTTGTTTAATTAAAAACAACAATACAAATGAACATTTGAAATTAATTTAGATTTAACCACGTCATTTAAATGAAATTTCAATTTGTTTAGTAAATAGTTGAGTTTTTTTTTTTGTTTTTGTTCTGTTCAAGTAGAACACTGGTCTGGACAGTAAAGTAGATTAAGGTCTGGCCTAATTTTGTTCAACTATTTACTATTAGTGAAAATATTTTATACAATTTTGTCATTTCGTTTATAATTTTTACATTTTTCATTACCGACCACATAAAGGGTCTAATTTTGTGAAACAAAACGACAAACGTTAAAGAAATTTTGTATGGAAAAAAAGTCAAGTTTCAAACCTTTTTCCCTGTATTCTTCATACAAATTGCTCACGTTTCTGAACGCTTAGTTTTATAAAATAATGCCAAAAGTATATATGAGGAAAGTCAAAATTTTGGATAATTTCACAAAAATATGTTTGATTTTGTCTTGATTAGTAATCTTGATTACTAAGTCATCTACATAAACATGAAATGAAAGCTATATAAAACACCTTTCAAACGATGTATATAAAGGGATAGAAATTCAGACCAACATTGGATAAATTTCGCGAAAAATACTTTTAAATCCGATCATTGAAATGACTTGAATGAAATATGATATCATCCGGACTAATGCTACATGTCATACATTCCGTGAAACATTTCAATTAGTACATGAGGCATTTCCTCATCATTAAGACTTTCTATTCGATGAGCAAAACTGGTTCTTAGATCTTATGGTTTTATTTGAAGTTAAACGTCTAAGCACCCCGAGCATTGAACGAAATTCAACCACATTTATGCAAAAGTTAAGTTAAGATGCCTTTGCCAAGGAGGCCACTTGTCCGATGTGCTATTCCGTACATATCTTTATAATGTTTTCTTTATGATACATTTATTATGTACATTTTAGGACATCCTTTATAAGACTTTTTTGATACTTATTCTGGATGAAAATTTGTATGATTGCTAGCTGAAATCATAGAACGATCTTAAACAATTTCAATTGGCTTCGTTCTGGGACTTAATTTAACAAAGTATCTTAAAAATTGAGACTTTGAGCAGAAGCATAAAATGAACAGTCAGCCAGATAGACAAATGGGCTCACATCATTAAATCAACTGTAAAAGTGAATTTGCGTTTATATGAACAGACAGGCAGACGGACGGTTAACATTAAATAAATATAGAAAGGGATTTATAGTCTTTTGTTATACTTTAAGATGGCTGGTGCATTTGTTCTTATATATTTGCAAAAAAAATTCCACTTTTCTAACAAATTTAACGAAATTCTTCTGCAGACACCCAAACGATACTTCAGTTGAAATTTAAGTTTGGTATTTAGCAAGGATGTTTTACTCTATACTATTTTGTTTGAAAGAAAAATAGAAAAAAACAAATCATGTCACGTTTAGACGATTTTTTTTTAAATATATTTTGCTTGTGTGTTACTGATGTAGTGACATGTTTTCATCACTAAAAAACACTTTTGACTTTTGAAAAAATAAACACATTCAGTTAACCATACAGATTTAAACAAATATTCTTCTAAACTTCCCACATGACCATAGCATTGGAAAATTTGATCACACCATTAAATATGTACATTCGATTACGACTATCGCAAATGATTCACTTGTAGCTCATTTTATCGCAGCAAAACCTTCAATTTGAAATGTTTGAGAATCATTAGCAATATTAAGATTTGTTTCATATTACAAAAATAAGATATTTTTAAAATTCTCTCCTTACTTAAGCCTGTATTTTTAAAATGTTTAATATGAAGAGTAAAGTATCGCCGTTTATAACTACATATTATAGTAAATGAAATATGTTTAGTCAAATTTTTCAAACCAAGAGACTTTACATGAAGCTAGAAGCCTGTTGCTTTCATTGGTTAATCAGTGATCAATACTAATTTGAATGAATAGAATTCAATTACGGGGCTAAAACAAGCTACACTTCAACGTTAGTTGGGAAGATAAAAAAACTTCTTTGGAGCCATTCTAACATATTATACAACGTTGCACAACGTTCAAATTTAAACAAATGTTCCTGTAATTTTTCTGCAAAATTGTTTTGGGGTTTTTTTTTTTTTTTTGTAAATGAAAATTTTTGAAATGTAAGCTGTTTTTTTTTTTTTTTTTTTTTTTTTGAAGATTACTGCGAAATTGTTTGTAACTAGAAATTTTCCATATAAATGTTTTCTAATAATTATCGTTGTGTTGATCAAAATTTGGCCCTCACAAAATGAAACCAACCTACTAAGCACGAATGTTCTCCTATTATACACAAAATCTTGTCACATACATGGAAAAGCAAAAAAATTAAAAAAAATAACAACATTTTCTATATAAATTCTCAGCTGTATGCCATGCAGACACATACAAACACTTTTGATAAAAATGAAAACAAAAATTTCACATGACAACAAAACAACAACGGAAAATTGTCTATTTTCTACATGTTGCTTTTAGAAAAAAAGAAAAAGAAAAAAGGGAAACAAACACGAAAATGAAAAAAAGTTTAGGCTCATTTATAAACTGTTTCCTTCAGCAGCCAGAAAAATGCTTTCTATTCCTTAAGCTTAAATAATTTTGATAGTAAAACGAACAAATACATATAAAGATTTTTATATGTGTGTTTAAAAAGGAGAAAAATTTTAGAAAACAACAGTCCCGCATAATTATTATGCCACTCACACAATTTCACAAATAACAGCAAAAACAACAACAAAATCAAATACAAATACTAGAAATAAGTATGTACGTGTGTGTTGGTGTATAAAAACAAGTTTTCAACTCTTCATCGTGTGATCACACACTCTCACACACATTCACACGTACTTAGATTGAATCATACATGCATATAAAGATTTTTGTTTCTTGTTGTTGTTTGTTGAAAATACTTTACTTGGCATAAAATTCTATTGTTAAATTTGGTGTTTTTTTTTTTCATAAAAGAAAAAAGAACATTTTTATTTGTATTGCTATCTATAAACACTAAGAATTATTTGAATAAGGTATGAAAAGCAAATAATTTTGAATTTAAAATACTTTAAAATATTTCCATAAAAACCCTCAAAACCCTTACATATAATACCCATATAGGTACTAAGTAAATGAGCAAAAACATTATTTTTAATTTAATTATTCATGAGCCTTAAAGTCACGCGACCGACTTATTTCTATATGAATCTTATTTGAGTTTACTAAGAAAGTGTTCTGGATGGACTTTGATTATCTTTCTAATACATACTTATTAACAACTACATAATATTACAAGCTCTCACAAAGTCTTTATGTAAAACTCTAACCGGGAAAATTTTCAGTTATGTATGTAGGATTTCAAGACTTTTGAATTCCATTCTATAAGATTTTGTGCAAACTGTACTATAAAGTGCCTTGGAGACGATCAAATAAAAACACATCAATCACATAGTTGTGTGCATGCAGTCGTTCTTTTTCGGCTACACGTACGCGTTGTCGACAATGACTGATGATAATCAAAAAGTTTTGATTTTTTTATTTGACGAATGATTATTTGATCGTATCCTGTTGTGATTGACAATCAAATTTAATTTGTTTTGTGTTTGCCGTCATGTGAAGTGCACGGATGAAAAAAATATTCATATATTGTGTTTTACGTTCCTGATTAAAAAAAAAAAAAACATCGGTTTCAGTGAGATTTTTGGTAATAATGGAAAAGTGCGTCAAAGTACAAATCGTGATTGACGAGTTTATTTGTACGTCACCTTTAAAGTTACAAGCATACGACAATCACACATATGTACTGATTGACGAGTTTAATTGATCGTCTCCAGGGCCCTTAATATGCCTTGTAAAAAGTTTGCTTCCATCAACAGAAGAATCTCTAACAACCCTTTTTTACCTATGCATTCTAGCAGCCTTCTAGTAGTACTCTAGCAGCCCTCTAGCGAGTAGTCAAGGTCTTGCTTTCAATTGCACGCCTTGTTTTTACGTGTCGGAAAGTGTTTTAAAAGGCCTTGGTTTTTCCTTCTGCTACTCATCTTAAATTGCATAAGTAATAACAATCGTTATTTACTAATGCTTACATGAAGATGTATTAGACGTATGTGGAATATTTATTTACTTATACTAATTAAATATTGCGTATACGTATATGGGAATTTTTACAAATCACAATTCTCACAATGAGTTTTTAATTAATTTTTATTATGGTTGACCGATCTTGTCTTTAAAGTCATATAAAACCTTATATGTAAGCTTTTATGTTCAACTGAATACAAGATGTTCATATATATTTCCATAAAGCCCTAGTAAAAATCGTAAATGCTTCAACGAAAGGCCTTCTAACAGCTCTCTAACAAGAAGTTAAAAGGCAAATCAAAGACTCGCCATGTGAAATGGAAATAACTTTCCATAGAGAATAAGTGTCCTTGTGTCTTCAAAATAATACCTGTAGAAAACAAAATACATTTAAGTTGCTCTTTTACATTTTAAAACATTTTTTTAATGCAGGATTAACAATAGATGGCGTATCTGTCGATTATTAGTTTTTAAAAACTTATATGTCATTTGGATAGGTACATATCTGTCCTTTATTCTCACCTACATATTGAACTTTATAGTGTATATAACAACTTGTTTTTTTTTTTTTTTTTTTTTTTTTTTCTTCACAAATTTCGAATTTTATGCCAACAAAGCGTCATGTTCGGGAAGTTTTGCTTACTTCTTCAGTTTGTAAAAAAAAATGACGCTGAAGCACACGGTTTATCACAAAAACTTTTGATGAACGTGTTTCATCGGCTTCAACTTGCGAGAGACGTTTTGTGCGGTTCAGAAGTATTGATTTTGACACGGAAGACCAAGAATTGGAGGCATTTCTCCATAAGGATTGTTCTCAAACTTAACAAGAGCTTGCAAAAGCATTGCGAATTACTCAAGCAGCAATTTTAAAACCGCTTGTAAGCAGCAGGTTTCACACAAAAGCAGAAAAATTAGGTACCATTGAAACCGAGACACCTTGAAAGATCATTCTGCTTGATCGAAATGATGTTTGAACGCTATAAAATGAAAATCATTTTTGCACCGAATCATTACTTGCGATGAAAAATGGATCCATTAGGATAACCAGAAGCGTAAGAGGTCATATGTAAAGCCCTGCTAACCAGCCGAAACGACAACAAAGCCAAATATCCATGTCGCTAAGGTAATGCTCTGTAATTGGTGCGACCAAAAGGGCCCTATTATGAGCTGCTAAAATCTGACCAGGCAACAACAAGGAACCTATACCGAATGTATCTTGTTCGTTTGAAGTGAGCATTGGCTGAAAAACGCTCAGAGTATGCGGCCAGACATGAAAACTTAAATCATGAAAACGCTCGGTCACATTATGCAATAATTGTTAAAAATGATTTAGAATAAAGTGATTGCGAAGTTTTACCTCATCCGGTTTTATAGTCCAGACCTTGCCCGTCCGACTACTAGTTGTTTCGATCGATGCAGATTGCTATCTCTGGAATACGCTTCTTTTCATAACATAAGGACTGAGATCGAAAAATTTTCAACAAAATTTAATATGGTTAATAAAAATGAAACCACTACAGTTTTAAATCTTTTTTTTTTATTTGATTGAAATTATTGTTACAATTCAAAGAAAAAAATATTTTTATAGTTCTAATCACTAATAATGGAATTTTGAACCTTTTTCGAAACCCCTTCCATTATGGTTTTTATAGTAATTTCTGTCAATTTCTTCGAACAGGTTGTCCATCTAAAATGGACAAAAATCTACCACTCTTTTGTACACCTTTTTTGTGTTCTTCAAATCTCTTTTAACAAGAGTCCAATATCTCTTCACTGGACTCAACTCCAGGCAGTTTGGAGGAATTGCCTCTCTTGGTACAAATACCACATTAATGTTCTTGTATCACTCAAGACCTTTCTTACCATAGTGACAGATACCAAATCAGGCCAAAAATAAGTGGACACATTAAGAAGTCTTATGAATGGAAGCATCCTTTTTTGTAAACATTCCTTGATGTAAATTTCGGTATTTATAGAGCCATTTGTAACAAATGTATGGCTTTTTTGCCGCAAGTGCATATTTCTTGCCATACCAAGAACTTTTTGGGAAACTTTTTTTTGGCTAAACTTTTCTTCAATATTTCCTCGAGCAGCAGGTATATTATTTGTATAAAATTTGACTTAAATTTCCGTGCTCTGCTTTGGCCTCTAAATTTTAAGCAGCGTTCTTGCCAGGAACTTTTTGAGCCTTTTATGCTTTTAAACCTTTATCGTCTTTAGCTTTTCGTACCAAATAGTCCGAGTACTGAGCTAACCGGGCTGCTTTCCTACCGAAGGTGTTGGAAGCTCTTTTGAAAATGCTTTCTATTTTTTTGGCTTTAGAAACATCATGTGGACAATTCCTTCTACCTGAATCAGGTTATATTTTAACCGTACTAGTTCTCCCGGTACTGTTTAATAACATTGGAAACAGTTTGATAGCAGACATTTGTTTGTTTGGCCAACTTTTTGTACGACCAAGTTGGGTTTTGTTGAAAATATTTAATAATTTTAGTACACACTTTTTTCTGGTCACTAATTTTAATCAGATTAACAACAAATGAACATAATTGACATTAAACATAATAACTGAAATGCTTTACAAAGAAAACTTGATCAAAAAAATCAAATAATATTTGGGTTAAAAGTTTTAAAGAAAAACGTGTGTTAAGAATTTTACGATCTCAGTCCTTAGTACCCGAAATTGGATTGATTCGTTCTTGACCTGAAAGAAAGAGCAGTTCTTTTGTCTTAGAATCCATGCAATGTTGGCAGAATGAGGGGAAAAGCTCATAGATAACAATGGCCAATATTTTGAATAAATTTATATTATACAAATTTTTAAAAATTCCACATTTCTAAGTTATACACCAATAAAATTTAATAAAAGTTCCGTAAGTTTCTGATATTTAACGGACCATGTATGTGACATTAATTTCGATCAACAATAATAATAAAAATATCGTAAAAAGAGAGAAATCCGAATAGACCAAATTCTCATATACAGTACGTATACGTAATATTTAATTAATACAAGTAAATAAATATTCCACATACGTAAGTAATTAACAAAACTTTTTAATAGATATAACATATATTTAAGCAATTTCCATAGGGTAACATTAACAGCGTAAAATTTATATTTGTCTATGAATATTTAATAAACTTCCTTTCCTTATTCAAATGTTCTCAACAGTATGTGTCTATAATTTAAAAAAAATATTTAAATATTTGTGCGTGTATTTGTGCAAGCGTGAAAATTTCATGCAGTATATGTATGTCTGCTGATATGTGTGACGGTATATCGTATTTTAACACTTTATCTCACACTTTTAACAACAATTTTTTTTCACAGCCTGAATGTGTGGAATTTGCATATTTGTTTTGAATTTATACAAAAATAAAATAAAACACGGAACAAATATTTGCAGAAAACAAAAAACAAAGTAAAGTGTAAACAATGTAAAGGAATTTTATTAGGCCTATAAAAATAAAATTTAAATATTTGATGATAAAATTTAAATAAGAAATAAAAAAGTTGGCAACAAAATTCAAATAAAAACAGAAAAAACTCTTTAACATTATTTAAGTGAACGTAATTAAACATATTTAATGTGAGTAATAATAACAATTTAAAAATTGTTTTTCTTTTTAATTCTTACTAAAGCTAAATCTAATAATCTGTGCATCCTTTTTAAAATACTTAGATAAAAGAAAAAGGTCATTTTCATATTTACTTATTATCCTTTGAATCTTTATTACTCTTCTTGTTGTTGTTGTTGTTATTGCAGCTTTCTTAAAAAAAACACTGCACTTAACTCTTACATTTTCTGCTACTTTTCTCATTAACTTGATTTTAGTTTTTTTTTTTTTTTTTGTCTCAACATTATTAAATGCTACTTAATGCAATTTTCTTAGGTTATTTGAATTTCCCTTGACTTGGTCCTTTTTTTCCTTTAATAAAAAAACCGTTTTCTTTTTTTAATTTTTTTTCCTTTATAGCTGGATATTTTTCGCATCCTCTGGCTGTGTGATAAACTTGAGTAGTTTTACATTTAATCAAACTTTTTAATTTGTTTTCATTAAACTTTATAAAGGCATTATCACCCGCATGAAAGACAAAAAAACAAATAATCGACTTAAAAGCTGAAAAACTAAAGAAAAGTGTAGAGATAATCTGTAGAAAAGAAATAATAATATTTGCATTCTTGTTAAAAAAAGAATATGAAATTATATGTTTAAAGAAAACGCTGTTCACTTATAGGAACTTAAACAAAAAGTGTTTTTCAGAAATTATAATTTTCTTAAAATTTTTTGTTGTTTTTAATTACTTAATATTCTTTAAGAAAAAATATTGTTAAAGGAGAAAAAGTTATTTCAAGTAATGTTTTCTTATGGAATTACTCCACAGTGAACTACATTTTTTTTTTATCAATGAAAACATAACCTTCATGGCAGAGTGGTAGTTTTTCACTCTAAAAATCACCGAAATCTGATGGCATTCTTCCGCGAATGCTTAATAGAATAAATAAATTCTGCCTCTTTCTCATCTAAGTTCCTGTTGGCTGGAGAAAGATAACTGTTATTTATATTCCTAAGAATGGCAAGAACTTTCATGAGAATGTAAAAACAAAGCATATGTCCTATTGCTCATAATTTATATATACAGTGGTTTCCAGCAAGAGGTGTTTTTTTTGGTATTCAAAGAAAAATGACATTTTTTGAGATAAATGATCGGATGTTTCTTTCATAATAAAGAGGAAGGTATGCTGTTAATAACTAAAAACAACATCAGCCAAATGACCACGCTTACAGGCCCATATCTTTTTCATGAAATTTTCCATAACCAAATCGCAAAGTATCTGCCATATGTCCTCGATAGCCTCACGAATTCTATCTTTAAGGTCTTGAATCACGCTGGGCTGTTGGCATAGACCTTATCTTTCACGTGGCCCCAAAGGAAAAAGTCGCAAGGTGTTAAATCACAAGATCTCGGTGGCCAATTGTGATCACCGCTTCGAAAGAAAACACGGTCCGGAAACTTTTCCCGTAAAAGAGCAATGGTTTCGTTGCTTGTGTTGCACATAGCACCGTCTTGTTTAAAGTAAATGTTGTCCAGATCAATATTATCCAACTCCGACCATAAGATACGGTATAATGACGTTAGTGGGATGCCCAATTCCAAAGAACGACGAGGAATAGACAAACCTGGGTTTTCTTCAACACTTTGGGCAACAGCAGCAATATTATCAGTTGTTCTTGAGCGACGTGCACGGGTTTTATTCCTCACATCACTAACATCACTAACAGCTCGAGTTTTTCCACCAATTTCTGTATTGCGGTCCGATAAGGTGCTTCACGACTACCCAAAAATGCTTTAGCTTGGCGAACTATGACTGGAAGATTTTCACCATTTTTATAGTGAATTTAAACAATTTCAATGCACCGTTCCGTTTTTAGCAATGGCGTAGTTTCTACTTGTCAAATGTCAGAGAATAAAAGCTTTAGAAGTGACAGCTACCGAAATAACGGGCGATTCAAAATAACACCTCTTGTTGGAAAACCACTTAAGTTTAAAGCTGAAGATATCTTCACGACTATCGGGCTGTCAACAGGCCTATTTTAGGGATAATTCAACAGAGACAACCCTGCTTGGGATTGTAAAGACCATTTAGAGAGCACTTCTAGATATAAGCTCCTTATATACACTAAACATCGCAACAACTATCACAATTCTGTAGTCTCTCGAAGGTGGTGAAATATACATCAGCAGCTGGTTAGTTACCTTGTTTAAATAGAGAGTTATCTCCGCATGAGTAAGGATATGTCAACAAAATCTGATTCTTACTAACTCGATTCTTGTCAGATTGAATAATAAGTTTACTACAGCAGACAAAGGACTGTGAACTTTCTCTATGAGATAGTGGAAAATATCTGGACTCAAAATTATCGTGGAAACTAAATGCACAACTTAAAGTGAAGAGAGCTACGGTTGCTTACTACACTTGCTACAGGATGTAGCTTGATCGCTAAGCTTGTTAAGTGGATGAAGACATCAAAAATATGCCCAATACTTAATTGCGGATCTATAGTTTAACGAACTGTAATGAAAAGGAAATACGTTGAGGACCAACTGCATAAAAGTCAGAGATCTGCCTCCTTCAGAGGCTTCTATCAACAATAGACCACCTGCAGTACGCTAAAAATATCTACATCTATTGACTGGGGAACCAACACGCAAAGATAGCCAAGGATCTTGAATATGCAGCACTCAGTCTTAGACGCCTTTTATGGCCTCTAAAAGGATATTAAAAGCTCTTATTATTTTCAAACGTGATTACATTATTGGTTATGATATAAAAGTATACTCTAATGTTACCAAGATTAACAGTGGCATTGGAATGGTGTCTTCTGTAACCTACTCCGGTGAAGGTACTCAATTCGTTACTTAGATGAAGCACGAGCTTTTTCAGTCTAAGATATTGATAACCTGCACCTAAGTCATACAGTGTATGGAGAACTATCCTAGCTATGTGACATGAACCAAGTTTGGGCAGCTACTTATAGAGAGTGCTCTAGAGCCAGACGAGATGGTTGGAGAGTTGGAGTATCTGTCACAATGCTGCTTGGAACTATTTAAAGCGAAATCTTCAGGCATTATTATCAGAAGGCTGAGAGAAGGTGACGCAATGGAAATTTGCAATATTGAAAAAAGAGTGAGGCCAATATGGTGTCTTCTATACTGAACTCGGGTTATGGTTCCTAGTAAGTCTATTAGATATAGCTAGAGTCTCTCAGGCTGAAATATTGATATCCTCTACCTTAGTCAGACAGTACACTAAGAACTATCCTAGCTATCTGACATGACTAGTTTGGGTCGCTGCTCATAGAGACTACTATTGACTGCAAATTGTACATACGAGATAGTTAGAGAAGGATACGCTTTAAATACCTTTGATACAGAATCTGTCACAATTTCGCTTGAGACTATTAAAAGCAAAATCTTCAGGCATTATCTATAGAAGGCTGAGAGTAGAACACGTAAAATGACATCATGCAATTTGACAGATAAAGCAGTGTACAACTTTTAAATAGGAAGCGCATGGATATTTTGAGAATACCAGGAGTGTTAACAGATTATCGGACGATTAATGAACATACAAACATACTTGGAAATCCCTTCAATATTGCATATATACCTAGACTATGGAAACAAATAGTTCTTTTTACATATACTGAACGATCGATATTAAAGATCGAGTACCAGGCTGTAACTTTAATAGATACCTGAAAGCGACAGGTTAGATCCAGTACTTATTACTATAGCATTTAGTCTTGATCTAGTTCATCGATTTCAATGAGTAGTGTAGTCTGGTTATAATGATGTCATATCGATACTTCATGATGCTTGTGTGAAGTTTTTCATAAGGAACCGTAATTCAATATAAAAATTATAATTATTGCTTTAAAACTGCAAAAAAAAGATACCAACAAAATGGGCTTGTCATATGAAATTTCGCCCTGTTTTTTATGAAACATTTTTCGATGATTTTTCGTTATCTGGTGTTTAACGATTTTTCTTTGGATCCCAAGAAAAATCAACTATCAACCAAATCATAGAATGAATGTTAAGAAAACTGCATAAGTATATTTTTAAAGTAAAATATAGTTGCACATGTCTACTGTAACCATTTCAAAATTTTGACAAGTTTTTTTACTATTTTTTGATTACTGTAATTACATGTATGATTACGTTAAAGTTACGATTCACATGAGCAGCAATCATATATATGATTGCTGTAAATAAGTATATGTTTGTGACAACTATTTTTATGATTATAATAATCAGAGAAAAACACATTATTATAAAATCCCAGCAGGGAATGCCAATAGTGAATTTGTAGTGATTTCCAAGTGACATTTTCAGTAGCACTACTACCATATGTACCACAGGCAATGTAATCGTCTATTGACATTTAACATTAGCTTGTCATTTAAAATCCAACAGTAGACTGTATAACTACTGACTAGGTAGTTATTTCTATACCTATTGACTGCACAGCATAATAAAAAAAAAATCTATTGACGCGTTCGTTGTGAAATAAATACACTAATACTGTTGCCTCTAATATCTGTACTGAGATATAAAGGAAAATTGTCGACATTTTGCCTAGTGCAATTGTCGATAGAGAAAGAGGGTTGACATAGAGACATATAGTTCTAGACTGCCTACAGGGATGATTAATCATTAATAATGAATATTTAATTACTACAATTATATATATGATTGCAATAATTATGCGAATATTAACTCTACTATATTATGATTACTTAATTATATAAATAATAACAGTGACCATAATATTGTTAAAAAACTTGTACAAAATTTTAAATGGTTACAGTAAACATGTACAACTATATTTTTTCTCATTTGTATCAATGATATTTAAGCTTAATTTAAAAACTCTTTAGCTATTCTTAAACTGAACTCAAAAAGTATTTGTTTCATATTCTTCTCCTAAAGAAAAACAATTTTCTTCTCTTTTTCTATTATGGCAGCAAAGAAAAAGTGCAGCATAAAAACTTTAACCTTAAGAAATTATAATAATGATAAAATATTCTCACAAATTTATAAACAGCTAAAGAAAAGACAAAATCCCCTAAAGTTATATAAAAGAAAATAAAAACAAACTGCATTTTATAACTTCTTTTCAAACATTAAAATAATAAAAATAAAAAAAAAAACAAATGCTCAAAAGGCTTAAAAAATTGTGCTTAATAAAAGCACAAAAGGAGCAAAATATATTTAAATTATAATTTCTTTGTTTTAGTATAATGGAGACATTTTGATACATAATTAAGTATTTAAAAAGAAACAAAAGAAAAATTTCTTTAAAACCTACATAAAGCTTAGGTAAGAGGCTTTTGGTTTAAGGCAGAAATTTAATTTAGGTCAGTTTTTATTATAAATCCAAAACCAAGTAATTTTCTTTTAAGTGTCCTTGGAGGTTTTACACCAACAAAAAAAGAAAGAGTGTTTTATTCTTAAGGGGAATCCAAATAACATGGTTGTCTATAAAAATTGTGTCTTGTAACGTGATAGTTAATACAAATGGCTTAATCGTTGATTTCTTTTGTAAACTCAAACACCAATTTCGTTAAGTTAGACACACAAAATTGCTGGCTACAAAATGTATGAAAGTATGTGTGTCTGTATTTGTTAGTGGTAAATATAATGGTATTTGTTTTGTTCGCTTTCTGGCTATCTGCAACTGTCTATGGATTTAATTAACTTAATCGTATGCCATTAATGTTCTCTGGTCATAAATAATGACAGTGGGCTCTCACACACTGAGAAGAAGAACAAAAAATAAAAAACATAAAAACACACACCAAAAGAATCTACAAACCAAGCGTAGAAATCGATAAAAACATATATAAATTACTGTCACATTTATATTCATTATTTATTTTCTTCATTTTTTTCAATGAAAACAAAAAAAAAATATATCGAAATAGTCAAATGTATTTAAGGGTAAAAATGCCTCCTACATGAATTGAGGGTCAATAATGCGTGCTCGTATGTGTTTTTTTTAGCTTCGACATATGAGTACGTGTGAGTGTGTAAAATGATTGTTCCTAAATTATCGATTACCAAGGCGTGTGTGTGTGTGTGTGGGAATACTTAGTCAGTCTTGTGTTTGTTAAGGAGTATGATTGATATTTAATTATTTAACTTTTATTAAATTACTCATACGCTCTGAGGTAGTTTTCACAAAAGAAATTGATGTCTGATAATGTTCATTATGAAAGGGAAAAAACGATTAATATATGAGTTTCTTTAGTGAATTTATTAGGTTTTTAATATATAGGCTTGATTTATTAGCATGTTATGCTATTGCTTATTAATAAAGTAAAATGTTTTGTTCCTAACTGTTATAAGCTAAGTATATCTAATAAAGTTTAATTAAAAAATATATTGACATTTTTGGAACATTTTTTTTCTTATTTTTATATCTAATAAGGTGTTCTTTAAAATGCAATGCTTTTTTAATAAAGTATATGGACAAAAGCACTATTCTTTTAAAATCTATTAAACCGACCTTTATTTCTCAAGTGTTTATTATATTGACAAAAAAGCAAATAATTTTGTGCACAGTATAGGAAATTTAAAAAAAAAAAAGTGGAGATAAATTTAGAACTTCTCAACGGATATTCTGCTTGTGAAATTTTCCACGACTATAGAGGAGGATAGGTGATTTTATGTTATGAATTTGGACTTTAAACTCTAAGTAGTATTTCTACAACTGTTTTAAAAAAGCATTATTTCTATCACTTTTTTAAAAGTAGTATTTCCACTACTCCCTTAAAAAAAGTAGTATTTCTACTACTATTTTAAAAGGTAGAATTTCTACTACTTTTTTTAAATAAACACTATTTCAGCTACTTTTTTAAAAAGTAGTACTACTTTTTTAAATTTTTTAAATAGTAGTAGAAATGTTACTTTTTAGAAAAGTAGTAGAAATACTATATATTAAAACGTAGTAGAAATACTACTTTTTTAAAATAGTAGTAAAAATACTACTTGTTAAAAAAAAATAGTAGAAATACGATTTATTTAAAATAGTAGTAGAAATAATACTTTTTTAAAATAGTAATAGAAATACTACTTTTTCAAAAATTGGAAATAAACTTGTAACTTCTCAATGGATATTCTGCTTGTGAAATTTTCCATGATTATAGATTAGGTGTAGGTGATTTTATCTTTTGAATTTGGACTTTGATCTCTAAGTAGTATTTCAACTACTGCTTTAAAAAAGTATTATTTCTACCACTTTTTTTAAAAATAATATTTCCACTACTTTTTTTAAAAGTAGTATTTCTACAACTATTTTAAAAATGTAGTACTTATACTACTTTTTAAAAAAGCAGTATTTCTACTACTATTTTAAAAGGTAGAATTTCTACTACTTTTTTAAATAAGCACTATTTCAACAACTTTTTTAAAATTTTTAAATAGTAGTTGAAATTATACTTTTTAAAAAAGTAGTAGAAATACTATTTTTTAAAAAAGTAGTAGAAATACTACCTTTTAAAATGTAGTAGAAATACTATTTTTTTAAAATAGTAGTAAAAATACTGCTTGTTAGAAAAAAATAATAGAAATAAGATTTATTTAAAATATTAGTAGAAATACTACTTTTTTAAAATAGTAATAGAAATACTACTTTTTCAAAAAGTAGCAGAAAAAGTAGTATTTTGTTTTAAATAGAAGCAGAAATACTAATTTTTTAAAAAAGCATCAGAAACATGTATTCATTTTTAAAAAAGAAGTAGAACTACCTTTAAGAAAGCTTTAGAAATACCACCATTTAAAAAAGTAGTAGATATACTACCTTTTAAAATATTAGTAGAAATACAAGCACCAAAGAAGTCCCCAATGTGGGGTATCTCGAGTATATAAAAATTCAAAATGATGCCAAATTTTTTGTCTACAAAATGAGACTTTGAATACTATAGCAGTTATAATCCATAAATTTGACAGCCAATTTTAAGATTTCAAAGTTGTTGTATGGAATATTGTGACACTAAGTCTAAAAGTTAAGTGCTGAAAATTTGAACTAAATCGGACAACGATATCGGGACGAGCATCGAGGTCAAAGGTCAGATATATACAAATTTTACTATTTATATGAAATAAATTTCTGAAACTCCTTAACTTCCTGCATTATTTTAAAGAAATATGTAGATTTATATATTTTAAAGAAAATAACAGTATAATAAATCTTTTGAAGATTAACCCTTACATCACCTTTGGATCAAAATGACTCACAAAATTACTCGGAAAAATTCAAACAAAATGCAAATTTTTCGGTCTTTGTAAAAATGTTGCTACTCAAAAGTAACTTTTGTAATTGAATGCAAAAGGATGGAAGTGTATGCATAATTTTCGTTCTAATAAGATATAAAAAACAAAAATTGGTGAAAAAATTTTACAGTTATTAAAAACTCCCAAGAACATTAACGTGTCTCAGGTCACTTGAGCAAGAAATGTAGAAAAAAATTAACATATTTTGAGAAATATTGAAATAAAAGCTAAATTTTATTTAAAACTAGCTGAACCGGCAAACGTTGTCCTGCCATACAAACTATTTCTAGTGAATATTTTGGTTGTTAAATAAAAAATAACGAATGTATTCTAAGTGAATTTGGCATTTTAGGTATTTTTGATGCCAAATGAAGAGAAATACAAACAAAATTTTTTGGCGAAAAATATTTAAAAAAAAATATGGGTGGATAGGGACATCCTATGAAATGTACTTTACGACCTATTCTCGTACCTACCAAAAATATATAAAAAATTCATAAAAAATGGTAAATATGTATTGATATACAAAATACTAAAATCTCGGCTAAAAAATGTGTGGGTGAGGGTCGGTTGAAGAAAATTATTGATTATAGGTAATTTTGAATGCCAAATAAAAAAAATGCGAATAAAAAGTTTTTGTCAAAACAATTGTAAATACAAATTCTGGATAGGGACACCCCTAATGACCTAGCGGTATGAAATATACTTAACGACCTATTCTCATAGCTCCTAAATATACATACAGAATTTCATAAAAATCGGTTTAGTCGTTTCGGAGGAGTTCAAACACAAACATTGTGACACGAGATTTTTATATATTAGATATAACCGTTTTTACTTACTTGTGTATGAGTTTTTGTCTTTGTAGGTTACCGTTAAACTATTCGCTGGTATGGCCAACAAAATTTAATTTTTTTGATGGCAGATTCAAATCTCCATTTTCAAATTTTTAAAAATTTGGTTAAACAAATTTCAGAGTTTTTTGATCATCACATTAGGATGTTTTGAGATTATAACAGGCAATACAATTGTGAAAAACTTATGTCAATACCTGCTACAGTTTTTCCGTAGCTACGATTTAAATTTTTCTATTTTCGCCAAAAACTAATTTGTTGACCATATTTTGACGAATGAAACCAATTTTCTTACTATTATGATTTTAAGTAAAACCTATACAGAATCTTATAGATTAGATAATTTTAAATATACTTACAGTTTTATTAAAAGCAGATAACGTTGACGACCGCGGGGACACCGGTGTCCCAACAAAATAACATTGAATAACTAAATAACAACAAAAAGAATAGGTTCCATTTTAATTTTAATTAGTTCGTAAACGTGTCTTTTATTAATGTGTTTCGATTAAAACAAGTTCGTTTACAGCATTTATTTTTTGTTGTCTTTGAAAATTGACAGTTTTATTGGTACTATGTTCAAGAATTGTTCAAAAATTAGTCTTATGGTCGTGAAAAGGTTAAATCGTGAAGGTAATAGTAAAAATGTTTCAATATTTAGAATTTCTAAATGAAAGATAGCAAAATATTATACTATATTTTTGAGACGATTTTAATGAAACTTATGAAAAATACACCTTAAGGTCTAATATTTATAATAGCAGTGCAAAAATGGAAATTTACATTTAAGAGCACTTGGGGTTAAAATGAACTCAAACTGAAAAAACCATCAAAAACCTTGTCATATATATTCTGGAACGTTGTAAATAGCGAAGTCGATAAGGTCATGCGCGTCTTTTTTGAAGCTCCCAAATAACTTTCAAACTTAATTTATACATCGATATATCGGGTAAAGTCCTAGTTTGATTGCTATTTAAAATAGGGAAAATCGGATGGTAAATGTCTGAGATATAAGCAAAAACCACGATTATCTCGATTAATAAGTTATGAGCATAAACAGTATAGATATCAAAAGAAAGGCATTTGAAAGACCTTCTCAATATATATTTAATGCCATAGAAATTTGAACCGACAATGGTTCATAATCGGTACAAATATTTTTAAGAAATTTTTTAACAAAAAAAATTTTTTTTTCCAAAAAACTTTGTTCACCAAATTTTTTATTTTTTTTTCACTTTGGAGAAGGGAATACAATATTCGGCACAGCTGAATATCACATTCATACTTGTTATATAATTTGTTTAAACAAAACTAAAATTATATTTTATTAATTGGGGAACTCACTTTATCTTAAAAATGGTTTTATATCGCTTAGTGATCAAATGTGCTAAGTCCACATTTTATGGAAATTCAGATATTAATACAAAACATTGAAATAAGTGAAAATATAATGTTTGCTTAAATAACATTTACAGTAATTTGTTCATTTCGATGTATGCAAACACACTAAGATCTAAATAACAATCTATTAAAAAAAAAAAGTTTTTCCATTTCATTATTTTGATATTCCTATTATTTTAAGAACAAAATTAGATATTTAGATATATTTTTTATATTTATACTAGCTAAAACCCGGTGTGCTTCGCTACCCGTATCGTAATGAAATAAAAAGTTTAGAGTTAAACAATATTTATTAAGGGCCTGGCTCACTAAATGCGAACGAACATTTTCTTTCTTATTTTATATTGAAAACAACAAATAAATTTGAATTTTTGTTATTGTTTTCAATATAAAATAAGAAAGAAAATGTTCGTTCGCATTTTGTGAGCCAGGCCCTAAGTTATTAAAATCTACAGTTTCCTTTTAAATTAATTCTTATTATATTATCTTATGATTCACAATATACTTATGTAGTTTATCTAAAATTAGTTTCTATTTTAATAAGTAGTACATTATTTGTTTCTTATTTATAACCTTAATGTTAAATATAGAAGTTTATAGAAAAACATTTTTTATTTAATGTTTGATATATATATTATTTTTATTAATAATTTTTTATTCTAATGCCTTATATTTTTGGTTTTTCCTTCTGGTGCATATACATATGAGTCTGTGGGTTTTCCCACTCGCGAACATGCAACATAAAGCTGTCCATGTGAAAAACATGGATTTTCTAGATTTAGTCCACAAACTTGCAAAGACTGACCTTGAGCTTTATTAATTGTCATTGCAAATGCTAGGCGAATAGGAAACTGCAATCGCTTAAAATCAAATGGCATTTCCGAAGTTATCATCGGAATACGTGGCAGCAATACATCTGATCCATTGTACTTTCCAGTTATAATGGTCGCCTCGATTAGATTGTTCATTAATTTCTTTACTATAAGTCGAGTGCCATTACAAAGTCGTGGTGGATCAATGTTTCTTAGTAAAATAATAGGAGCACCAATTTTCAACTGCAAGTCATGTGGTGGAAAGCCCGGTAAATTTAACGAATTTAAAAATTCAACTGGATAATTGACGACATCCTCAATATTTGTAACAGTGTCGATTGATTTATAAATTTTTAGATTACCATCGATGGTATTCAGAATGTTGCTGTTGATGGAGTTAACGTCAATATTTTTGGCTGCCAGTAACGCGCGTTCACATAACCATTGCTTGTTTTTAAAATTTTTTCCGATATTGGGGAAAACGCAATTTATTAACTCTTCTATAGATTGCGTCATCCTGCAGAAGTCATTGAATTGCTCACACAAAATGTAGAATCTACATATTTTCCTAAATAAGCAATAAATAATATTTACTTCGTACAGGAAATATGGTAATAAAAGATTCTACCTCATGTGATTTCGAAGATTAGTATTTATATATACTTTCACAGGTATGCTAATTTTAACTTAACATTATTGATTGATCATGATTTTTCTCCAAGTATAAAATACAAATAAGCACACAATCATACAAACAAACACACATTCACTTTTATATATATATAAGGGTTTCAAATGTATA
The DNA here is from genome assembly GCA_942486065.2 of Calliphora vomitoria. Taxonomy (NCBI): domain Eukaryota; kingdom Metazoa; phylum Arthropoda; class Insecta; order Diptera; family Calliphoridae; genus Calliphora; species Calliphora vomitoria. The sequence goes on along the minus strand of OW818033.2, from coordinate 3,551,820 downwards.
CAAATTTTAACATTTACTTAATATTGTTGGTATTCAGCGCATTTCTGTCCTAAATATTAATATTGATAGATGATATAGCTTTCCCTATTTATAATTTGTCATCATATGTATGGGAGGTGCCACGCCCACTATTGATAGTCCGCCCATTCTTGTTATAAATATTAATATTGATGGTAGAATAACCGTACTATATATCTTATTGTTTCCCATATATACATTTTTTTTAATTATCATCATATGGGAGGTGCCACGCCCTCTGTGGCTACTACTCCTATTTTTGCCGCAAATATTTAGACAAACAGTGGAATTGCTCATGCAAAATTTGAGGACAATAGCTATTATAGTTTCCTAAATATTTGATTTTTAAAATTAACTTTGTATGGGAGGTACCACGCCCACTTAAAATTTCAAAACAAAAAGTAGCCTATAGCTCCTTCCAGACATACATAAATATACTGTAAAAATTTCAAGCAAATCGGTTCAGCCGTTTAGCCGTCTATAAAGTCCAAACAAACAGACAAACAAACAAATATACATACAAACACACATTGACTTTTATATATATAGATAACATTTAATTTACTTTTAAATAAATAAATTTCAAATAGCTTGAGGTAATTTGAAGCTTTATTTCTAAAAATATCAGCATGTTGCTATTTACTCCAATTCAATAAATAAATAATTATACAGGTCTAGAGATAAAAGAAAAACAATCAAATTGTTGTTTGAGCTAAGGAAACTTAAACAAAAACACAAGAGAAATTTTACATTTTTATAAGGGTGGAACAATTTCTAAATTAAAAAGTGGTGACATTCTCTTTTTTCCTAAAACAAACTTACTGAGCTATACAAAATTAAATAAAGAATTTCAGTTTTAAATAGCTTAAAGCAAAATATCTTAAATTTTGTTTGCAACAAACTTAGGGTCTCATTTGATAAAACGAAATGTTCAGAAATGTAAACAATTTGTGTTGAGTATACTGGGAAAAAGGTTTTAAACTTGAATTTTTTCCATAGAAAATTTTTTCAACGTTTTTCGGTGCATTTTATAAAATGATGTCCTTTAAGAAGAAGCTTGGAAATTTAATTGTAAATAAATGTGTTTGAAATTAAATATTTGTCTTAAAACTTAAATTCACTTGATCTTTAATATTAAGTATTAGTAAATCAACTGTATTGTATTTCAATTCCATTAACCAGACTTACTAAGAAATCTATTATATTTACATTTAAGCAGACCATTTATAAAACTGTCATGATTATTTTGATATGGTTGGTAAAGTTTAACCAACATATTGTCTGTCTCACATATTCATTGACACAGACATATTTATTCAAAAACATATTAAATACTACATACTACTTGTATAGTTATAATAAAACTTTTACACACTTATCCTTACAATAAACTATAATACATGTAAGAACATTAAGGTGGCTCGGTGCTCTCAATTTTTCCATCAAAATTATTCAATAAATTTGAAAATTACTGCTACCAAAAACTTGAAATTTCAAATACTATATTCAGCCTATAAAAGTTAGGAGATTTTGCTCAAATTTTCAGCATTTAGTGTTTAGATGAGGGAAAACTACTTTAAGCTTTGGAAGCATCGAAAATCTTTAAAGTGCAGAATAAAGGCCAACCTAATATACATATAAATACATATAAGTAAACATTTGTTTGAGTATATTGGTCTTTGTGTAAGTATTGTCAAAATTAATGATATCCTTTTTCTCCCTTTTATGTAGCAGTTGAACATTAAGTACCACAAAAATAAATGGTCTAGAATTGTTTAGATTTGAGGAAAAAAAATTTAGTTGTAAAGAACTTACCAAGGACATGAAAGCCAACATAATAATAGATAAAAAAAAAGATAGACAGATATACGAAATATTCAAGAATGACACATGTTAAATGTTTTCAATACACCAAGGATTTGATGGACGGCTAATTTGCATAAAAATATGAAAATTAGTTTTCGAATGTGAAAATTCCTCTTTATATTTTAAAACATTTTTTGCTAGCTCATCATGAAACTTTAAACCAAAAAATACTTTAAAAGATTGAAAATACTAAACAAAAAAAAAAATTTTTTAAATTTTGTGAAAAAAATGTCTACAGATATAGATAAAAAATCGAGGTAGTCGTGGTTAATCAACTTTCCGAAGTCCCCAAATAACCTACATACATGATTCATGCATCAATATATCCGCTATACTCCGGGTTTAGTCAGTATTTAAATTCGTGAGTGATTTCAACCAATGACTGACAAATAGTCAAAAAACCATGATTTCATAGATTTTTTACCTATTTTTGATCAATATCTGATTTACTAAATCATTAATATAGACAATATGAATATCTAATGCCAGATATTTTGAAGACGTTTGCAACGACCTCGGTCCTACAAGTCAAAATCGGGGTATTTTTTTTAATAACATATTTTTTTTTTTTTTTCATTAAAAAATTAAAAAAAAATTTTTGAAAAATTCAAAAAAATTTTGAAAAAATTAAAATAAATTCAAAAAAATTTTTAAAAAATTAAAATAAAAAAAATTAATAAATATAGTTGCAAATTTTTTGTTTTCAATTTGGACCAATGAAGTTTATAGACAATATGAATATCTAATGACAGATATTTTAAAGACCTTTGGAACGACTTCGGTCCTACAAGTCAAAATCGGGTTATTTTTTTGTTTCACTAAAAAATTAAAAAAAAAAATTTTGAAAAATTCAAAAAAAATTTGAAAAAATTAAAATAAATTCAAAAAAATTTTGAAAAAATTAATAAAAATAGTTGCAAATTTTTTGTTTTCAATTTGGACCAATGAAGTTTTTTTAGACAAAATTTTTTTTTTCAGTAACAAATATTATAGTTTTTTTCTTAAAGTGTTCATCGACGAACTTTTTTTTTTTTTTTTTTTTTTTTTGTTTTAATATTTTGTTTAAAATAAACCTTAAACAGACAAATATTTCAGGTGTTGCCTTTTGAGTTAAACACAACACATTCTTTGTCTTTGTATAAAATATATTATAGCAAGTTTTCAAACATTCTAAAATTAGCTCATTTCTACAGATTTCTTTCAAAGTGACAGTGTGTTTTTATTTTCTAAAAAAAAAAAAAAAAAAAAAAAAACTTTATCTAAGATTTTAAAACAAAGACACAGTGTTAGTCTTAGAAAATTTCCCATCAATCCAATTTGCTTAGCTAAATATTCGTTATTGGAGGTTGAGATGTACTTTGTAAGTAAATGAAAAACAAGCTGAAAGATTATTTAATCAATAGTCATAAACTAAATGATAAAACTTTTTCTGGTGACTGTGCTTTAACAAAAATTATTGAAATTGAATTTTAATCTTTACATAAGCCACAAAGCATAAAACACAGCAAACAATAAAAATTTAAATATAAAAGTATAACTTCCGGATTAAGTTGAAAAAATCAGTATAAATCATTTATATGAAAACTACTCACAAACGCATTAATAATCAAAAAAAAACTTTTTTAAAATAAGGTTTTTTTAAAAGCTCTAAAAATAAGAAAATAAACTTTTTACTTTATTATATAATTTATATGATATAAATGCTGTGACGACAACCTCAGCAGCAGAAAAATAATGCAACAAGCATTTATATCATATAAATGATATAACGAAAAAAATTTCTACTTTTCAGAGCATTCAAATAAAAACTTATTTAAAAAATGCTTTTTATTAACAACTAGCTGACCGCCCCGGCTCACATTGGTTGAGGTCCATATAATGAGCGGCTAAAAATAGAAGAAGTTGTCAAAGGACAATGAAACTTGGCACATAGGCATTTTTTGTTGTTGAACCAAAAAAAAAAAATTAAAAATCAAAATTATCCGCCCACTTTTACGCCCACCTCACATACAAAGAGAAAATTAAATTTTGACCTACGGCATAGTTTTTTGGCACATAGCATTTTTAAACACTCAGAATGATTTGTGTGAAATTTGAAAAATATCCGCCCACTTTTACGCCCACTTCCCATACAACTTGTGTAGAAAAAGTGGCATAACTCCCTTGATTTTTAATGCATCAACTCAATTTTCATAAAAAATAAATATTATAATTGTAGAATGAGCTCTTGAAAATATCTACCTGATCCGCCCACTTTTACGCTCATCTCCCATCGAAAAATATTTTTTTAATTTTTTTAATAATTTTTTAACATCATATCCTACTCCAATTTTTTGATTTGTAACTTTGAACGAAATCTATTTATAAATGGGTCTGAAGACACTTACAATTCTTCGCGAATGATGTAATCTATAGGCTCTATAGTCTTTATTCCTCGCTTCCTGAGCTTCCTCGGGCAGCATACTTGATACAAATAATCAATTAAAATGAAAAAATAAAAAAGAAGTCATTGAATAAGGGCCTTTAGATAGAGACATACCTATTGGCAGAATCTTATGCACAGTTACAGGCATGTAGTACCAGCCATAGAGATCAAAAAACAACTTGGCAGTATCCATGCAATATATATGAAATTTTTTAGTGTCGATCGCTACATTACAATTTATTGCCGCCAAAATAATTTTAAATCTATGTATTAATTCTTCTTTTACGTCTGCATTTTTGGCTGGATTTTCGAAACCTTCTTGCCATTCAGGCCCAGTGTCAACTTTAATCTCTTATGAATTTCAGCTTTATTTGCAGCCAATTAAATTTTTGTGTAACTATCTGTTCTCCATTTTTTGAAACTTAGACGGTAAGAAATGTGCAAATGCAACAACAACATGCATTAATGAAAATTCTCATTTTGTTACTTCATTACTTTATAGTTTTTACTGTTTTTTTTGAAAGGAGCAGCTAAATTTTATTTTAACTTTTAGCTGAGACTTCACGCTGTATTTTGACATCTTTCGTTAAACAGCGCTCCATAGTGCTAAAAAGATGCAGTCCACTGAAGTTGATGAACATTGAAATTTTGATGTTGTTTATATTTTGTTCCATGAAATTCCTTATATGGCACTTTTTCCAAAATTTTTTAATGCAAATCTCATCTATGACAATTGTCATTTACAAAAATATACAACAAAGTCAAATGATAAGTTCACTAATATTGTAACAAAAGATGGAATATACAGTAAATTTGCATGCCATTTTAAGCAAGCGAACATATATGAACTTGGAGCGTGTCTGTCCAAACAAATAATAAAAATATCAGCCTAATATTACGGAACCATAATATTTAGATATCTGACAACAAAATGCCAAAAAAATTATCCAAATCGGCGAACATGAAAAAACTGAATTTCGGACACTCTTCAACCATTGTGCGACTTCGCCCGGTAGATAGTTACTAATGATTTGTAGAAGTTTCTAAAGTTTAAGAGTAGGTTAAGTAAACAAATTGAATAGTGATACCAAGGCAGTGTTGTTAGCTCTTCAAGTTCTCCATAAAATGTATATTAATACTAGCTTGACCCGGTGCGCTTCGCTACCCCTGTCGTAGTAAAAATCGGTTCAGCCGTTTAGTAATTATTGTTTAAGAACTAAAGGTACCAATTTTACCAGTTTATCCCCCTGTATATTCCTTTCTGAAAAAAGTTATAGCCTATTGACGCTTCCAAGTAAGGATCTATATACGTTCCAAATTTCAATAAAATCGATTTAGCCGTTTAGGCGTGATGCTCAAACAAACCAACAAATAAACAAACAAACAAACTTAAAAAGACATATATTTATATGGATGAAAAATGAGAAGTGAAAAGGAGGCAGTAAAATTTAGTTCTTTGAGTTTTCCCAAAAATTTGTTCAAACTCAAAAAATTAGTAGCGGAAACTAGCAGTGTTTTTAGTTTTTAAAGTGAAAAGGAGGCAAAATATTAAAACCTTAAAATTTCCGAGTTTTACCATGAATTTTTTTTTCTTTTGAAACCATTTCCTGAAAATTTCGAATCGAATAAAAAAAATCAACCAAATCGCTCCAGCTAATCTCACGTGACGCCATTACTACATGGACCATTTCATTTTTATATTTATAGATTTATTCTATCGTAAATATGTTTCGAACTCAATTATGTAAGTACCCTTTACATTTAAGCCCGATATAACTTACCAAAAGGAAACAATTTAAATAAGGGCCTCATTTTCGAAAACGTAAGCAACTTGTATGAAGAATACTGGAAAAAAAGATTTTGAACTTGAATATTTTCCATACAAAATTTGTTTAACATTTGTCATTTCGTTTTATAAAATATGGCCCTAAGTTACAACTTCCAGAATTTTTCCTGGTTTCTCTTTCCCTTAACAAATGTTTGCTGTGTTTTTAAGATTTTTTTTTTCTTAGAAGGGAAATAATAAAATCTCTCTTAAGTACTATTAACAGCTTATAAAAACGCAAAAAAAAAAAATAATGAAAAAATAATAATCTTAATAATAAATAAATATTCCAGTCAATGTTAAAATAAATAATAATGATAAATAGTAATGATTATGGTATAATAATAATGATAATGATAATGACAATAATGATGTTAATAAGACTGATGATGATAATGATTATTTAAGTAAATATAAGTATTATTAACTTTTGTATAAGAAAACGAAAGCTGTACATTGTAAACAATAGAAATGTATTAGATTTTGGTGGAAAATCATAAATAATTTTAATGCTTCACTGAACTGCTAAGAACTTTGGAACAACAAAATCAACTGAAATCAACTGGGTGAATGAATGTTAAACAATGGAGTTTAGTAAATAAATTTTTAAGCATGAAAATCGTTGGCCATAAATAATGAGTGAATGAGTGAATAAACGAATGAATGAAGGAATGAATTATTATTGACTTGTAATGGTTATTGTTTTAAATACACGCACCCAAATTGTAGTTAGATTGTAAGATTTTGTAAGGAAATCATTTGTATGGAAATGTTTTTGTGTAAAAATTAAATGAAAGAAATTAATTTAAGTTAAGTTGCTTAGAATTGATTTTATTGGAATATATAAATTAAGTGAATTTTTTAATTAAATTTATAAAAATTTAGCTTTTTTCCACCCCATAAAAAATATATTCTGCATCATTATAGACAGAGGAGTCGATATATCCATGTCCTTCTGTCCGTCTGTATGTTGAAATCATCTTTCCGAGGCCCCCAAATACCTTACGTATATGATTGATACATCCATATATCCATTATAGTCTAACTTAGTGTTGATATTTAAATTCAAGAAAATCGGCGAATAAATGGCTGAGATATAAGCATGAAACCGCGAATACCTCGATTTTTCACCAAATTTTTTTTAATTTTTTTTCACCATTTTTTTTTTTTCTTAAAATTGTTTTTAATATTGTTACGTTTTGACCTTTTTAAAAAGTTGGTTTATTTCCTTTAAATAAACCGGATACTTTTGATTGAAAATAAAAGCCGTTTAGTAGTTTAAAATTGTAACAACTCTTAATTTATTTAAAATCTATAACAACAACAGTTCAAATAGTCACTCAATGTCTTTATACACGTTTATCAATTCGCAGAAATGCACACACACTTTATAATATACAAACTTAAATGATGTTAACTCTAACAGCGCCTATGATCAACTCACTCTCGACTGCAACCTCTGCCACTATTTATACACACGCCATCTTTCGAGAATCTTCTACAATGCTCTTAACGGTCACACAAGTATATTCGAATTCTACAGCTTTCGATGTCAATGTCAACAGTTTAAACATTTAGTGTTGACTTACTTATAAACATCTATAGTCTCGTCTATAGTCTCATTTATAGTGTCGTCTATAGTTTCGTCTATAGTCTCGTCTATAGGCTCGTCTACAGTCTCGTCTATAGGCTCGTCCATAATCTTGTCTACAGTCTCGTCTATAGTTTTGTCTATAGTCTCATCTATAGTGTCGTCTATAGTCTCGCCTATACTCTCGTCTATGGCCAATAACTGCATGATGTCAACATTGCTGATAAGTAGAAGCTTCTACTGATGAACGTGTTTATAAACATGATGAATGCTGCAGGCAGTCATTACAGACCGTTAAATTCAAATCGGTATTGCAAATTCATAACAATATTTATCGTAATTAAAACTTAGACTGGAATAACACAAACTACACCCATCTCAACATTATACGAGCTTGAACACACCCACAGCATATTATTGTTTCTTCTACTGAAACAGTGTAAAAACAACAATAAAAAAAAAATTATTGTGGCAACATATTACTCTAAAAAACACTACAACAATAATGTAACCAATAGTAAAAATTTAAAAAACTTCAAATTTGTCCGAGGTTGTCTCACATTATGGTTCATAACAAATTTGTTACTAAACAGATTTTGCTGATTTTCGATACCAAACTGCCTAAAACACTAATAAACATTCCATATTAATCTCATTACTTTCAGGTTTGTATTTTCTACATGAGCATGTTTTACACACACAAAAATACATTTACAACTAAATTGTTTTAGAATTTCATAAGAATTAACAATATATAACTTTGTGAAATCTTTAATGAATATCTAAAAGAGTTTCATAAAGAAAATATGAATTAAATACATTATTGAAACGCATACAAATAGTTATGCTAGCAAGAGTTAACCACTTAAAATATTAGTCATAGCAGAATTTACAAGCTATTGAATTCCAGCACATTTTAATAGTCTAAAACAATCTAGCTGCAAACAATTTTAAACTGCCTCTAATAACCACAAAACTATTTTTCACATTAACATTTCCCTTCATTTAAGGCTCACATTCATTTAATAACACATTTTTTTGTTCATTTAAAATTCACCCTAAAAACGGTATAAATAAAATTTGATGTGCCATGTTTTGCTCAATACACACAGAGCCATAAACATTTATATGCAAACTTTCAAACATAAAATGGCATGCACTCGGTGTTAAACACAAAAACTCACACACATACAAATATATATGGGCAAAAACCATTTTATTCAAAAAATTTATGAAATCGACCTTAATTGTTTATTATTTCTTATGTGTTTGTGATGTTGATAGAAAACAATTTTATGTCAACCAGAAACAAAATTGCAAAATTTCAGAATCCAATCTCTATATTCTTTATAGCTATAGTTTGCTAGAGTTGATAGAAACAAAGGTCATGGCTCAAATCTGATACAATTACTCATGGCCCTCATAAACAACAGGGCGTGATCGCCTTAAAAACTGATAGAATTTGAGTGACTTTTTTAAAAAATACAGTTTTTCCAGACTCATATCCACAGGTCAGTATATAATAGACTGGTTGAGTAAAATGACTAGGTTTTGATTGAAAGGCCCTTGAAATAAATAGCCAATTAGTAGCAAAACGAAGAAAATTAAGTGATAGAAGTGTGGGTCAAAAAATTCGTGCCTTTTTTAGTGAAACACAAAGATATACATATTATATATCAACGTATAGGAAATTATGTCTTCTTCTCAAAAATGTACAAAATTTTTAAAAATTAAAAAAGATTATAGAAGACTTTTTTCAAAAATATGGAAATAAAAAATGGTAGCTGATTTTTCTGAAAAATTTTAATTTTTAAAATGCACTAAAAGTTTTGTTTATGAATTGTTTTTAATGAAATTTTACACTTATATAGAAAGAGTTGATCGAAATACAAAGCTGAAAAAGAAATTAGAGAATTGTTTTTGACAATCCCACAATTCCCAAAAAACTTTAAAAAATTCCCAAAATTGTGATTTTTTTGATTTTTAGATCTATTGAAGGCACCAAACTCGGGGCTATGAAATTGCTTTGTACAACATTGAAGAACATATTAGGACATACAAAGCACGTCTTAATTTTTTGAAAGCAGCTATGCAATTTGAGAAAATGTTGTCTTAAGTTGAAATTTACATAAAAAATAGGTCTAATTTGGAAGGCTCTGGACCACGCAATAACATGAATTTTGATATTATTTTGCTTTTATAATACTTCCCGTAATGCTATCTTTAAAAAAAACTATAAACACATTAATTTTCTGCTTCTCATTTTCTGTATAATTTAAAACTACTGTAACTACTTTTTTCCAAAAAAAAATTGCGAAAATCCGCAATTTTAAGTTTTAATGCACATAACTTTTGATTTAGTGAAGGTTTTTAAATAAGTTTTTCTTACTGTTATTAAAAAATTCGTTGTTAATTAAAAAAAAAAACATACTTGAAGAAAATCGACAAAGAATTGGATCCGTTATTAGCAAAAAAAGCAGACAAAGGTAGGTAAAAAAATAAAACTTTACTTTTCAAATGCAAATAACTTGTAAACTATAAGAGATAATATATGACTAAATCAATATTTTTTGTAGATCTCATCGATTGGATTCCACATATATTAAAATCTTTCAAATCGGATCGCAAACAAAAATTTGGCATCATTTTTAATTTTTGATATACCTGAGGTGCCCTAATTTGGGGCACTGTGCCTTGATCCCCCCTTGGTGTTATAAGCCCAAATTCAAAACTTGAACATATCGACACCTCCTCTATAGCCACGGCAAATTTTATTAAAACCAGCCAATTCGTTCAGAAGTTGCAGATTTATTTCCAAATTTTTTTTTTTTCATTTCCCCCACTGTGCATCATGCGGAAAGCTTTCTCATACGCAATTGATAATTTAAAATTGAAACCACTCAGCTACAACAAATCTCCGATCGACCAACACGATATCGTGATTTTTTCAATTGTTTCGGGCGTAGAGACCTCAACTGGGTGTCAAGAACGTTCGGCACCTTTCGTGCCTGTACGCCCCAAAGAAATTCAGTAAAACACTTTTAACCATTAAACTTAATAGTATTTACCAAGCTTAGCCTTTATTTGACTGATGGCTTTTTCCGCCAAAAATATTTTTTAATGAGCAAACGAACTTCACTTTTCTCCAATTTCTCCTCAAGGCACGAGGTAGTCTGCTATCAATTGCTGTCAAACACAAACTAAAGGACAGAGATTGCTCAAAATTTGACAGGAGTCAACTGAGTAATCCCTGTTAACAGAATCAGTGTTGCTCTTGCAGTTAAAAGGCGGGAAAATTTAAATGTCACGGACTTATAAAACCACCCTCGTAACATTTCAAAAAAAGAAAAACCTTTATCTCAATATATTTTGCTGCGGCTAATAGCAAAGCTTTCGTAAAAGTTTTAAAAACAGAACGCAATAGTAAACTAATGACAAACTTTGCAGATTTTATGGACACACAAAATCGTTAAAAAAAAGTATTTCTGTATAATTTGTTTTAAATCTTACGGCCACATTTTATAAAACGAAGCGTTTGGAAACGTAAACAATTTGTATGAAGAATACTGGGAAAAGTGTTTGAAACTTGAATATTTTTCATACAAAATTTGTATAACGTTTGTCATTTCGTTTTATAAAATGAGGCCATTAAATTGATTAGTAATACATTATGCAGTAGCTTATATTAGTTTAAGCAAAATTCAAAATTCTTTTAAAATTCGCTCATATCTTCTAAGTTTGTTCACTTACCATCACTAAAGTGCTAAGAATTAAAATCGTCAACAAAATTTATTCAAATTTGAATAAAATTTTTTATTTTTAGCCCATATAGCAGCACACATGTGTTTTTATGAAGAGCCACCACTAACAAACAAATTTGTCGATTGTTTTCAATGTAGATAATTGTCTATAAAAACAAAATACAAATACACAACAAATACACATAAAAAAGTTTCTTGCACATTGTAATGTGCTCAGGGATATCAATAATAAAAACAACAACATTAACAGCAACAACCACAAAAATGCGAAATTATAGTAATATTAGTACAAAAAAAAAAAGAGAAAAAACTTGAAAAACTCTATTATACTCTTACGACTAAAAACTCTATTATGCTAATTTGTATGAAATGTGTGAAACGTGTGAACATTTCAATTTCCTCATTTCGACTGTAAAACGGAAAGGGAAAGAAACTTACTAAAAATGGCAGCAAATAAAAAAAAATGCATTCATATGCACGCACACCTACTTAGAAACACTCTCTCAAATACTTACAGCACACTCATACACAATCGTCAAAGCTCTACCACAGTCTCTGTCTGTGGCACACTTAAATACAATAAGGTAAATAATGCAGCACACACACTTACACACAAGTGTATGTATACAACTGCTTTCATTTAAGTATGTAAGCACTGCAAGCATGTGTGTGTATGCATTTTTAAATAAATGATTGTTATTTGAAAGGAAAATGTTCTGCTAAAAGGTTTTTTTCTTTATAAATATTGGCAAAATGTAGAATATTTCAAAGGTACCTCGACAAATTTGTCTGTAGAATTTTATTTCATTGAAATGTTTTCAAACAAGCGTGCGAAGAAAATCAATGCAGTATTTTACACTTTTTATTTGTTTTTTCCAATATTTGTTTGATAGATAAAAAAAAAAAACTCGAATGTTTAGAGGAAGCAAAAGGGTTGACAAAGAATTTCCCTTTAAATAATGTTAAAGTTTTAGTTTCAAAGTGTAAACAATTGTGAAAAGTTTTTTATAGAACTAGAAAATAAAGTTTTCTTTTTCATATGAAAAAGTGTCAGAGATAGTTCTGTTTTTTTTTACTTTTAATCAAAAATTAAAGATTAGAGAAATTGTTGGAAGTTTTTAATGTGAGTTCAATAACTGAAGGAGAAATGTTGTTAAAGTGTATTCCTAAATTCCTGCACGATTTCTTGAATTTTCGCAACTATAACAAAATTTGTTTAAGCAAAAACATAAAACAAATTATACATATTTTTATATTTGATTAAAAATGGTATTTCATTTAATTTTTGTTATGAAAAATCATGAAAGATATTATTATATTGTTATATTTTAGCAAAGAAGTGTAATAACTACTACATACCATATACATTACCTAGAAGTAGTTTAGTAACAATCTGATATATAAGCAGTGTTGTCATATCGGCTTTGAAATAGCTGAAATTGCATACAATTGGCTACTGTACTTTTTTTAATAGAAAAAATACTAAAATATTATACATTTTTAAACCCCCCATCATCAAATATGGGGGCTATAATGATGTTGTCATTTGGTTTGTAACACATTGAAATATTCATTGCAGCCCCATATAATTCTATATATTCTGGGTCCTTAAGAAATTCTAGCTATGTCCGTCTGTCAGTCTGCCCGTGAAAACACGATATGGCAAAAACGAAAAGAACATTCATAATTGTCTTATAATAATTAACATTATGCTGAAATTTGACAAAAAAAAGTTGTATATTTCTATCAACATTTGTGAGGATCGGTCCAGATCTCTGTATATATAATCAGCTCCCACCTAAATTTTATTACAGCATTTTTTCTCCCCTACAATTCTTCCATACATTGTTCTTAAATCAGTTTAGTAGTTTACAAGATACGTAACGATAACCAGTTTTGGTCTACTGTGGGCAACCCCCTGCGTATACTTTATTTTCAAATAATTAATATAAATCATACGACTTGTATTACATAATGAGAATACCTATATACAGTTATATCTTCTAAACTACTCACCCGATTGCTTAACAATGTAGGCAAACCTTATAGAGGAGGACAAACGCTTTCAGAAACTTATCATCCTAGTCACCCTTTATTTAATCTGGGTCTACAACAGGGTATCAAACTTGACCACCTCTAGTGTGCAAACATTTTAACTCTAGTAACTTTTACAAATATTGGCCAATTTTATTATATTTTATTGCGTGTGTGACTTAAAAATGCGGGTTTTACAATAAATGGCGTATCTTTTGAACCCGGCTTTTGTTTTTAATAACTTATATGTCATTTTGAAGGGTACATATCTGTCATTTATTCTTACTTAGTTATTGAACATTATAATGAAAAAAACAATTTGCTTCAAAAATTTCGAATTTTGTGCCAACAAAGCATCATATGCGGAAAGTTTTAATTTGAAGAACAATGAAACTGAAGTACAGCTACTGGAAAGCTTATGGTTTAAACATGCGAGAAATAGTTTTTGCGGTTTAGAAGTGCTGATTTTGACACGGAAGACAAAGATCGCCCAGGACAGTAAAAAAAGTCTGAAGAACAAGAATTGAAGGCATTACTCCCTGAAGATTGCTGTAAAAATCAACAAGAGATTGCAAAATCAGCACGAGCTTCTCAAGCAGTATTTTCAAAACGTTTGCAAGCAGCATGATTTATCCAAAAGCAGGGAAATTGAAAACCAACGAATTGAAGCCGAGAGACTTTGAAAGACCATTTTGCATGACTGAAATACTGCTTGAACGCAATAAAGGAAAGTAATTTTTGCAACGAATCATTACTTGCGATGAAAAATGAAACCATTACTATTACCCGAAGCATAAGATATCATACGTGAAGCCAAACATCCATGGCGTTAAGATAAATCTGTGTGTTTGGTGGAAGCAAAAAGGTCCCATCTATTATGAGCTGTCAAAATCTTACCAGACCATCATGCGGCCAGACATGAAACCGCAATATTCCATCATGCCAACCCTCGGCTCGGACATGTTGCAATACATGTTAAATAGTATTTAGAATGAATTAGTTGGGAAGTTTTGCCTCAATAGCTTTATAGTCCAGAATATGCACCGTCCGACTTATATTTATTTCGATTGATGCAGAACACTCTCTTTGGGATACGCTCCACATCGAAACAGAGTATTCGAAATTGGCTCGATTCGTTTTTGGCCTCAAAAGATGAACTGTTCTTTAGACTTGGAATACATATCTTGCCATAAAGATGGGAAAAGAATAAAGCTAACAATGCTAACTTTGAATACATTCATATTGTACAAATGTTTCATAATAAAAGCTAAACATGTATACCAACATTTTATTAAACCCCGTTTTCTCCTCTACAATTCTTGCATATATTGTTCTTAAATCGGTTTAGTAGTTTAAAAGATACGTATCGATAATAATTTTTGGTCTACTGTGGACACCATTCTGCGTATACTTTATTTTCAAATAATGAATATTAATCATACGTTTTATATTGCATAATCATAATAACTTTATAACTTCAAAACTACTGATCCGATTGCAATAAAAAGTACACAAAAATTATAGAGGAGGACACAAGCTTTCAAAAACTTATATTGCCAGTGACCGTGTATTCCAATTGGGGAAGCACCAGTATGTCAAAATTGACTATTTCTAGTGTGCAAACATTTTAAGGCTCGTAAATTTTACAAACATGGGCCAAATTTGGTATATTTTAATACTATGTAAACTAGAAAACAGAACACCAATTTTATACCTACATTTCATATATGACAGCATCAAATTTGTTTATAAACAAATATTTATAAAACACTCTAGAAATACAAATTAAAAATTAATATTTCTCCAAAAAATGTTTCGCAAATAAATGTATTCAAAGTTTCATTTAGACGGTGAAATATGTAAATCAGGCTTAATTGTTTTAAAAATTTGAAACCTTTATTAGAATATTTTTGGTTCTAAAAACTAAAAGATATTTAGATTTTCCCTAAGCCCACATTCATAAACATCTACATTTACCGAATATGAAATAAACTACAACCAGAAGTCCTACTTCCCATGCCATCATTCTACACCCTTTATCCTCTATCCAATACCCTAGTCGTCTAGTTTCCACACATTACATTGATAAAATGGGTATTTGAGAGTTTATTATAGTTAATGGATGATTCTTGTGAAATTCTAAGCCAATTAAGCTGCATGACCCAGAAGTTCTTAGGGTGACAACTAGTTACATATCTAGTTATGTGACTAGTACTTTAACACGTATACCTCCTAAGCAGGGGGTCAATTGATCATTTTGAATTACAATGAGACTGCCTAATATAGTATCGCATTGGATTCGCAACCAGTTACATAGAATCAGTTACCTTACTAGCAACCTAACTATTTACTTGATCAGCCACATAACTAGTTACTTTCAAATGTATGGTTGCTAATTGACATTAAATAGTTAGTAAACAAACCATCCGACATCTCCCCAATAGATTACTTCTGCTGGGAAATACAACTACTTTCTAAAGTGCAATACAAAATATACATTTAAAGTGACAACACTGTAGGTTACCTAGAGAATGTAAAGGTACAATTGCCTTCACCAAAGGTTTCATGAGTCGATTTAGAATTATATCAACACAATTTGTATAAAACCAGTTTGTACGAATTACACAAAAAAAAAAATGCAGTAAAAAATAAAAGTTTAAAGTAACTACATTCAGGATTACTAAGGGACACTTAAGTGACAACTGTCTTCGCACTAGATTACCTGGGATGTATAAAGTCACAAATTTACTTATCTCTGCACTACAGAAGCTCATACGTGTTAAATGACCCAAAATATATAAATTGGAATCATCCAAGTGGTCAGACAATAGTGACAATTATTGTGTATAAGGGATACATTGACTAATTGCTTAACTGCTGGGGAGTCTGTCTGTACTCTTGACCGTTTGTAAGTCTGCGTACATTATCCCCATAACACCGACATTCTTGAGATTTTTGCAGAATGTTTGTCATTCTGTTAAGCAGTTTGGTATGAAAAATCATCAAATTTGTTTCATTAAAAAAAAATATGAAACAAAGTATTAAAAAACCTTAAACAAAATTAAAGTATTAAAGAAAACAATTTGTAGTATTTTCTACATTTACTAAGCTTGTTGTTCTTGTGTGTATAAGCAAGCAAAGTTGCTGTGGGATTGAATTGTTGTTATGAAAGCTACAATAATATACTCTGGCAGTGAGCATGACTTCGAGTTTGTACTAGAATAGGCATCAATGTTGAAACAAGTGTATTTTTTTTAAAAAAAATTTAGATTTATTTAAAGGCTTTTTTAAGTATGAATACCCACTTTATGTTTATCTATTTTCAATAATTGATTTGCTAGCTTTGCAAATTAAGACATCTTAAATGGTTTTCTTTTCTGCTAGTTACTGCTTAAGCCATAATCTCAAAACTTTACATTTAAATTTTATCTAAAAAGCCATAAAATGTTTTATGACTATTTTTATTACTACACTTTAAAAGTTTTTTTTTTTTAATTTCTCTTTCCAGCCACCATAAAAAACTAAAAGCAAGTTAGTTTTTGAAAAAGCACTAAACTTAAATAATCATTTAAAACATTACAAAATAAAACCTACGACAGAGTTTGTTGTTTTTTTTCTTTTCTGTTGCTTTACTTAAGTTGCAATTGTCCATTCCTGGGTGAATTAGTTGCCGTAAATAGCTGGCATTAGTGCTAAAACTAAAGAGCTGTAGTAAAACTCTGAAGACAAGATGCACACGATAATAAATGAAGACTTATTTTTAACAACAAATAACGAGTAAATGTAAAAAAAATATAATTTAAATGTGAAAATTATTCTTTACCGGTTTAGCATAGAGAGTAAAAGAAAAAAATTCATTAATTGAAGCAAAAAAGTTAAAACAAACCTAAAGTCAACAAAGTGGAAAGGAAGATGCTAAGCTAAGATGTGGAATTAAACAAATAACATTATATATAGTTTAATGTTCGTTCGTTCGTTCTTTCGTTCATTCATTTCTTTTAACCGGAAATACTAAACAAACAATAATAACATAAAGCTCATTAAGGTAAATATTCCAAAGAAATAAAAACCTGGTGGCACAAACGATACAATTTACAGGAAGTATACCAGGAATTATTACAAACAAAGTATCATTAGCATAAAATAAATGAGTTCTTAGATACTAAAACTTTAAGTTAAAGTGGTAAATAAAGTTTGTAGAAAAAAAAGTACATCAGTGAAATATCTTCAAAGTATATTGATAAAGACTTAATATGATGGTATAAAGTTCTACAAAACATAAATCTATTTTCCGTTTTCCAACTTTCTTGTTTTATGTTAAACAACACAAATTGAATTCTTCTAATGAGACCTCACTATTAACCAGCTTTTACACTTACAATAGAAATAAAAAGAAACTTTAACAAAAGCTACAAATGAGATAAATAACCATACAAAAATGTACTAAAAATGGCTTCTTACTAAAAAAAAAACAAAAAAGCTAAAGTTAAATAAAACGGAAATTAAGATAAGACAGCACCTTAACACCTAATGCAAAGCAGCTAAAGACAAACACATACTCAACAATACTTTTACATAAATGCACAACAAAAGAACTCCACAAGAAACTATTGTATAGAGAGTGAGATGAAGAGAAAAACACATACAACAATTGAAGTTATAAAACCAAATATAAAGTGGCTTAACAACTTGATCAACTTTGTTTTTTATTTTTATAAAAAAAAAACTTTAAATAAAGGAACAGGTTTAGGCGAACAATACATGTAAATTAGGAGGGCTCTACAATAAAAGTTGTGGATGTTTCCATTTAAAAAAGAAGTATAATTCATTCTGGCTTCAGAATTCCATGAGCTGGATCAAAGGATGAAAAGGGTGAGGTCATCAAAATATATATTTGTTTGTGAGATGATTTCATCGTTGAAATCAAATCTCTTCCGCCGAGCCATTTCTTCAGGTTTGAAAACAAGAAATAATCACTCGGAGCTAAATCCGAAGATAGGGTGGATGAGGGAACAATTCGTAGCCTTATTCATGGTTTTTTGTCATGAAAACTCCACATGTGTACTCCCTTGCATTGTCCTTATGAAAAATAACTTTCTTCTTGGCCAAATGTGGTTGCCTTTTTTCAAGTCCTCATTAAATCGAACCAATGAGTTGGCCATTTTTTATACTTTTGAAGGTAGTCAATATGGCTTATACCGCAAGCATCCCAAAAACGATCGCCGAGGCTTTATTGGCTGTCAAACCCTCCTTGGCCTTCTTTGGCGCCGATTCACCACTAGTTACCCACTGTTTTTACTGCCGTTTGGTCGCTGGTGTATTGTGGTGGATCCACTGTTACCAAACGAAGCAAAATTTCGTCCATATTGTGGTTAAACTACGCCAAATACTACTTCGAAGTTGTCTCACGATTAAGTTTTTGGTCGATTATGAGCAAAAGTGGCAACCATATTTCAGAAAGCTTTCTCATACACAGGTGATCATTCAAAGTTTAAACTACTGAGCCATGTGAGATGCCTATGGCTTCCACAATATCTCGCACTTTCAATCTCCGATCGACCAACACCATGTCGTGAATTTTTTAATTGTTTCGGGTGCAAAGACCTCAACTGGGTGCCCAGAACGTTCGACATGTTCCGTGCTTGTACGGCCACAATGAAATTTTTACCATTGAAATTGATGTTGCAGAGCTCCCATAGTATTTATTAAGCTTAGCCTTGGTTTGAGTGATGATTTTTATCTGCAAACCAATCCGCAAATTTCCTGCAGTCATGCGATTGTCTGCCATTAAATGATGCAGCTTAATGTTGTTGACAGAGGACAGCTGCCTGTTGAAAGTAAAAGTGTTGTCCTTTCATTTAAGAGGCGGGAAATTTAAAAAGTCATGGACTTATTTGTCCGTCCTCGTAATAACCACACTTTTTTCGTTAATCTCATAAAATAAACAAAAACATAAAAAAATTTTAATCACAAAGATTAATACGTGAAATATTGCAAGTATTTCAGTTAAACTGAAATGTTTGTTTATAAGCCAATAAAACTAATACCACTTGAGAGCTCATGAAATTAGGCTTTTTTTCATACCCTTATGGTGATTGTCCTGAACATATAGCTAATGTAAGCTCAGAAAGAAAATAAGCTAAAAATGGTGCATACTTTTAGGTTTATATATTTGCTTACACACAAGCGAAATTGATACCGTTTTAGTTTTACATTTTTCAACACGTCATTTAGAAAACATTTAAAAAGCACTTAGATAAGAGTTAAAATTACAACTTTTACAACTTTAATTCAAATATTTTCTGAAGATGCTACAAATACTTTGAAATGAGTAATTCTGGTTTTTTGTTAAATAAAATTTTAAAAACAAATATATTCTTAGAAATTTATTAATCATTAACTTGAACATAGCCTGTTGTTAATAATAAAGGAGTTCTTTTTGTTAACTGTCAAACGAACTGTCGTACTGCCCTCACTTTTTTACATTTATAATCAGTATTCTCTGTCAAATCATCATGAATAGATTGAAACTTGAACAACGCTAACAAATTATCCAAATTTACTTTGAAAATCAGTCATAGATTCGCGAAACTTAAAGACGACTGTTTTATCGCAAAATTGTGTTTAGTGAGGAGACTCACTTTTATCTTAACGGATTTGTTAATGGACAAAATTGACACATATTGAGTGAGATCAATCCAAAACACCGTTTGTTGCGGTTTACATACTGGTGACTTCATCGGACTTTATTTCTTCAAAAATTATGCCGCAGCTAGCTATACGGTCACTGGAGATCATTATCATGAGTTTTTGTTTGAAAATATAGATGACATTGATTCGGGCGAGCTGTGGTTTCAACAGGATGGCGCTACGTACCATACGGCGACCGCAACTATCGATTTGTTGAAATCAAAATTTGACGATAATTTAATTCAAAGAAATAGACTGTCAATTGGCCACCAAGGTCGTACGATTGAACACCTCTAGATTATTTACAGTGATGTTACGTCATATGCTGAATTATTAGCCTTGGAAGTCAACAACGTTCGAGTTATTATTGATATACGGCCAATAATGCTTCTAAAAGTGTCACAAAAATGGACCTCCAGAATGCGCTTCTTAAAAAACATCCGCGTGGCTATATACCCGAAATCATTTTCAATTGTCAATGCCATGGGTGCCCCGATAAACTACACGATAGTGTACTGGACTTTCAATCTGGGGGTTGCGGGTTCGATTCCCGCCAGAGACTCTGGGTGTATCTGCAGACAAGCAAAACGCTTCGCAGTTTGTGTTTGTTTATAAAAAGAAAATGTCTTGATATTTCGAATAAAAACTTTTTTTAATTAAGATTTACTTTTTTGTGATCTATCGGGCTTAAAACATCACAAAACTTTGGATATTTTTGGAATTGCATAAGAATTTTGATACAGAATTTAAAGCGCATTTTAAATACATTTCTCATAATAGCGATATCAAATGTTTCCTTTGCGACAAATATTAAAAAAAAAACATTAAAACCTTAAAAAAGGCCTTTTTAACCTTTGATACTGACGCCAGTAAAATAATTTTGAAAAATGGGCTACTCAAACTATCTAAGCTTTCTTTTTAGTGGAGAACATCGACCCCTTATTTCGTGCAAACGGGGCTACCCTAATGTATATAAATACCTATACACATGTAGCTGTGTAAACACATTTATACGTAAATGAGAGAAGACATTGTTAGTAAAACGGAAATGAAGGAAATCCGTTTACACATTTTGTTGTAAACTACAGGCAAAAGTTAAGGGAATGGGTGACTAACCACAAAAGTAAAGAACTCTAGACAACCTGCTGATATGCAAAAATAATAACAAACACACATCTAACAAGCTAAAAGAAAGAGTTAAAAAATTCCACAAAAAAACAGAATAAATGTTTAGTTAATGTTTTTTTCTTTGTTGCCATAGCCTGGCTGTTGTTGTCTTGTAGACCATAAAAATGTGGAAGTTAACAAACCCCAATAACTTTCTTAAAATGCACAATAAAAAGAACTACAGACATACAACAGAAGAAAAAAATACAAAGCTGCCTAATGCCAAAAGAATTGTTGGCGCACAACAAAATCATCAACACCCAACACAAACCGACAGAGTAACCCCGCAAGTGCAATAATAACATTTACTGTCAACACAATAGAAACCAACCAAATAAATACTCCACAACAATTTACAACAAAAAGAAGAAAAAAAATGACAAAATTCCCACACCAACAAAAACTGTTAGCTTGCTAACAAATTCTTCACTTTTTCTTTAACATTTTATGGAAATTTTCATTCAATTTCTTTTATATTTCATTCATTCATTTATTTTGCTGCTTTTTCATACTTTTGCTTACAAGTAGTTTTGGAAAACATTAAGAGTTTTATTTTATTTTATTTTTTTTTTTTCGGTTTCATTCACATCCCTGTTCTATATGCTTTAGAATATACAGCTAGCTGTAAGTTTAAATGTGTGTGCATTTGTGTTAACATGTATTTTTGAATGTATGTGTGATTACTTCTACATGTTTTAAAGAATTTGTCTTTTGTTATTTGATTGTTGTTAAGTATTTTGTCAACAATGTGTTGTAGTTATGTCAACATAAGTAAGAAAAGAAAACGAAAAAGAAAAAATTGTTCTGTTAAGAACTCAACAGCAAATGTTTTGATATTTACTGAAACACAGCCATATTAACAGCAAAAAAAATAATTGATGATGTAGTACTTTACTTTACATTTACATTTACATTTAAGAGTATTTAGGTTTACATACACTTTGTTTGAATTGTGTGTGGCAAATTAAGATTATTTAGTATTTTGTTTGCTGATTTTCTAAATCGTATATTTTAAGCTTCATTTGTGTTCATTAAAAAGTTAGGCACAATTTCTAAATAGTTATGGCATTTTAAGTAGGCAATTTAAATAAATGATGCTGGCAAATATTTGCATACACAGAGTTAATAAAGAGTTATAAAAGATATGGCAGAAGTAGTTTATAAGAAGCAAGGCTGCAATTTTCAGGCACTAGAATCAACTGGAAAATATGCTAAAAAAATATATTGAAAATTATTTTCTTGAATTCATCAAATTCGTTGTAGGCTGTCTCACATTTTGGTTTTACTAAAGCTGGTTTAATAAGTATCTGCTAAGATACTGGATCTGATATCTGATTATCAGTTTAGGTATTAAACCATTTATCAGGTAACGGATCAGCTTTTTAGACCAGGTATTTGAAATATATGGAAAGCATATACTTAGTAGGAAAGGAGTACTTCAGAAAATTACTCAAATCATCAGAGTACGAGGATGCAGAACTCTCAGTTCTTTACAACGGGAACATGAGTCAACCATTTTACACTAAAGCTGAAGTAAACAAGGATGCTCTTTATAACCTCAACTGTTCACCATCGTGCTGGATGATATAATCAGCAAAGTCTATTTAGAGAGAAGATCAATTACTTGGAGTCGTTAACGCCAACTGGAGGATTTGGATTTTACGGATGATATTTGCTCTACTATCGCAACATGCAAACGAAACTACAAGATCTGGAAAGATTAGCGCGTAATGTTGGATTTGAGATAAATATAAATTAAATGACAGCCATGAATTAACAATTTTAGTATAGAGAACATCATGCTATAAGTTGAATACATACACAGAGAAAACAGATTCGTGTTAGCAACTGAATTTGTAACCAATCGAATGGTTCGGTTGCACACACCGAATTTTCCGGTTCTATCAACAAAAAGTCAGTCGATAAAGAAGAATTTCGCTTGAAAAAACCAAACTTTTGTTACCCCTTCTAAAATTTTGTAGCCTCAACTGTAAAATTCGGTTACTGAGGTAAAATAATTCGATTGGCAACAAATTCGGTTGCTATCATGAATCTGTTTTCTCTGTGTAGATAGCTTTTGCTATCTAGGCAGTATAGAAACAATAAATGGCGGCGCAGAAACAGGCTCAACGGAGCGAGAGCGGCATTCGGGTGACTGAATTCAGTGTGATGCTATTAGAAAATATCTAAACGAACCAAGCTCAGACTATTCAATGCATGTATAAAGTCTACTCTATTGTAAGGAAATGAAACCTGATTAATACCGCACACAGAAAACTGTTTGGTTGGAAATTGGTTACAATTATTAATATTTAATTAAATGTACTAAAAGTTTATTATAACTATCGAAAATGTATTAATTCAACAAATTTTCCATATTTACAGCTAAAAATATACATTTGTAACTGTATTATGATTCCAGCAATTGTTAAATTGGTTTTTGGAATCAATTTGTGTGAGATTAAAATAAATTGAAGTGATTCGGGAACTACAACCGATGTGAAATCAGGTTTTAGTAGTAAATATGGTGGTTACAATCAAATTCTCGGTTGTATTAAAATATTTTCTCCTAAAGGTATGCTTCTAATTAAAGTAACCAATACTTCTTCAAACTAATTTACAAAATTCGGTGTTCGCAACCGAAAATATAAGTACAAAATCCAATCGAACTAATTGTTCATTTATTTGACAATGAAAAATATTTTATTAAAACAAACCATAAAATAAAAATGCAACAAATATTAAAATCAAAAACATAGCCAAAAATATTAAATAGGCTGCAGTTTTGGTTATAAATCTATAAAATGGTAAGTTCATATGAAATTTTTTTAGAAACATTAATTTGAAGAGATTTCCTTGCTACTTTTAGATGTACTCTGGTTTAATAATTAAGGATGAGGTTTTATTTTTTGGCGAAATATTTTCAATCTCCTTGCTTTTCCTTTCGATGCTGTATTGATGTGATAAGTGTTTGGTGCTGCTGTTTTGTCTGCTGCAGAGGAAATATTAAGAATTGAAAATAGAAGACTTTAACTCTAATGCACATGTAACCAATAAACGGTAAAAATCAGTGTTCTACCATTTCTGGACCCACCGCCAATTTTAAAAATCAATCATTGTATTTGATGTTAATTCTTTTTTGAAAATAAAATAAACAAAAATCATTCTGTAATCATTTTTATGGTAAACATATATTCGGTACTTGCAATCGTTTTATGGATTGTTATGGTAACCGATTGCATGTAAAAAATTCGGCTGTCATTACAAATTTATTTTCTCTGTATACCAACAAACTGGCATTAGGACATCAAAAATTCGGTTATTGCAACTGATTTGTTTGATAGTAGACATAACCGACTAAATTCGATTGGGGACAAATTCGGTTGCCATAACGAATCTGTTTTGTCTGTGCGAGCACAAACACGAACAAATTACAGGTATTCATCAATAAGTACCTCAGAAGCATATGCAGGATATTCTGGCCCAATATCATCAACAACACGGATCTCAGGAACTTAACCAATGAGGAACCTATACTGAAACAAAGCAAATGCTGAAAATGAAGGTGGATGGACATACCAGCAAGAATATGCCCGATAGGGTGACGATAGGATGACGGTAGAGTAGAATTCACAAGGCTCAATAAGCCGTGGTCGACCCAAGAATACTTCGAAACGTACTATACTCCAAGAACTAAGACAATGAAATCTTACGTGGAAAGGCACGAAATAAGATGGAGATAATTTGTGGGAGCTATAAGCTCCCAAGAGGGGTAAAGGAGAAAACAAATATGAAGTGTATAAATCTTCACAGACTATCTGTTGTTAAAAACAGTATATGAAAAAATATAAATATACTACTAGTTTTAAAAGCATAGACCAAAAAACTAGACATTTGAATAACAATTTACATCTATATATATAAAACACAAAAAATGTTTCTTCCTATGTCCGCTATAGACTCTGAAACTATCCAACAGATGAACTCGAAGCAGATCTCATTAGGAAGTCAATTTCGTGAAGATGGTTTAAGACGCCTAAAACACTGCAGTAGGTTCATTCGGTCCATCCGTGAACCGAATTTTCGAATTTTCCCATAAATTTTTTTCGCAATTTTGAAATTTTTAAAAATTTGTATGTCTTGAAGTTTATGTATGTAGGCATTTCTCCCGATGTATAGAACCACTAAGAAGTGATTTTTGGAAATTCGAATTCTAAGGGGGTAAAAATTTATAAAAACGGGTAAAATCGGTATCACTACATTTCCAGAACTAATAAAGCTATCACCAAAAATCCAACTTGATCTTAATTTATGCAAACAATAAGTGGACAGGTGTTTGGTCTGGTCTAGAAATTTTTGTATCTCATCTCAGTAGTTCTAAAAAAAAATCAAATGGATTTTTGTACTTTTCTGAAATTTCAGTTATAAGAGTCAAATTTATACTTTTTTTTGGTACTTTTTTTATAAAAATATTTTTGATGTTTATTATGAAACAACTTCATTAAGTATGATATAAAATAACGAGCTAGAATAATCTATTACACTTGAACAGCTTTTAAATAAAACTGGAATTACAAAAATTGCATTTGTTTCAACATTGATGGACTTTTAAAAGCAATCGTAAGCCATTGCTCTCAGCTTGTATTGTTGTTATTTTTCTTGAATAGTGTAAAAACAACAACAATACCAACAACTTGCTTGCTTAAACACATCAAATTCATATTACAACAACAAACTATTCAACGATAAGTAAGCTGAAAATCGTTTTCATTTACAACATTTTATTTTATTAAGCTTGTCTTACATTTTTGTTTATAACTTTTTTTCCACTTGAACGATTTGGCTGAATTTCAATACAAGATAGCCTAGGAAAATCACAAAGATTTTGCGGGAATTTCATGTAATTCAGTTTTGTATTTTAGACATAAGCGTGTTTTACACAAACATACTCTGAAAGTGTAGTAAAAGAAAATTTTAAATAAATTTTTAGGAAAGCAATTTTATTAAGTAAAGTTTTTTTTTTTTTTGATCCTTTCTTGTATTTCGGAAATACAACAATATTTTTTACGTATATTTAAAAAAAAAAATAAATCCGTCGAAATATTATTGGAATTTAGAGATCCTTGGTAATTATTCGAACGGTTTATTTTATAAGTTGTAAGTAAATTTAATCTGGCTCAATTTTTTGCTGAACACACCCTTTAAAGGGTAAAAAATACAATCCAATTGGACACTTTTCTAAATTACTTAACAATGGAATTCTTTGATTTATTACAGAGTTGTTACAATAAACTAGCGGACCCGACGAACTTCGCCTCGTCCCAATTTTAATCCATCAGACAAACTTTAGAGAAAAACTCGATTTTCGATTTTTCCAATTTTCCGACTTTTCTGGATAGATTTTCTTCCATAAAAATCTTTTGCTCGAAAATACGAACAACTGACAAAAAAAATGTTACAGAAATCAGCCCAGCCGTTCTCATTTTATGAATTACTATAGATTCTTTACACCATTTTTATATACTTATAAAGATAAACATCAGCCAGATTATAGTTTTTCGAATTGTTTGAGTGAAAACATTATATTCTAGGCAATAGGGAAATAAAATATAAGCAAATCGGTCCACAATTGAAAAAGTTACGATCTTTTAAATGTTTTTTCATTAGAGATAGCCAACTTTGTCATCCAATTGCTCGCTTAGTTGGTACACAGTATGTCTAAGAATATAAGCTTCTGAAATCTTATGTCCTCCTCTATAATTTTTGCCTACATTGTTTTGCAAACGGACGAGTAGTTTAGATGATATATACATATTATCACTATGTAATATAAGACGTATGATTAATATTTATTATTTGCAAATAAAGTATACGCATTAGTGACCCACAATGGCCAACCAATGGTTATCATTACGTATCTTGTAAACTACTGCACCGACTTAAAAACAATGTATGGACGAATTATAGAGGAAGAAACACACTTTACGAAAATTGTATGTGTAACGAATTTAAAGCTATCATTTAATGCATTCTGCAAATTAGACTGCATAAAAAATGGTTATTTCGAGTTTAAAAAATTACTATTTTTTAATTAAAGTCTACATATAACAATTCGTATAGTTGTATCTTTGAGATAACATGATACGACAGAAGTCTTTGCCTACAGCATGAACATATCTTCATTTTCATTTTCACTAAAATGTTAAATGGAAGGTTAACATCCATGTGACATGAAGTCTAGCAAGACTTCTTTAGAGCGTCTACTACAAAAGACATACTGGCGGTCTCTAAGCAAATTGTTAGACTCCAAATATACCTCTGACATAAAGTCTAAAAAGACTTCCTTAGAGCGTCTTCAACAAAAGCCATACTGGCGGTCTATAAACGAATTGTTGGACTCCAAATATTCAATAAGGTCTTAGTTTGCCATACTTCCCATAACTTTAGGAAGTGCAGTGTGTAAGCAACTGCCTTTTTAAGAATTAGCATTGGCAGTCATACAACTAACAACATTAGCTACTGATCGAACAACCGACTAACATTGCTGTATAACACTGGATAAAAATTCCAGTAATCATCCAACTTAAATGCAATTCATATAACATTGCTGTATAACCATGGACAAAAACCCCAGTAATCATCCAACTTATACGGAATTCATAGGCATGGTTTAGTTGTTAAATACTGTAGCTAATGAACGAGCGATCGCCTAACATTGCTGTATAACCATACATTTTCATACAAATTTCTTTAATTTTGAAGACATTTCATTGTTATACTTAAATACTTTTAAATAGCACTACCATTACCCCATAACTACTAACTTTCTCTTCCATATTATTTATTTTTCTTACCTTTCTTTAGTTAAAATAATAACATGTCCTTTATTTGTTTCTCTGGTTTTCTTTTAAACATTACAAATATTAATATAAAACCAACATATAATTTTACTTTATAATTTTCTCTTTTCTTACGCAAACCTTGGAAAAATCATTAACATTCTTAGTGAAACATGGAAAAAAATGAACTTTAGAAAACCTTAAAATTGCAATGATATTCTTGGTAATTGCTTTAAAACTCCTTTGCTTAAAAGTAAAATAATAAATTTTTTAATTTTTTTTTGGTATTATTTTCATATCTTTAAGAAATTTCAAAGCAAAAAACATAATTAATGTTTTTGTTTGTTTGTTTGTTTCCATTCCATATTTCAGTTTTTATTTCAGTTTAGTTGTGTTGCCTTTATTTTACACTTTACCATTTAGTTTAAGTTCTGGGTTGTTTTGGCTTTGGCTGGTTTTATCTTTTGGGTTATAAATTGTGGCAAGAAACTGTAAAATTTTCTTTAGAAATTTATAAACACACAGACTCACCTAAAAAGGTTTTTAAAATAAATGTAATTAAAAAAAATTATTTGTTTGCTGTTTCATCTTTCTATTATCTTCAAAAGGATTTTATACTTGGTTTTTCGTTTCTTGTTTTTTTTAGGAGAAAAAATTTAATTGATATTTTTTAATAAGAAATCTGTGTTTTAAGTTAGTTATAATAATATTAAATAACTTTAAAAATATTAAAGGTTTCACTCTGTTATTTGAATTTAGAGAAAATTGTATATTAATCATACGCCTTAGTGTGGTAATACACAAAATTTAAGGATTATGCCTATTTTAAGTTAAGGATGTTATTTTGTTAATAAATTTGGTTTGTATGGTTGCTGCCAAGAAACAATAATAATTACTATGACGTCATAACGAGTTTCCAAAGACGCAAATTGCTTATTACTACTTATAAACTTAATTTCTGTTATTTAATTTTATAAATAGAATGACAAACATGACATGAAAAAATTACAAACAAGCTATTCATCATTATCATTCAAACATTCTATTTTTAATTTTTGTTGTTTAGCAAGTTATGTGATGACATTCGATATTTGTTTTTAGTTTTTCAAAAGTTTAAACAGTCAACATTCAACTAATGGAAGTTTTTATCTCTAAAAATTGTAGCTGAAACTAAATTTAAAATTTTTGAAAAATAAATTTTAAACAATTTTTAGTAAAAATTTAAACAAAATTTTTCTAATGAGAAATAAAAATGTAAATGTGTATTTATGATATAATAACTTGTCCATATTTTTGTTAATGCAGAAATTTTTTGTGTCAAAAGTTTTTTTTTATTTTTGAAATACAATTTTTGTTTTCTTGTCTATTTTTTAAAATTTACCAAAATTGCTTCACATCTATTAAAGTTACGAACTAAACAAATGTTACTCATTATCACCCCATAATACTAATGAATACTTTCCCGGAAATACATGAGATTTTATTGATGGCACTGTATTTGGAACATCCTTATTCGGGAGAGTATTTGAATCGATATCAATCAAGTTTTAGAAAGCGAAACAGTACGTAAGGTGAAATATGGATCGAAAAATGAATACAATTCTCATATTTCTTGATTCAATCAGGGCTTTCGACTCCTTAAGTCATGAAATAATGTGTAATAAATTATCTTTCCAATTTGACTTTGAGTCATCCGCCTGTATGTTAGTCTGGTCTTATCTTAAACACAGGTTCCAATATATTATACAATATTTCAACAACATTAAAAACCAATAGAGAGTGCCGCAAGGTTCTATTTTGGGACCTCTTTTGTTTATAATTTACTTAAATGATCTGCACAGGCATATAAAATTTATTGGCCGATGATAAGGACTTGGTCTAGGCTTTTTGGAACCGAACGTTAATGAGGTCTTGAAACTTATCAGTCAATGGTTAATAGTTTATGTCTGAATCCTTCTACAATGAGATGCATGTGGTTTTCGCAAATTATTAAAAAACTGTTGTTGATAATGGTCACTCACGAGATAGAATTTGTTTCCTAGTATAAGTCTAGTATAAGGTTAGGTAATCAGACAGCCGTCCAAAACCTTTCGTCTCATACGGCTCACTTGGATTCATTGATCGTTCCCCTTGTGGTAACTGAGAAACAAATAGAAGAAAAGAAAGTAAAAGAAGAGGGAAATCTATAGGTTGAGTGGAAGTGAAATTGCCAAGAGAAATTAGAGGAGTAAAACGAGAGAAGAATTTAAGAATTCAATGAATTCAACTTACGCAGGCCATCATAGGACAGCTGCTGGATCAATATGAGGTGCAATTTGCAAAGTTTGGTCTTATCAACTACATGCTTTCCTAATAAAGGCGTCTAAACACCTTATATCATTACCATATAACACGGAGAGATTACTAAAGGATCGTTCACCTTTTACATTACAAAGAAGTGTAAGAAAGTCTCTTCTTTCCCCTCATTCTGACAACTTCTGCGAAAGTCGTGATGAGGTAGCCCAATTCGGTACCAGAGGGTACGACAACTTGACTTTTGACCTCCATCTATGCACCTTATATCATTACCACATAACCCGGAGCAATTACTAAAGGATCATTCACCTTTTACATTACAAAGAAGTGTAAGATGATCTCTTTCTCCTCCTCATTCTGACAACTTTTGCAGAAGTCGTGATGAGGTAGCCTAAGACTGTACCAGAAAGTACCATTGACGACAACTTGAGTTTTGACTTGCATTTGAACCATGTTATTTCTAGGTTTAATTTAGTATTAAGAAGTTTTTTTAATATTGGATTTCACCTGACGAG
Source organism: Calliphora vomitoria (assembly GCA_942486065.2). Taxonomy (NCBI): domain Eukaryota; kingdom Metazoa; phylum Arthropoda; class Insecta; order Diptera; family Calliphoridae; genus Calliphora; species Calliphora vomitoria. The sequence continues at coordinate 3,520,794 of OW818033.2, read as the reverse complement.
GGGGGTAGCTTCTGCATTGTGTTTCCCTGTATTATTATATCTCGCAAATGACTTATTTTGCTATAAATTTTCTGCAATGTGGCTTTGAAAGTTTTATTGATCTTAGAATATTGCGTCAATTTTATAAGATAAATATGGGAAACCATCGTACCTATTTACCAGATTTAGTTTTGGCCTGTCTACCAGAACTAGCTCATTAATTATACCTTGATATTCCTCCTTGAATATGAATAGATCATTTGACGTTCGAGTTTTGAGACTATGGAATTTAATTGTGCCTTACAGCAACCGAAATTTTTCATATTCCATATCAAAATTTAGAAATATTGTATTAGAAAATCTCTAGAAGATAGCTGCCAACTTCCGCCACAATCCAAATTGAAATCTTCTTGTGTAGTTTTCAACTTTTGTGCACTAGGGGCACATTTTTAAAAAAATTATTTTTATATCTAAATAATAATCTTTTGTATTTTTCATATGATTAAGCTGGATTAAGTAAGCCCTAAGGACTTACAATCTAAAATAAATAAATGAAATAAAGCATGTTTTTCTCACTCGAGGTACTCAGCTTTGACTACCTGAATATACAATAAAATAAAACACAGGGTGTTAAAAAATATCAGTTTCTAAAATCCTTTGTCCTTCACAATATTTGTTACATTGTTTTGAAATCACATCAGTAGTTTAGAAGATATATTGATTTGTAGAACACAATTTTTTATGATTTTTTTGGGAAAAAAAATTTTAAAACCTTTTTGCTGAAATTATATTTATATTTATGGTAAAAAATTGTTCAATCTATAATTTTTTTTTTTTAAGAAATTTTTTGTCAAAATATTTTATTTCATTCTATTTGGTTCAGTATAAAATCTGTGTTTTCTTGTCTATTTTACAACAATTTTAAAAATTACCAAAATCGGTCCAAATTCATTAAAGTTATGAACTAAATAATGTTTTTCATACTAGAGATAGTAAACTTTGACACCCTGTTGTTCATCCAGTTTACCTACAGGGTGACTAAAAATTCAAGTTTCTGAAAGCTCAAGTCCTCCTCTATATTTCTTACCTACAATGTTTTTTAATAGGATTTGTAGTTTAAAAGATATACATATATTTATTATTTCTTAATATATTACGTATGATTAATATTAATTATTTAGAAATAAAGTATACGCAGTGTTTCCCTCTAGAAGAAGTTCTCAATGAGTCAAATCAACAAAATGGTTATAACTACATATCTTTTAAACTACTAAACTGATTTAAAAACAATGTAAATACAAACTATAGAGAAGGACTTAAGCTTTTAGAAACTTAAACCTTTAAATACCCTGTCTTCTAATTTGGCGAGCCACAGTGTGTCAAATTTGACTACCTCAAATCTTAAAAAAAATTTTATTTTTTGGTATTTAAGCTTTATTTAATATAAAAACCCTTTAAAGAAACGAAAAATGAATTTCTCCCAAGACATCAATTTGATCATACCGAAATACATGAATATGTATTTCCTTTTGTGCCACATCATCCATTAAAATTTTCTATTTGTTTTCACCTATAGCACTTAATTGGTTTTAGGTGTTTTGTTTTTGTTAAATCAAATAATCCCTTACAAGAAATCCTTTAAATATTTAAGCAACAACATAGAATTATTAAACAAAACAAAACACACTAACGCAAGTAAATAGAAAAACTAAAACCCTTTTAAAGATCATTTATCAAAATTAAAATACCTTTAGCAAGAACAGATGTTACCAAATACTTACATATACACCTACAAACAGAAAACCACCAACACCAATACACATAAACAATACAACACTAAACTAAAAACACTTACTCATATACAAACACTAATACAAAATAAGTTTTGTAACAAAATACAATACAGCTAGCCACTTAGGCAAACATTATATAATCATTTAAACACCCTCTTTTACCAACTTACACTCAAACAAACACCTAAACGTAAACGTAAACTGCTTAAATCGTCTACCTGTCTTAAAACCCAAATGTTTTCCTAGGCCTTATAGAATCCTTAAACATCTTAAAGTTGATCAATATGAAAATTTCAGCCAAAAATGAAATATGATTCTTCGCTTGTTTTAAAGACTTCCGTTGTAAATAAACATTTCAAGGCAGCTGGCTTTCTAAATAAAGCTTTAAAAGTCTTTCGACAATAACTTTCTAACTTTATTTCTATACGTATATCTAGATATTCATGTTTTTTGCAGATAGGTATACAAGCTATCTGTAAAACCCACCAACGAATATTTGATTTGATTTATTATTTGTATAAATGCCATGAAAAATTGATGTTCCTTTTCACAAAACAAATAAACCACCAGCGAAAAGAGCGCATTCTAAAACCCCATTCGCCGTAAAAACAAAAGAACATCTTTTAAAATCCAGCTCAATTCAATTCGTGCATAAATATCTCCATCCACATCAACTCATCACTGGTTTTGTGGGTCCCTCTTTGTTAATTTTTTTTTCCCTGGCATTGAGATTTTATTATTGTTTTTGTTGTTATTTTACAACATTTCATTTCGATAGAAATTATCACGTTGTATTTCAAAAATATTCTTACCAGTTTACAGTTCTATGCAGCAGTTAAGAGTTTTGGTGGAAAGCAGAAAAAACAGTACGTTTTATGCCAAAGCCGTGGGGAAAATGTACATGTCTATAAATGTACAAGTGTTTGTAGTTAAGGGTATTGTGTCTGTCTGTGTATTTAAGTATGTGTATGTGTGTGTGTGAATATGTGTAAGCTTTTAGTGTTACAACCACCAAAAGGCAAATAATAATTAATGCTTTTGTGGTTTAAAGTAAATAAAATAAAATAACACTGCGTTTGAGAGTGTTTAAACAAATCCATAAAAAAGTGGTAAAAATAAATGTATATTTTAGTTTAAAGTTTGTTAAAAAGTCACAAAAATATAAAAATATTTTTCAGTTTAAAATTTAGAAATGCTTTACAGTTTTTGGTGAAACAACGTATTTTTTAGTAGAAAAAGATAATAGTTGTTTGATAAAGAAAAAATGTTATGACAAAAACCTTTTCTAATAAAAAAAGCTTAACAAATTTATAGTTTTCGAATGTAAACAGTTTCCTTGTAAAATATATGAACAAAATTTTTTTTTAATAAAACTGATTTTTTGTAACAAAAAAAAAATTTGGTAAAAAAAAGTTTTACACTAACAAATATTTTTTTGGCGAAAAAGTTTTTCAAGTTTTTGAGGTAAAAAGGATTTTTAGTAAAACAAAAGCTTTTTAAAAGCAAATTTTTGTTCGGAAAAAAAGCTTTTTTAACGAAAAAAGTTTCTTGGTAAAAAGCTTTTTTCAAAAACAAAAGTTTCTTGGTAAAAAGCTTTTTTAAAGAAAAAAGTTTATTTTTGCTGAAAAGAATTTCGGTAAAAAAGCTTTTTGAAAAATAAATGATGAGAAAAATATGGTTTTTTGTGAGTAAGAAAAAGTGAGTAGTTTTTATTTTAAAAATAAGTTATTTTTAAATTTTAAAAGCTTAAAAGTATTTGAAGAAAAAAATTTTTTTAGTAAAATTCTGTTCGGAAAAAAAGCTTTTTTAACGAAAAAAGTTTCTTGGTTAAAAGCTTTTTGAAAGAAAAAAGTTTATTTTTGCTGAAAAGAATTTCGGTTTATAAAACAATTTAAAAAAAAATTATGAGAAAAATATATAAAAAAAAAAACTTTTTCACTACAAAAAAGCTTTCATTTGTGAAAAAGTAGTTTTTGTTGAAAACAGTTTTAAAGTAAAAAAATTTTTATGGTTTTTGAGGCAAAACTGATTTCTAGTAAATAAAAGATCTTTTAAATACAAAAATAGTTAAGTAAAATAGCTTTTTTAAAGAAAAAAGTTTCTTGTTAAAAGATTTTTTAAAGAAAAAGTTTATTTTTGCTGATAAGGGCGTTTTAGTGATAAAAGACTTTCAATGAAAAAGCTTTTTTAGAGGAAAAAAATTTTTTATGAAAAAAGCTTTTTTAATGAAAATTTTTTTCTAGTGGAAAAGCTACTTTAGGAAAACATACTTTTTAAAGAAAAAGTTAATTTTTGCTGATAAGGGCGTTTTAGTGATAAAAGACTTTTAGTGAAAAAAGCTTTTTTAGAGGATAAAAAGATATTTTTTTTAAAAAAAAAATATTTTTTATGAAAAAAGCTTTTTAATTAAAAATTGTTTCTTGTGAAAAAGCTACTTTAGGAAAACATACTATAGAAAAAAACTGTTTACCAAAGCTTTTTTTGAAAGTTGTTTATGAAAGATTTAGTAAAAGTACAAGCAATAACTTTCATGGAACAAAGTTGTTTGATAAAAAAACATTTTTTTTTAAAATAGTTGGTTTTAAAAAAAAAAACAAGTTACAGTTTGCTGAAAAGGCGTTCAAGTGATCAAATATTTTTTGGTGAAAAAAGCTTTTTTAGAAAAAAAAAATTTTTTTGTGTAAAAAGCTTTATTATTGAAAAATATTTTCTGAAAAAGCTTTTTTTGGAAAAAAAATTTTTTTTTTTTTTTAAAACCCTTTTTGTGAAAGTTTGTGTAAAAATATTTTGTGAGAAAATTTCTTTATTGATAAAAAAATATATATGAAAAAAGCTATTTTGGGAGAGTTTTTTGATGGAAACAAAAGTAATAGGTTAATTCCTATAAAATTATAAGGACATAAAGGGTCTCTAAAAATAGATAATCGGGTTGATTAAACAGATGACGGCCTGACTACGTATTTATTTTCAAACGCCCTCCCCTACCCATGTCGATAGTAACACGAATGCAGTTAGTTTGCAGTAATAAGAACAAAGTTTATAAAACAATAATGCCAATGCTGTTACTCTACATAATAAATAAATATTACTGTATGCATTAATTAACACATCATTTTGCCAGCAATTGTCCAAAAAAAATAATCTGAGAGCCTTAATCATTGTCTAATTAATCACTAATATATCCCCAAATATGTCTACCGCTTAAAAAGTTATCACAAAGGATCATAAATATACACCAATGGCTGTTATATAAAAATAAACTCTTTTTGGCTCTCCTATAAAATTGTTAAAAAACAGCACACTACCCTTTTTTACCATCCAAACGATGCCAATAAACATTTGAATTGATTTTTAATAAATATACTTTTCATTTGTATTTTGTAAAATATCGAATTCACATGTTTAAATGAAACACTCGTCTATTTGTAGCAATATTTTAAATCATCAAAGTCCCAAATTAAGTAGCTTATTAAATTATGCGGGTAAAATCCAATTAAAAATTACAAATTAATTAAATTTACAGATTTTTCCAAGCAAACAAACAGTAAAATGCAAAAATCATAGAATTTAAACAAGGAAACATTGCAATAAAATGTTAATAATATATTCAATAAAAGTAAATGTGTCTGTTGGCTGGTCCATAAGTCTGCCAGTAATATAATTGAAATTATATATAAATGTATACAAGTACTAACACTGTATAAGTAAATGAGGGAGTCATAGTGAGTTTATTTATAATTTTTCATGTGTATTTCATTTATTTATACATTCACATAATTACATTTATTTAAAATAATTATAAATATATTTGAATTTGTTTGGTCTGTTGTATGACTGTTGAACATTATTTTATTTGAAAATTTTTCTCCGCATTTCAAGTGGTTTACATAAACGGAAAAAGCAAAAACCAATATTGAAAAAATGAAATAAATATAAAAATGACGGTTTGTATGTATTTGGTTGGACCGTGTAATTTTCGTTTGTAGTTTTTCTTTTATTCACTACTGTATATTTTTATCGCATTTTCTGTGGTTTCCCATTAGTTTTTCACCGCATTGGAGGTGTACCTGAATGTGGGGTGGGGGAAAATGTAGATTGTTGTCTGGTCTTTAGAAAAACGTTTAATTCATTGACTACAAAATTTGTTAGCACTTTACTTTGGAGTGTATTAAAAGACTTTTTTTAATTCGCTGAAAAAAAAATATTTAATTTGTTTAATTTAAAAAAAAAAAAACTTTTTGAAAAAAAATCTTTTTTTTATTCTTTTTGATAAAAATCAGTATTATGGAAAGAACCATTATAAAATATTATTTCCAAAATACTTATTTTCATCGAAAATAGATAAAAAAAATTATTTTTTTCTCAATTTTTTTTTTTTTAATTTAAACAAATTAAAAATTTGTTTTCAGAAAATTTGTGTTTCTTTGTTTCTTTAACAAAAAGTTATAATTTATCAAAATCCATCAATATTTATGTAAGTTATGAGCCAAACAATGTTTTTTACTACCGAGCTAGTCAACTTTGACACCCTGTTGCTCAGCCAATTGAAACACAGGGTAATTAAGAATTACAGTTTCTGACAGCTTATATCCTCCTCTATATTTCTTTCTTACATTGTTTTTTAATCCGATTAGTAGTTTAGAAGATATACATATATTTATTATTTTATAATATATGACGTATAAGTAATATTAATTATTTAAAAATAAAGTATACGTAGGGGTGTTCTCTAAGAAAAGTTCTCCATGAGTCAGTTTAGAGAAAGGTTATTATTATATAACTTTTAAACTACAAAACCGATTTAAAAACAATGTATAGAAGAATTATAGAGGAGGAAACAAGCTTTAAGAAAATTTAATTTGTAATATAGATGTTTGTATAAGGCGAAAGCTAGGTGATGTCAAATTTAAGTAACAGAGTTTAACAATTTACGCCTTGTAAACTTTACAAATGTACTCGGCTCTAAAGTTCTTATAAACTAGAGAATGCTCATAACATTGCAACATTTTTCTACTTAAGATAAGTCTTATCATATTAAGATATTTGGATAAAAATTTTTAAATTTTATTTTTTGAACTTCATTTCAATTATTTTTTGATCAAAAACACAAAAAATCATTTTCATTTAAAACGTTTATGTCAAGATCTCATTACTTAACTTTTGAATATTGATTTTTTGTTGCTGAAATACTTCACCAATAGTTTTTCTCTTTGCCAATAAGTATTTACTGAAGTGCGAATAATGTCTGCATGTGTTTTCATGATATTTTATTAATTGTTTACTTTCATCATTTATACAGACACACCACGATATTACACGTGTAATAATTCTATATGGAAAATATATATAGTTTTTATTATTATTATTTTGCAAAAGTTTTTGGGTGATAAACAAACCGTTGCCAACTTCCGCTTAAATGATTAACATTTCAATTTAACACAAATGCAAACATTTACTCATTCATATACCATACATTCGTATGTTTTAAACATTATGCGTCAACATGGCTCATGTGGTGTTTTATAAAAATATTTCTTTAACCACATTTATGTTTAAATGCATGAGTAAGTGAATATGTTTGTAATATTTTGTAAAAATGTTCTGGTTACAACCATATTATGAGGTTAATTAATTATAAAACAACTCAAAGTTGTATAGAATAATAAGATTAACAACCACTACAACAAAAGTCAAACAAACAGAAATATGATTTATTGATTTTGTTTAAATCTCTGGATAATTTTAACATGAAAACAAAAACTCAAAACATAAAACTATACGCACATAAATACATACAAATGTACATATATACATATGTATAGAACAATTTTGTATAGCTTTTGTGTTTTTTTGTTCCCATTCACCAGGCTCAATTACCTGATGTTGTTGCTGTTCACGTGTTTTGAATCACTTCACATTGATAACATCATCTTATTCCCCATACAATCATAATATCCACTTTTGCATTTAAGCCTGATACAACCTTAAATTTAACAAAAAAAAACAGGCAAACACAACTACTAGTACTTAAGCTGAAGAGCAATAACGTAGAACAAAAAAAAAAACAATGAAAAATCGAATTCCCAGCATGATTTTTTCCCACATTTTTTTGTCATCAGCTTCCTTTGGTGTCACTTGTATATATATAGAGAGGATATCCGCTTACAAACAATGTTGCAGAGTTATTTTTTATTTCTTGTCACATTTTTCTAAAAGATTTTTTTTCTATTTTTTTTTAAGTTCATTCTCAAAAAAGACACCTGTCAGGTGTTGTGTTGTATTGTTTTTTTTTTAGGCTGCTCTCAACGTTTTTGTTTTGTTTTGTTTTGTATTTTTGCCCTTCATTTACTATATAAAGTAAGAAAAAAATAAATGAAAAACTTTAGGGAAATTATTGTTGTGCTTTTGTGTCATAAGGTTTCCATATTGTTATCATTCTTCAGCAATCACTATCATCCTCATAATGGTTGCTTTGTCAACAGAATATTAAGCAGTATTTGATTTTAAGCAGAAGTTGTTTAATGATACAAAAAAGAAACAAAGAAACCTGTCACCAATCATTGAACAAAAAGTGTAGCACATAATTAAACTTTTAAAATAGTTAGATTGTTGATGTCTATTGTTTTAATGATTAAATCAATAAAAAAAAATATAAATATAACAAACAGAATCGAACAATTATTCAAAAGTTTTTGGTTTAGAAATGTCAATTCAATAAATAAACAAACATGACGTATGATTTATATTAATTGTTGGGGAAATAAAGTATACGCAGAGGGTAACACTAGGAGAAGTTCTTAAAGGGACTGGAGTTGGGTAGTTCATGAATGACCTAGTTCAATTGAACTATTCACTCAACTGAACGTAGAAAATCGTTCATCGTATTGAGGGTTTTCAGCTCATTTTTCTTTCACTACTCATTGAAAGGCTGCACAAGCACATTCATTTTGTCGTCTTCACTAAACCACTTGCTTCAATTCACTCGTCAATGCTGTAAAATTCCTTCGCTCACATATACATTTAAAAATGAGTGCTGTGTCAAACAAAAATAAAACGAATGTGAGTTTGTTATGTATATGATCGTATGCTACTCACAAAACGAAATGGTCATTATGCAACATACTGAACTAATAAGATAAAAGAGCGACCTAGTTCATTTGAGTGAGCTCAAAAGAGATAAAATACATTTATTTTTTATCTCTTTTCATTAAAAATAAGTGTTTTTTAAATAATGTTTTAAAATGTCTCAATTTTTTACCAACAATTTTTACTGTAAAAAAATATTTCTTTTTATATTTTTAAATTTATCGGGCACAGAATTTGTGTTTCTTTGTTTCTTTAACAAAAAGTTATAATTAATCAAAATCCATCAATATTTGTGAAAGTTATGATCTAAACAAGGAATTTTACTCTAGAGGTAGTCAACTTTGACACCCTGTTGCTCAGCCAGTTGAAATAAAGGGTGATTACAAATTAAAGTTTCTGACAGCTTATGTCCTCCTCTATATTTTTTATTTACATTGTTTTTTAATCGGATTAGTGGATTGGAAGATATACGTATATTAATTATTTTTTAATATATGACGTATGATTAATATTATTTATTTAGAAAAAAAGTATACGTAGGGGTGCTCTCTAAGAGAAATTCTCCATGAGTCAGTTTAAAGAATGCTTATTATTATACAACTTTTAAACGACTCAACCGATTTAAATACAATGTATAGAAGAAATATAGAGGGGGACACAAGCTCTAAGAACATTTTATTTGTAATATAGTTGTTAGTATAAGGTGAAAGCTAGATGTTGTCAAAGTTAAGTAACTGTGTTTAAAAAATGTATGGCTTTTAACCTTTGCAAATGTGCACGGATTTCAAATTCTGATCATAAGGACTATGTATTTATATGTATTTTATAAGCCATAGATAACAAAACTAAAGCCAAAATGTAGAAAATTTCAGTCGAAAATAAAAACTTAAAAAAACCAAATATATAAATTTATCAAAAAAATAGGATAACATAAAAAACTATTAATTTATTTACTAATTACTCAAAAGTTAAACGTTATTTTATTTATGAAAATCATGCACTTGCTGATACTTTTTTAATTTTGGTTTTAACTTGATTATTGTTGATAGTAGAAGTTTAAAGAAGTCGAGATTTCTACATAGCTGTATATTACATATCATTACCTCAATATAGAAAGGCCCTAACTCGTGTTTTTTAAGTTTGGCTAAATATGATATATAAGCGAAATATTTATCGAAATAAACGAAAATCTGGGCTTAAAAAAACACAAGTTAGGGCCTTTCTATATTAAGGTAACGATAAACATTTTTATTTTTCTTATTATTGTTTTTATTTCCTTTATGTAATTTTTTTTTTTTGGGTTTTTGGTGGTGGAAGTAAAAAAAGATATGAAACGAAAGAAAAAAAAAATTAGCTGTCATTAATGGCGGCATTTATGTGGTCATTGAAAGTAATAAAGGAAGTGAGTGAAGCAAACAACAAAAAAAAATTAAGTAAAATCATTATTTAAGAGCTTCGAAATGGAAAATAAAATTCACACCATGCTACATAAATCGAAACAGGATTTTAATTTGTATACTCTTCACCATTACTCTCTGTGTAGGGTATTTAATGTTCTGTTGCATGTAAAACTTAAAAATAATCAGCTGAAACCCTAAAAATTATGTCTAAATACCCGTAATATTTGTAAAAATTTAAGTGAATTTAATTATGTTCGTGAGAATCACACTCACTTCCAAAATACCTACTAGTAATGAATGAGATTTAGCTGGAATATTTGCAATTTGATATAGCTATATTCGGCGGTGAATCTTGTCAAATATATTTAAAGATAAAGAGTGAAAATATTTTTGGGTGAAAAAATTTTTTTTTGTAAAAACTTTTTTTAGTTGAAAAAGGATTTTTGTTAGTGAACAAAATATGGGTAAAGCAAAATTTTATGAAATTTATTTTTATTTTTTTTTTTTTTTTTTTTTTGAAAAAAATGTTGACCCGTTGTCGGTGCCTTGGAAAGGACTTTGAAATGTTTATGATTAGATATCTATATTATCTATGTTAATGACATAGTAATTCAGATATTGATAAAAATAGGTCAAAAATCAAGGTAGTCGAGGTTTTTTGCTTATTTCAAGCATTTAAACTGTATCATATATCATATAAAATATTGCGGATATATTAATGCTAAAATAAGCTTAGTAGGAAAAAAAGTAATGGGACAAAATATGAGACATCTTGGAAATCGGGTGTGTGGGCAGTAATATTTAACCCTTTCACAACCATAAGACTAATTTTTGAACAATTCTTGAACAGAGTACCAATAAAACTGTCAATTTTCAATGACAATAACAGATAAATGCTGTAACCGAACTTGTTTTAATCTAAACACATTAATAAGAGACATGTTTACGAACTAACTAAAATTAAAATGGAACCCATTATTTTTTTCGTTATTTAGTTATTAAATTTTTTTCTGTTGGGACACCGGTGTCCCTTTGACGACCGTCAAAGGGTTAAATGAGCAACTTTTGTTCACTCAGTCGTATAACTTTTACTAAGTAAATTCACGCATATTTTTTTTAAATTATTATTGTGGTAACCATAATATAGTGAAGTTACGAATCACATGATTGTAGCAATCATACATATGATTGCAGTAAATAAGTATATGTTTGTGACAACCATTTTTATTATAGATATCATAATCTCAGTACAACATATTATAATATAATGATTCATCTTGAACATGACTGACATAGACATATATTTATTTACTGCAATCATATATATGATTGTGACAATCATGTAAATTTTAAAGTTACCATATTATGGTTACAGTAAACATGTACATCTATACTTTTTCTCTGAGTGTTTTTTTTATTTTATTTTGTAGCACTGTGTAAACATTGAGATTTTATTTTCCGAGATAGATTATAACAGAGTTTGGGTGAAATTAAATTTGTTTTCTTTTTCCTTAGATTTTTTTTATTATAATCACCTGCTTTTTTTGTGTTCGTAAGGAGACATTTGGTTTTGGTTTTGTAAACCTCGTCAAAGTTTTCTTTTCTATCTTAATAAAAAGATTTTATGACTTAATTTTTTTTTTTATTACGCCAATGTTGTTATTGTTACAAATAAAATAGACCTGGAACGGTGGAAAACATTTAAAGGTGGCATAAATTAAATTTAATTGAAATTACTATTGTAGAAAGCGGTTATAAAGTGAACAAATTTTAAATATAGAAAATTATTTTAAAATTTAAATTTCAGTTGGTTGTTTTATGGCAAACTGATTAGGAGAAATTCTCAAATTTTCCAAAAATGATGCTAAAGTGTATGCAAATTCCTTGAAACAAATTGTAGAAAAATGTCGCTATTATTTCAGAATTTTTTATCATTTACAGCTTTAATTAGTTATATAATAAATGTACACTTTTATTAAATAACTCATAAAAGCAGTAAATGACAAAAAAAAATTATTAATAAATAATAGCGAAGTTTAAACACATTTTTTTATATTCGCTTCATGGAATTTTCATACATTTTAGCACTTCTATTGGAACATTTTAGGATTTTTGTTCAGAAAGTAACATTTATAAATATTTATTTATGGCCCTTTAAAGTAAAAATATTCTTACGAAATTCTAATGGTATCTGGCAAAGACCTTTTATATTAATAAGATTCACTTGAAACACTTATCAATATCCCAGGCCGTTTGAGTAAGACAACTTCGAAAAAGTGAGATATTTTAAGGAAAATAGTTTTAACATTGCTACTGTTGCTTTGTTTTTTATTGTATTGTAAATATTTATGAATTTAATGTGTCTCTAGAACTGAACTTGAACTTGAACTAGAACTGAACTAGAACTGAACTAGAACTGAACTAGAACTGAACTAGAACTGAACTAGAACTGAACTAGAACTGAACTAGAACTGAACTAGAACTGAACTAGAACTGAACTAGAACTGAACTAGAACTGAACTAGAACTGAACTAGAACTGAACTAGAACTGAACTAGAACTGAACTAGAACTGAACTAGAACTGAACTAGAACTGAACTAGAACTGAACTAGAACTGAACTAGAACTGAACTAGAACTGAACTAGAACTGAACTAGAACTGAACTAGAACTGAACTAGAACTGAACTAGAACTGAACTAGAACTGAACTAGAACTGAACTAGAACTGAACTAGAACTGAACTAGAACTGAACTAGAACTGAACTAGAACTGAACTAGAACTGAACTAGAACTGAACTAGAACTGAACTAGAACTGAACTAGAACTGAACTAGAACTGAACTAGAACTGAACTAGAACTGAACTAGAACTGAACTAGAACTGAACTAGAACTGAACTAGAACTGAACTAGAACTGAACTAGAACTGAACTAGAACTGAACTAGAACTGAACTAGAACTGAACTAGAACTGAACTAGAACTGAACTAGAACTGAACTAGAACTGAACTAGAACTGAACTAGAACTGAACTAGAACTGAACTAGAACTGAACTAGAACTGAACTAGAACTGAACTAGAACTGAACTAGAACTGAACTTGAACTGAACTTGAACTGAACTAGAACTGAACTAGAACTGAACTAGAACTGAACTAGAACTGAACTAGAACTGAACTAGAACTGAACTAGAACTGAACTAGAACTGAACTAGAACTGAACTAGAACTGAACTAGAACTGAACTAGAACTGAACTAGAACTGAACCAGAACTGAACTAGAACTGAACTAGAACTGAACTAGAACTGAACTAGAACTGAACTAGAACTGAACTAGAACTGAACTAGAACTGAACTAGAACTGAACTAAAACTGAACTAGAACTGAACTAGAACTAGAACTGAACTAGAACTAGAACTGAACTAGAACTGAACTAGAACTGAACTAGAACTGAACTAGAACTGAACTAGAACTAGAACTGAACAAGAACTGAACTAGAACTGAACTAGAACTGAACTAGAACTGAACTAGAACTGAACTAGAACTGAACTAGAACTGAACCAGAACTGAACTAGAACTGAACTAGAACTGAACTAGAACTGAACTAGAACTGAACTAGAACTGAACTAGAACTGAACTAGAACTGAACTAAAACTGAACTAGAACTGAACTAGAACTAGAACTGAACTAGAACTGAACTAAAACTGAACTATAACTGAACTAGAACTGAACTAGAACTGAACTAGAACTGAACTAGAACTGAACTAGAACTGAACTAGAACTGAACTAGAACTGAACTAGAACTGAACTAGAACTGAACTAGAACTAGAACTGAACAAGAACTGAACTAGAACTGAACTAGAACTGAACTAGAACTGAACTAGAACTGAACTAGAACTGAACCAGAACTGAACTAGAACTGAACTAGAACTGAACTAGAACTGAACTAGAACTGAACTAGAACTGAACTAGAACTGAACTAGAACTGAACTAGAACTGAACTAAAACTGAACTAGAACTAGAACTGAACTAGAACTAGAACTGAACTAGAACTGAACTAGAACTGAACTAAAACTGAACTAGAACTGAACTAGAACTGAACTAGAACTGAAACTTTTATATTACAAATTTTCTATAGACAATTTATTCTGTAAATCCTTGAAAAAATAACAAATTTATTAATTTTGAAAATTTTTGGAAAAAAATGAAAATTAATTTAAAATTTTTTATATTTTCCCACAAAAAAGTAAAATTTATGCCTTTTTTAATATTTTTTGCATTCATTTTTATTACCTTTTAAAGGCGACTTTGAAAGTGTTTTGTTTATATGTTTGTGTGAGTGTTTAATGCCATATATTTTATTTTATGTATATTTTTTTAATAATAGTGTGATTTTATTAAAATCTTTTTCATTTATCCATTCACTCGCTCACTCTGGCTGGCTGGCAGTCATTCATTTATTCATGCTTGAATGTGTTTCACTTAATTTGTATGCCTATGAGTGGCTGTGTGCAGAAAGTGCTTTTATACAGCAATAAAAGTGATTTAATAATGAGGTTTTAACAGCAAATTACTCTTATTTTAAGTTTAATTTCAATAACAATTTCATTGGCTAGATACTAAAAGGTTTTTTTTATTGTTTATTGTGAATGTTATAAAGTTCAAGTGAAAAATATTTAAATACTCAAGTTTTTATTGATTTATTAATAATTTTTGTAATTATATATTTAACACGGTGATGGCATGTGTGTAGTATAGAGTATATGTAGTTTGTAATTATAACACTGGTCTACAAAATAAAAATCAAGTGACACTTTAGCCTTAACTCCAGATTTTGGTGGGATATATTTAAAATATCTGAGGCTGGGTTATTAAGTTTACAGCCATACAACTTTGTGTAAAAGTATATTAACATTCATCAAATATTTTAAGAAATTTAACAAATATTTTATTTCTTCGTACAAGACTTTTTAAGACTATTTGAAGTCAATTAATTTAACATTGTGAATGGACTGGTTTTCCCTGTAGCATAGTGTTTTATATTGGATAATATTTATGAGTATTTTAAGCCAAAGAGTGCATTTGGTTTATTGTTCTTTTTTTTGTAAAATTAATTAACATTTTAACTTAATGTCGGTCAGACTATCAATAATGTTTCTTTTTTTTTTTTTTTGGTTAAAACCCAAGTGATTTACTTTTAATATTAAATTTTTAAGGATTTTTTACAGAAAATCTAAACGTTTACTACAGTTAAAGTTGTAAGGAATCGAAATGCATTAAGTGCATATACTTTTAGGCGCAGTGAAAAGTTCATACATATGCACACCACTAGAACTGTATTTAGAACTTTTATATATATCCTAACCCATTCAAATACCTAAATTTCAAACGCCCTTGACCATCACAATTTATTTAACCACAACCCTCCTAAATTTCCACTTATTCTATTTCTTCCTAAAAAGCCTTTTTAAATCCTTGTTTATTTTCTTTCGATTTGTTTATATTTCGTTGAATATTGTCTTGTTTACCCACTTTATCCCACCCCCGCTTACATTTTTTGCTGAATGATAATGATGGCTTAAACATCATCAGCCAAATTGACAACAACATTCCAAAAAAAAGGAAGAAAAAAAACAAACAGCCAACATCAAATTTGTGTGGCTCTTAAATACTGAACATATTTTAAAGGTTTATTAGGTTAATGACAATGATTTTTTAAAATGTTTGTGAAGCTTAGGATTTTCTTTTGGTTGTATTTTCATTTCTCCGTTTTTTCACAGTTTTTATTTTGTAGTTGTTTATATTTCTTGTAAGACTTTCGAAAAGCAGCAACAATACCATTAAGTAAAGAGTAGAGAAACTCAAAATTTAATGATAAATTGCCGGAGATGTTGACAATAAAGCAAAAAAAAAGTATTAGACAAGAAATCGCTTTCAATTTGATTTGACAGTTTTATAAGTAACACAAAAAAAGTAGAGGAATTTAAACAGGCCACAAAAATAAAAAGAAATAGAAACTACTAAAGAAATATTGTATGTATTTAATAGTTTATATGCCAAAGTATTTAACTGCAATTTATCAATCATTTAAGATTTGATATTTACACATCTAAAATTACAAACTATATCAATTAATAAGTAAAAACAAATTACTCTTTTCACCGTCATTAACATAGGGTCTGGTTATTTGTTAACTTAAAGTTATAATGTCTGTTAAAATAATGTTTGTATGAAAACTACCAGTAAACTTTCAGTTAAAACATAACTATACATTGTGACAATGCGGGTTAATCAAATTTATTTAACTTTTATTTCATACAATTTGTTTATATTCCAAAGAAATGATGTTTGTTCAGAAATGAATTAATATTTGACGATGTCATATCTTAAATATCTTCCATGTATAACTAGTATTACATCGTTTCAACACTGATGTCCATGCATTCATACACATACATACAAGCCGGCACACATTTAACTGTTCTTGTTGTTGTTTTTATTAAACAATCAAAACAACAACAACTTACTTGCTTATAACAACAAGCTATAAAATTGTTATTTATTTATTTTTTTTTTTTTTTTTTGTCTCACATTTTGGTTCATATCTCTTTTTTTACTAAAGCGATTATGCTGATTTTCATTACCAAACTACTTAGGGCAATGGTAAAGACTGCTGATGAATCTTATAAACTTTCGTTTTGTATTTTAGATCTCAGCGAGATTTACACACACAAAATTTAGTAACAATCAGAAATACTTAAACTTTGTGAATATTTCGAAGTGTTTTAATGGAAAGATAAACTTATTTCTAATCTCTGTCATCATCAAGGCAAGTTTTTCAAGCAAAATGCTTTAAAAGTAAGCTTTTACAGCCTTTACAAGTTTTTGGAAAATAAAATTTTTTGCTGAACCGTGCATATTTAACACTTCGTCAGTAATGTCTTTAAAAAAAAATATTGCCAGACATCGAATATTGCTTGTATATCCCACAATATGTATATATATTTGGTTCTTATATGTAACCTAAAGACGATCTATTCATGTCCGTCCGTTTGTCTGTCTTGAAAGTCAAAAATAATTTTTGTAATGAAATTTTATTTTAGTTTATAAATTTTTTTGTAACGAATAATGATAATATTGTTATGTTTTCACCTTTTGAAAACGTTGGTTTATTTCCTTTAAATAAACCGGATACTTTTGATTGCAAATAAAAGTAGTTTTAGTAGTTTAAAATTGTAACAACTCTTTATTTATTCAAATGTACAGCAACAACAGTCTAAATAGTCACTATGTGTTTTCAATACACACACACACACGTTTATAACACACAAAGTTAAATGTACAAGACAGTTGATGTTAACTCTAACAGCGCCTTTGATAAACTCACTGACTACTGCAACCGCAGTCACTATTTATACACACTGCCATCTACATCCGAGTAGCCTAGATTGCTATTAATGGTCAAAACTCGTATGTTCGAATTCTAGAGCTTTCGATGTTAATGTTAGCAGCTTAAACATTTAGTGTTGCCATACTTACAAACAATGCTAATAACCGCATGCTACCAACATTGTTGATAAGTAGAAGCTTCTACTGTTGGACGTGGCAGTCGTTACAGACCGTTAAATTCAAATCGCTATTGCAAATTCGTAACAATATCATTTTGGAAAGCAGAAAACCACTTTATTTTTATTATAATAACAGTAATTTAATATTTTATTTTTAATTTTTTCATTGCATATCCATATTTTTCCGTTTTTTGAGCTTATTCTAAATTTTTCTGTGCATTTATTTTATTTATTTAATCTTTTCCTGGTCATCATGAATTATTATTTTATCAATTCTCTATACTCTATTTTTTAGGAAGTTAATCTATTTGTCAAATAAGCTACATTTTATGTAGAAAGTTAGCAAATTTAAAAAGGTTTATTTTAGAATGAAAATAAATAATAATTTAAATACTACGGACATGAATGGAATTAAGCTCTAAACCTATTGTCATTGAAAGTTCATTACCCTTTGATGCAGCTATCACTGAGTTGACAATCTTTGGCCAAGTGCGTGAGACTCAGGTCGTTTCCCAGCAAATATCTAATTATCGATTAACTTTATACAGTTCAAGAGATAAATTCTATGAAAATTCCCGTATTACTCTGAATATCGGCATTAAATTCCACAAAATATTAAAAATTAAACCAATTTTTTCGTCAAATCTGCAGGAAATTTTTGTCTTACAGATTAATACCTAAAATATTAGTTTGGTATAAAAAAGTAAATAAACATTTTCTACCAATAATTTTATAATAAAGCAAAAATCGTGCAAAAATACTTTGGGAGAAACAAATTTTTAACAAAAAACTTTCCTTACAAAAAATTCCGCAAAAATTTGTTTAACCCTCCGGCGGGTGAGAAGGTCCCTGGGGACCTTTTTCATTTTTAAACTGAAATTACTCTTTGATGGTCCTTGGGAAGTATACCCGCGCAACACAAAGCGATCCGACCAATAGTTTTGTTTCCATTGAGATTTAAATGTGTTTAGTACGGGAACGTGCGAACTGAAATTTCAAGAAATCGTTAATAAATGCACTGTCTTTTGGCTTGTTTTATTGTTTGAACATATCACAAACGTGTTCCTTAAATTTTTTCTAACATTCATTCACCAAAACAAAAAAAAATTAAAAAATGCGTTTTCATAAAATTCCATACAAATAGAAATAGGTCCCGGTTAATAAAGAATAGTATACACAATGTAGAGTACTTGGCTACAAAGGGACTAAAAATAAGACGGAATAAAAACAAGACAAACGTTTGTCAATAAATTCCTCTCCTGCTTTTTTACTAGACCAGCAGATATTTTAAAATAATAATTTAAAAAAAAATTTATAATCCTTACTGTTTTTCCATTTCATCAATTTTATTGTAAAGGCATTATTAAATACTGCATTAACAAACCTGTAAGTAAAAGAAATTTAAAAAAAAAAATTATTGCTAGTTGTTAAATTCGAATCCATTAAATTTAGAGGAGAAATAGGTAAAAAGACTTATTATATATCAGTGTATAGAAAATTGGGTGCTCTGTAGAAAAATATATAAAAAATTGTATTATTTAGGAATTCCTTAAAGAATTTTGTTAAAATCAAACATAAGTTTTAAACCCAATAACTTTGATAAACCATATTCAATTATATTGCAGACATTAAATTCGCATTGAAGTGAAAACTTAAATGTATTTAGGTTCTATACAAAAATAAACAATTCCACATTCAAATGAAAAAATGGAAGTAAAAGCTTAAAAAATAAAAGAAAAATTTTAAAATATTTTATATATACTTTTTTTACGTAGTTAAATTTATTGAGACCTTTTTTCATATTACAAGATTTAGGAACATTTATAATTACAAGAAAACTTGTTATTGAAATATTTGATTCATAAACTTTGTTTTTTAGGAAAAAATCAAAGTTGCGCCTTAAGGCAAGTGAAGTTTTTGCAGCAGGACATTTTTACGGAAGCTGAAGAAGCATAACCGAAATGTTACGAATCAGAACATACGATTATTTTCATTTTCGTATAATTTCTATGACAGACCTAATTATATAAATCTTATATAATCTTCACCATATTATACTTTACAATACAAATTTTAAATATTTTTAGGAAAACAAAATTTAAACAAAATTTGTTTTTTCAAAATTTTTTAAAAACAAGTAATCATAAAAAGAGATATGTACAGTAGATGTTTTGAAAACAAAACTTGAAGAAGTAAAGGTATAAAAATAACAAAAAACATATATACCCTTCACAAATCTTATATACCCTTCAAAAATTATACTTTAAAACACAAATTTTACATATTTTTGGGTAAACAATATTAAAAAAAACAAATAATTTTTTTAAAATTTTTAAAAAAATTTTTTTGGAAATTTTTTTCCTATTTTTTTTTTTAATTTTTATCCCAATTTTTTTTTAATTTTTAAATTTATTAGTGAAAAAATGTATGACAAAAAAATTATTTTATGAAAAAAATTCGGGTTAAAAATTATTTTTCCCAATTTTGACCCATTAGGTAGGTCCAAATTACTATAACCTTATATACATCGTTGAAATGAACTTTGAAATAT
The DNA here is from genome assembly GCA_942486065.2 of Calliphora vomitoria. NCBI lineage: Eukaryota > Metazoa > Arthropoda > Insecta > Diptera > Calliphoridae > Calliphora > Calliphora vomitoria. The sequence goes on along the minus strand of OW818033.2, from coordinate 3,500,427 downwards.
TTATCATTAGACATCCATATTGTCTATATTAATGTCTTAGTAATCCAGATATAGATAAAAAATAGACCAAAAATCAAGGTTGTCCCGGTTTTTTTCTTCTATCTCAGCCATTTGTGGGCCGAATTTGTCGATTTCAAATAGCAACAGAATTGGAAGACTTCACGATATATTGGTGTAGCAACCATGTTTGTAAGTTATTTAAGGGTATTTGGAAACTTGATTTAAACATACAGACGGACATGGCTATAACGTTCCAGAATATACAAACTTTGTGTTTAATTTACCATTCATATGATTATATCACTCTTGCATTCTGACTTATAAATGCGGAATTTTTTAAAATTTTTAGCTTTTATTTTAAAACATATACACAATATAAATTTATTGAAGTAAGTATTGCCCAATTTTAGCTTTGATCTTTTCCCATATTTCTGTCAACATATAGATTTTGAGCCAAAATAACTGCTCTTCTTTTGAGGCCCAGAACGATTCAAGCTAATATCGGATACCCTGTTCCAACGTGGAGCGTATCGCAGAGAGAGCGTTCTGCATCGATAGAAACAAATAGTAGTCGGACGGTGCACGGTCAAGACTATAAAGCAAGTGAGGAAAAACTTTCCAATCATTTAATTCTAAATACTTTTTAACAGGTATTGCAACATGTTCGAGCATGTTTCATGTCTGGAAGCATGTTCTGGACATTTTTCGGCCAATGCTCGCTTCAAAGGAATCAGTTGCATACGATATAGGTTCCTTGCGATGGTCAGGTCAGATTTAAGCAGCTCATAATAAATAGGACCCTTTTGCTTCCACCAAACACAGAGCATTACCTTAGCGCCATGTATATTTGGCTTTGGTGGCAACTCGGTTGGTTGCGCTTCGGGTTATTGTAATGGATTCATTTTGCATTGCAAGTAATGATTCGTTGCAAAAATTATTTTCTTATATAGCGTTCAAACATCATTTCCAACAATGCAAAATCGAATTTCAAGGTATCTCGGCATCGTTCGTATGGTACCCAATTTTCCTGTTTTTGGATGAATTCTGCTGCTCACAAACATTTTGAAATTCCTGCTTGAGTACCTGCCAATGATTTTGCAAACTCTTGTTGAGTTTCAAAACAATCTTCAATAAGTAATGTCTCCAATTCTTGGTTTTCAAACTTGTTTAGATGGCTTGAGCGATCTTTGTCTTCCTTGACAAAATCACCACTTCTGAACCAAACAAACCATATCTCGCACATTGAAACTGATGGAAGACATTCACCATAAGCTTTGGTGAGCAATTGGTGTGCTTCAGCTGTAATTTTTATAATTAAAGAAGTAAAGCAAAACTTCCAGCATACACGCAGAAAAAACCATTTCAACATTTGTGCATGTTTACTGTAACCATTTCAAAATTGTTTAACAATATTATAGTCACAGTAACTATATATATGATTGTGGTAACAATAATATGGTTAATTTACGATTCACATAATTGTATCAACCATATATGTATATGGTTACAGTAAATATGTATATGATTGTGACAACCATTTCCATGATGAATAATTTTATCTTAATATGTTGTTCTCAGATTATGATATCAATAAGCCGAGAGCAACATAATATGGTAAGTCCTTCATCATATAAATGGTTGTCACAAGCATATAAATGTTTACTGTAACCATATATATGGTTGATACAATCATGTGAATCGTAAATTAACCATATATATGGTTGATACAATCATGTGAATCGTAAATTAACCATATTATTGTTACCACAATCATATATATAGATAATGTGACTATATTATTGTTAAACATTTTGAAATGGTTACAGTAAACATGCACAAATGTTGAAATGGTTACAGTAACAATGCACAACTATATTTTTTTTTCTGCCTTGTACATTTTTAATATAACATGTTCACAAATTGTTTGATATAAATTTTGCCAAAAATTTAAAAAAAAATATTCCACCAACAAATTTAGTTTCACTTCTATATCCTGCATTTCGTTTCTGCTATCTCTCCAGTCTAAGGGCCTGGTTCACTAAATGCGAACGAACATTTTCTTTCATATTTTATATTGAAAACAACAAATAAATTTGATTTTTTTTTTTTTTTATTGTTTTGTGAGCCAGGCCCTAAGTTTTAACGCACATTTTCTTAAATACATTTTAAGTAATATTTCTTATTTATTTAAAATATTACTTCCAAAACCATTTCTACATAAACCATTAAGTTTAAAATTTATGTTGCACCTTTTTGCTAGACCTCACATTTATTTTAACGATTTATGTATTTATTTTATGGCTATAGTGACAACAATTATCTGGACAAAAAATAAATAAATAAAACGAATAAATTTAAAAACAAATTGTTGTCTTATTAAAAATATTTTATGGTGACTTTCAATAGCATTTCATTCCATATGCAAAAATTAATAAAGTATAAACTTTAGTGCATGTCACCTAATATATACAAACAATATTAACAATATTTGTTAATAATTTGACATGTTTCAGAAAATGTGGTGACGTGTGATTAATATGTATGAATGTGTTACAGTCTTTCTAATATTTACTTGCACTTTACTTTCAGCTCAATATATCGTGCAGCAAATATAGAATTATGTTAGTTTGTTATTGCTACTGCTATTGCTTGCTTTATATTTTTAACCAAAATGTCAAATTTTGTTGTCATGACATTTTGATTTATTACTTTTCAAAAATATGAAAACATATATTGGTTAAGAGAACACGTATACTTTAGTCAGGAAATCAGCGGGACAATTTTACAGAAAAGAGGCCCTCGTAAAGGCCTTAGTTTGCAGATACAAGACCACCCAGCTGCATTGTAAAATCGTAACAATTTTATAAGGCGTTTCCAAGAACCTGCAAAGTCGCTTTTGTTGGAGGGCTTATAGAAGGTATATTTAATAAGGCACTTAATAAGATCTAGCTGATCTGATAGTATGTGTAAACATATCTTTTATAAGGCCTACAAAGTGAAGCCCTAGCAATTTTTCTCACTGGGAAGTAAAAAAAAAACTTAATAAAATTTAGCTAAAATTTATTTGAAATATATATTCCAAGTATTAGTAGTTTTATTTAATAAAAGAAACAAAAACAGCTGTTTAATAACAAGCAAAAGGTAGTAAAATCAGCTGAAAAAAAACAGCTATGAAAAGTGACAAAAGTTTTTTTGAATTTTTTAATATAAGTTAAACAGTCTGCTTAAATCATAAATTTCTAGGCATGAATATATTTCATTTCGTTTTCTTGTTTTACATTTCTAATTTTATGGGCTTTATTCAACAAAATTATAGAAAACTCAAATAAATTGTATAATAAAGAAAGTAATAAGAAAAGTTTATATGAAGAATTTCACCTGTTAACAAATTGTTTAATATTGTCAATAAAAATATAACATATAACACAATACACAGTATTACCTTTCATATACAGGTGATAAAAACACATATTGTGTTAAAACTTTGGATTTTCTTAAGGTCTTTAAGCAGTAATTCATTCTTTGCAGTAAAAAATTTTAATTTCTTTAGGAATTTTCCTTAAACAGGCCACTGTGCACCAGCCAAAACCCCCTCTAACGGGTTACAGCTAAACCAGTGTTGGAGTAAGAGCAGCCCATTATAGATTCCAAGTGTGTGGCGTGTTGATGTGTGGCTGTATTGTTGTGCTTAAAGTGGTTGCCCAAAATTTGTGGTTTTCCTAAACAATCATATTTTTATACATGCTGGAGTATGAGTATTTTTACATATATGCAAACAAGTTTCTTTATACAACTGGGTGTCTGTACGCCTATTGTATATTGCTTTTAACAATGCTGCTGTTGTTTTGCTGTCGTTAGATATTGTTGTTATTGTCAATCATGTCGTTAACCTAATACTAACATGCGTTATTATTATTTTACATGCACAACTTTGGTTTTTTTTTCTTCTTCTACTATTTTATTGTCATTGTTGTGTTGATGTTGTTGTTTGGTTTTGCTGGTTGGTTTTATAATAAACCAGCAACAACAACAACTATTGTAAAAGCAATAATATGTTACACACACACACACACATATATGTACATGCACACCCATCCATACATCTTTTGTATTATGAATAGCAAGTACTCACTCTCGTTTTTAGAGAGATGAGTAAAGGAGTGTGTTTTATTATTGAAGAGCTCAAAAGTGGTAGCAGTAGATGTTGAAGTATCATAAATGGAAATTGAATTTGTTATAAATTATCTAACAACCAATAACAAACATGCTTGGTATTTCCACTTGTATGTGTTAACAAACAAAAAAAAAAACCAGACAGATTTTTAAAGGTAAAGAGATGCTGGAAGTTTAAAGTGAAATTTAATAAACTCTTTAAATGTTTGAAGGGTAAACATGTTTTAAAGTACTTCACATAAGCATTCTTTGATTGGTTATGCCTTAGTTGGCAAATCGATTAACTTTTTTTAAAACAGAAAGTAGAGAAAAACCATAAAATATAATAAAATTCAATCAAGTAATTTGATATTCATATTTAACACCAGTTGATTTATCACAACTAATTTTAAAATTTTACCGCCTTGTTGTTTTCCCTAAAGTTTGCATCTCGTATAAAGTTTATATACATCTCTTTACATTAACACGTATACGTAATATTTAACTTTTAGTCGTATTAAATATCAATCATACGTCGTGTGATTTCATAGTTGATAGTTTTTATCATAATATACATTTTTTGTATCACGATTTTTTTATGTCTCAAAGTAGATTTTTCATAATTATAAGAAATAAAAGATTAGTAACTTGAAATCAAGTACTAGTGAGTTCTTTGGTATGGTTAGGGTTTTTATCCCGGTAATTCCCGGTACAAATTTACCGGAATCCCGGGAATTTAAAACACAGAGAAAACCAGTTGGAACACTATTTTTCTCACCAACAAATTTTAAAAGGTCTTTCTTACTGTTTTTCGCATTTACTCTTGACAATAATGAATCCCTTACATACTGACATCGCTCTATCGACTTTGCTAATGTAAATTGTGGAAATTTCAAAGTGCTATCTCTACACTTACCATTCATGGTTAAGGGTAAAACAGTCGTTCATAAAATAAATATTTTCATAAACAGAATGTATCGAAAGCACTTTTGTCCATTTAAATTAAATTATAAACAGGAACAAGAAATTCTCAATTTGGGGATATCTAAATTTAGATCCTACTAACAAATCAATTTTGTCCATTTAAATTAAATTATAAACAGGAACAAGAAATTCTCAATTTGGGGATATCTAAATTTAGATCCTACTAACAAATCAATTTCCTTTAGATACCACAAGGATATATTTAACCATATTAGACTTTAGAGATGTTTCGATAATAAAACTGGAAAAATCTGTATTTAAATAGCATTACACCGCTCCACTGTGGGAAAAATTACTTAGCGCGCTTGGCAGAAGCCTGTTTTTTAACAATTGATATATTTTACTTAATGTTTATATTAGGCCAAATTTGATTATTTTAAAGTTGTTGAGTTTCTTAAGCTAGTAGGGCCTGAACTTCCTCAATGTAAATAAAAAAAACTGACTTGTATTGGGGCAAAATTATAATTTTGATAATTTTATATCATTTTAAAGGTTATTTGTTCACACTTACACAGAGAAAACAGATTCGTGATAGCAACCGAATTTGTTGCCAATCGAATGCTTCTACCTTAGTAACCGAATTTTATAGTTGTGGCTACAAAATTTTAGAAGGGATAACAAAAGTTTGGTTGCTTCAACCGAAATTAATCTTTCAGCTGACTTTCTGTTAATAGAATCGAAAAATTCGATGTGTGCAACCGAATCATTCGATTGGCAACAAATTCGGTTGCTAACACAAATATGTTTTCTCTGTGTAGCAATTGAACATTATGGTGTAATATACAAAGTTGTTTGCTTCGAAACTGTAGAATTTTGTCATATGCGGGAATAAAAAAAGTGCGGCTAAAACACACCGATTGCTAACTTTCGCAAGTTGAAACAGATGAATGTATTACTCCATGAAAATTGTTGTCAAACTCAATAAGAGCTTGCAAAATTATTACGATCTACTCAAGCAGAAATTTCAAAACGTTTACGAGAAGCAGGATTCACACAAAAGCATGAAAATTGGGTACCATATCAATTTGAAGGCGAGATAACTTGAAAGACGATTTTGCATGTCGCAAATAATGTGTGAACGCTATAAAAGAAAATCATTTTTGCACCAAATCATAACTTGCGATGAAAAATAGATTCATTACGATAACCCGAAGCTTAAGAGATGTATGATAAGCCTGATCAACCAGCCAAATATCCATTACGCTATGGTAATGCTCTGTATTTTGTGGAAGCAAAAGGGTTATATCTATTATTATTATTATATTTCTTAAAAGAAGACACAATATGTTGATTTTTCATAATTTTGAATTCCCTTTCCCAAAACGTATACATAATATTTAATATTTAGTAGTATTAAATATCAATCATACGCCGTGTAAAAGCGTTATAATTATTTAAAAAGCTTATAATGTCCTCTATTTTAAAGAAAATATAAAACAATAAACCACTTTAGGTACATCGACTATCAGAAAAAAATTAAATTTCCTTGATCAGAAAAATTACCATAACTTTCCCATTTATAATCAATTTAAATGAAATATAGCTGATAATTTAAAAAAAAAATAATAAAAATTTTCAAATCTAATAGCCTTCAAAGTGCCAAATCTTATATACCCTTTACTTTAAGAAAAATATTAAGAACCATTGTCATTAAAAAAAAATTGGTAAAAAAAAAAAATGTTGTTAAAAAAAACGGTCGAAAAAAAATTTGGAAAAAAAAATTTTTGAAAATTAAAAAATTTAAAAAAAAATAATTTATGAAATATAGTTAAAAAATCGACAAAAAAAAAACTTGGTAAAAAAAATAAGTGAAAAAAAAAAAAGAAAAAAATGTTTTGTTGAAAACTGAGGAGTCGATGTTTTTTGCTTATATCTCAGCCATTTGTGTGCCGTTTTTTCAAATTTAAATGTCAACCCTAAGATATATTGACGTATCAATCATGTAACGACTGAGATCTAAAAAATCTTAACATACATATATGTTATATGCATTTTTTTCTATAGCAAACGAGTGCTTTGAGTGGAAATTTTACATGTATTTTGTTTTTGTTACAATAACAAAACACATGTTAAATTTCCACTCAAAGGACTCGTTTAGATTAGAAAAACAGCACATTAATAAAAATTTACAAAAAATATTTTTATAGTTCTAATTAATAGTGATGAATCTAAAAACCTTTTCCGAAAACCCTTCTATTAAGATTTTAATTGAGCTTTCTGTCACTTTGTTCCAACAAGTACTCCATCTCCTTTTAAAGTCTACCACACTTTTGCACACCTTTTTTGTGCTCCTCAATTCTATTTTAACAAGAGTGGAGAGATATCTCTCCACTGGCCTTAGCTCCAGGCACTTTGAAGGATTTGTCTCTCTTGGTACAAATAACACATTATTGTTCTTGTACCACTCAAGACTTTGCTTACCATAGTGACAGGTTGTCAAATCAGGCCAAAAATAAGTGGACACAGTAAGAAGTCTTATGAGTGGAAGCATCCTGTTTTGTAAACATTCCTTGATGTAATTTTCGGTATTTATAGAGCCCTTTGTAACAAATGTTTGGCTTCTTTTGCATATTGCTTGCCATGCCAAAAACTTTTTGTTAAAATTTTCTGCTTTTGGGACCTAAATTTTCTACAATATTCTATCGATCATCAGCAATACAAAAATATTGATCCGGAAGCTGCGAAAATTTTCCATTCGTACGTTTCGTCATCCATTTGACTTCAATTTCCGTGCTTTAACTTTTCGTACCAATTTAGATCGAGCGCTGAGCTAAAGGGACTGCTTTCCTACCGGATGTATTGGGAGCTCTTTTGAAAATGCTTTCTATTTATTGGCTTTAGAAACATCATGTAGAGCGTTCCTTCTACATGAACTGGGTTTTCTATTAACGAACAAGTTCTCTTGATACCGTTTAATAACATTGTAAGCAGTTTGACGACAAACCTTTGATTGTTTGGCCAACTTTTTGCAGGACCAAGTTGGGATTTGTTGAAAATATTTAATAATTATACGCACTTATTTATCGCCACCCATTTTAATCAGATTAACAACAAATGAACATAATTGACATTAGACATAATAAACATTTAAAAAATCAAATAATACTTGGGTTAAAAGTTTCAATGAAAAACGTGTGTTAAGGTTTTTTCGATTTCAGTCCTTATGTAAGTTATTTGGTTGCTCCGGAAAGTTCATCTCAACACATATACGGACAGAAATACACGGAAATAATGACTGCGCTACCTATAAAGTTCCATAATATTGATACCTTATGGCTCGAAAAATGAAAAATGTGGAAATTACAAAAGGGATAACAAACTTATATATACCATTGCCACTCATGGTGAAGGCTATAATAAATAAAATTTAGACAGTAGTCGTATTAAAAAATCTGGAAAATATATTAATTTTTATTTTAGCTGTTTTTTATTTATACTAACCCAACATCAACGACTTCCTTCCTAGTTCGAAACATACAGAAACAACACTGAAAATGATAATGATACTTATACTGCAATAAATTGAGTTATTGGCAGTCATAATCTTTAGCCATATGTCAAGAAATATTAAGAAATAAATTTTCAACTGACCCTTAGTGAACCTTATTTTAATATTAAAATTGCCTATTTATTTATGGTTTCATATAAGAGACAGGTACTAGTTTACAATAACATGAAACTCAAATGTCTGTTTCTGCCTTAAAAACATTTATTATGTATTGTCTGGATTATTGTTCAACAAGAACAACAACCTAGGAAATTTATGAAAACTTATGTTACATATCATTGTAGTTACCATTACAATTGACTCTGCTATTGACAGTAAAATATGTATATGTGTGTGATGCCAAAACAGAAACAAGAACAAAAAAATAACGAGAAAAATACAAATTGTTTTGCCTTAAGCTGGCTGGCACCTCTTGCCCCTTTTTTAACACAAGCAACAGCAGCAGCAGCAGGAGTTGAAAAATAAGGAAACATATAAAATATGAAATTGAAATAAATGCAATCAGGACAATATAAAAATAAACTAAAAAATACAATAATAATGCTAACATAAAAAATAATAAATAAAATATAAAATAAAATGAAAATACAATAAAAGACAACAGCCATCGACATAACAACTATTGTGTTCATGTTTACTTAGTAAAGTAGAGAGAAAACAAGTATGGTAGAATATATTGTACAAAGACTTCTTCAAATATATATACACAGTTTTCACTCTCAGTGAAGCCACCTATTTAAAACCCACCAAAAAAAATAAGAAAAATATTGTGAAAGAAGAAAAAACAGCAAATACGATTTGCTTACCAAGGCAACCATTTAAACCAATAGACAAAATATGACAACAAAAAAATGGAAAAATATTTTACCCAAAAAAAAAATGAAAACAAAGTTTCTAGAAAGAACTGTAATAGCTCAAATTATAAAGAAATAAGGCATAGAAGACTTATTTACTACTTTACTTCAATTATTTTTATTGAACTGTTACGAACCATAATAAAAATTGTTACGCTCGGCTAGTATCTGTAAATAATAAAAATTGTTGTCGTCTAAAGTTTTATAACCGAAATGGACAATAGTGGTTAAGTGGCATGAAGAAGATGTTCCCTGCTAGCTCTTTGGTAGAAATAACTCTTAACCCATATTCCGAAAGCGTAAGCATATAACATACTCATGTCATGCCTTTAAAAATACCTCAGAGTATGCAAATATCAAAAAAAAAGTCTAAATACGCAAAAAAAAATAAAAAAAAAAGAAAAGAACAAACTAAACCATGACGAGGTGATGTGTCATGTAGGGTACAATTCTCCCACCCAATTAACTAACGCCTTGACAGAAAGATTACCCCTATTTTATATCTGTCCCTATTAAACATGACTTCTAACTTACATATATTCACATTTTCTTTTGGCTATCCTTCCCATTAAAGAAAAGAAGTTAATAATGTTTCATTTTAAAAGAACTTCAAATATTTAATTTATTAAAAAAAAAGATAATGTAAAGCAAAACAAAAAAAAAAAAAAAATAAAATAATGAGACTCTACTATATAAAATAATGATATATGTATGTAGGTATGTAAGATCATTCTAAAAGAGAAATGATCATAATAGTGAAATGTAAAATTACTTATTAATACGCATGGGGACAAAGTTGAAAACGGACCGACAGATAAACAAAATAAATATGATTGATGCTCTTAATTATAGTTACTCACAAAATCAATAAGCAGAGATGTTCCAATTCATGATGTCTCTTTGATGTTGGGCCCAGCAATCAGGAGTACATGATGAAGTTGTTTTTGTTATTTAAAAATAAGTTACAATGATTTTGAGATTATGAATGAAAATAATAAAAGTAACAAAAAAAAAAAGAAATAAGTAGAGTAAAATAAAGGTTAGCAAAAGATATTTTATACACTAATGGAAAAATGTTAGTAAATTCAATTTAACATTTTTAATTATAATAATTTGAATTATGTATAATATGAAATGAATATGAATTTTTAGATTAATAATATTTAAATATTTACATTATGTTTAAGAATAGAAATACAAGTCAATTATAGTTTTAAATTTTAAACATATTTAAATACTATAAGTTGTAAACTATAAGTAAAATATTAAATTAAGTATAAATTTTAACAGGTTTTAATAATCATTAAGAAAAGTATTTAATTCAAGTGTATTTTATAAAATTGTATGTAGTTTTACAAGATTTTATAAGAAATTCAGTAATTTTGATATAAATATAGATGCAATTTATATTAGTTAGTTAATGGAATTTTTTAAGTAGAATATTACATTATAAAAATCTTTAATGAAAATTCAAGGTGCAATATAAATTTAAGTTTCTTAATAAGTTTTGAAATAATTTAATTTAGTTTTGTAGACAAATTCTAAGATAACATTTTTAAGTTAATTTAAGTACAATATTGAATTTTTTTAATTTAGATTAAGTTTTTAGAAAAATTTTAGTTTTAATTCTGGAATTCAACGTGTATTTAACAACGTGTTTTTCAATTCTGTTTGAGGTTATTTAAAACGTATGGTATATGTACTATTGGAATATGTAAATTTTTACATTTTTGTTATTTTAACATAAATTTAATATAATCAATCGGGAATTAAATTCATTTAAAAAATATAGGGTTTTCCTCCGGATTTACGGAATTCTGGCTTATGTGTAGCTTTACATATTCGGGCACGTGGTCCGTTTTTGTGTCAAAATTGAGGGTTAAGAAATAATCTGTATCATACCAATATTGTAACTCCAGAATTTTCTGAGTATTGGTGGTTGCCAAGTTCTCAGTAAATAATTTTTCGAGATGATTACAATGTCGTATATTAATAGTTTTCAAAGATTTGGACGAAGTTAGGTGGTCACACATGTGCGCCTTATTGGTATTGTATGAATCTTGGAGGATAAGTCACCAATTTTATAAAAGTGTTGTTCTCTGAAGAAATTTTCCCTGAATAATACCAAAAATTTATAATAAAATATTTATAAAGTGAAAGGATATAATTCTCCACAAGACTTACTTAGAATCAGGATATATATTAGAATCAGGATATATATGAATATATACACTAAATAATTTGTTGCACAATATTATATAATATTCCATATGCCACATGGAAAATGTTCACTTAAAATTTTCACTTTTAATAACTTTTGCTTTTAAACACGTCTTATAATATCAACTTTCTATTTGAGAATGAATTGAATGTGACAAACTGATATGTTACTAAGTAAACTGCATTATTAAAGAATTTAATAAGTGCGTAATACTTTTCCAATGAGAATTAATGGAAGAACATAATTACAATTGCATTCATGTTTGTTGAAAGAAGACAATAATATTTCGGTAAAATAAATGAGATGCTAATTTTATTAGTGTACAATAGAATATACATAATTACGCACATATCAAAAGCGTGAGAACTAAAATAAGGTGTAAAAGAAACAACAAAATATCTATCATGCTATTTACATGGGGAAGGAAACCAATCTAAAGCGTGTGAAAATACAATATAAAAAAAATAATTTTAAATAAAATTGGCGAAAATCTTTAAACAATTTTTGCAAATGAAAAATCGTAACAAAACTGTTTCGTTTGAGAATTTATTTGATAAACGAACAGGAATCCGATTTTTTTTTTATTTTTTTAACTTATAATTGTGTTTTAGTTTCTATGAATGAGTTCAAAGATAATCAATATTCTCATATTTTGAAATTTGTAACAACAAGTTTTATTATTCATGATATGAAACAACGTGTGGCACGACCCACGAAAGCCGGGCAAAATATTTTAACGTTTTAAATCCGATGTGTGATATCTACCAACATATTTGCCATTGAAATCTTCAATATCGTACAGATTATTCCCAATTTTTCTCTTAATCCTGCATTTAACAAACTTAGGCAAGAATTTTCTATTAATATGTTTCGACATATCGCTTAATAAATGATTTTTCCTGAATACGACTTCGTCTTTTTGAAACTGAATGGGCCTACTTCTGAGATTGTATGTTTTCATTGCCTTCGCATGTGCAATATTCAAATTTTCTCGCAGTTTTCCTCTTAGTTTTGCTAGCTTATCAGATCGATCAATGATATTGAAATCCTCGCCAGATATGCAACCAAGTTTATCCAAAATTTTATAAGTGGATCCGTGCTGGATCATATTTTGGCCGAATACGGCAAAATAAGGAGAACACTGAATCGAGGTGTGAAAATCGCTACGTAATATACTCAAAATTTGCGGGATATATTTGTCCCAATCCCTATGGTCTTTGTGATCCTGTAGAAAACACCTAATCTTCGTGACGATTTCACGATTTACACGTTCGGACGCATTCGAATGGGGAGCATAAAAACCCGTGGTTACGTGATTAATTTCGTACATTTCAAAAAACACTCTCATATCCTTGGACACGAATTGCTTGCCATTGTCACTATGAACATACTTAGGCACTCCAAACGTGGGAAACATTTCCGTTTGAAAAAACAAAATTACATTTGCGGATGTTGCGGATTTCATAGGTTTAAGAAACACGAATTTCGTTAAATGGTCCACACATATAAAAATAACCGAATTTTTGACTTTGGTAAACGGGTATGGGCCAAGAAAATCACAATACCATCTCTCAAATGGTCTATTAGAGATGAATTGATTACCCATGATTGGCCTAGAGACTTGGTTGGTGGACTTATTGCTCTTACACACTTCACAGCTATTAACATATTGCTTAACGTCATATGCCATCGAAGGCCAAAAGTACTTACTGCGAATTCTAGATAAAGTTTTTACAAAACCACCATGGCAAGAAGAATTAGAATTATGTGCTAAATGTATTACTTTATGTGTGAGAGATTTTGGGACCCATATTCGCCAAAGTGTATCCTCTTCGTTTTCCACGCCCTGTCTAAAATGAACACGTTTGAGAACAACATTATCTGATATGCGAAGATCAGGTAAAGACTCTTCATTTTCCGAAATCGTTTTCTTAATATCATGGTATTCGCTATCATCAAATTCTGCTGACGTTAAGTCGATTTCACTAAAACGATTTGTTGAATCTAACTCATCCACCTCAATTCTCGACAAGCAATCTGGTACGGTATTTAGTGTTCCCTTTCTATGCTCAATCCTGAAATCATATCGTTGTAGCTTTAAGCTCCAACGGGCCAATCTTCCGCTAAGGTCTTTTTGCGACATTAGCCACTTAAGGGAAGAATGGTCCGTAATTATACGGAACGGTAACCCATCAATATAAGCTCTAAACCTATTCACACACACAATAGCCGCCAAGCATTCAAGCTCCGTCACCGTATAATTCTTTTGTGCACCATTCAATTTCTGGGACACATACGCAATGGGATGTTCCCTACCATGATCATCACATTGAAATAGCACACCGCCAACACCTATTTTCGACGCATCACACTGAATGATAAATTCCCTGTTAAAGTCTGGTTGAGCAAGGACAGGGGCAGTGGAAAGAGCTAGTTTTAGATTTTCAAATGACATTTTTGCTGCCTCTGTTAAGTTAAAGGATTTTTGGGATTTCTTTAAACAATCAGTCAATGAACCAGATATATCTGCAAAATTATTAATAAAGCCTCTGTACCAGTTAGCCATTCCCACAAATCTTCTCAGCTGTTTTGGCGTCTTTGGTAATGGGAAGTTCTTAATCGCCTCAACTTTTTCCGGGTCTACTTTGAGGCACCCTTCACCTACTATATAACCCAAATAACGAATTTGTTTTTGGCAAAATTTACTCTTAGAGACGTTGATGGTAAGTTTAGCCCTTTGAAGACACAAAGCCACTTCAGATAGAAGTTCAATATGTGACGAAAAATCCGAGCTGCAGATCAATAAGTCGTCCAGGTAAATAAAAACATTTTCTCGTAACCGTGAAGGTATTACCTTGTCCATGAGACGACTCATTGTCTGTGGACCGTTACATAGGCCAAATGGCATATATTTGTAATGATAGAGTGGCTTGCCGGGAATAACAAACGCTGTTTTCTCTTTAGAGCTTTCAGAAAGACGGATTTGTAGAAAAGCGTCTTTTAGGTCTATACCGCTTATGTAAAAAGTGTCTTTAAGCCTACTGAGCAATCCATTAATATGGGGTAAGGGGTAGGAATCCTTCTTGGTAACAGCGTTGAGTTTCCTAGAGTCAATACAGAGTCTTATCTTCCCTGGTTTCCTTACGAGAACTGCAGGAGAACACCAGGGCGAATTCGATTCTTCGATAACGCCCATATTGAGTAATCTATTGATTTCCGCATACGCTTCCTCTTGTCTTGGTGGTGACAAGGGGTAATGTTTACATTTTATCGGTGTGGCGTCACCAGTATCAATATGGTGTTCGAGTAAATCGGTACATCCTAAGCCAAGAATCTCAAAAGATGGAAATTTTTTTATTGTTTTCTCTAAGATCAGTTTCTGTTCTGGTGTAAGGTCGTGGAAATGATCATTCGATTCTGAATCACAAACAAGTTCTGAAATATTATTACTAATAGAAGAAACCGCGATTATGTCAGGGGCAAGTGCGAAATCTCGCCAAAAATTTACACCAAAATATGCCTCTTGACTTAATGTTGGTACTAAATAAAATGAAATATTTTTCTCGACACCTTTAAAAACAACTGGCAATGTACAAAAACCGATTACGTTTTGTTTGGCGCCATTAGCAGTACGAAGAGTAGAATCTAGTTTTCGATATGAAATGTTATTTCTTTCCAAAAATGATAAGCAATCTTTACCCAAAACTGAGACGTTAGCCCCAGAGTCTAAAAGACCAACTAATGTTTCATTCAGTATTCTAACCCTGGCAAATGGCCTATCATCGGAACCGTGAATTATTGATGACTCTAATATTTTACGAAAATAACGACGCTTTTTATAGCGTTTTCTACATTTCATTATCTTGAGGCTTGGTTTATTAAGAAAAGTTTTATTGGTAGGAGAAAAAAGCAAATTATCACTACAGCAATAGCTTTGAAACGTTTTTTCTTGTGATGAAATGTTTTTTGTTGAAATAGAGTTTGTTTTTGTATTAGCAAGTAAGGTTTTAGTCATATCAGGAAGATTTAAGTTATTACTCCTGTTGGAGTTTAAGTCAAACTCGGGGTTTGAGGGGGTGGACGAGTGTCCCCGGTCGCCAGTTCGCCCACTTTGCGGTTTCCCAGTGAATTGTGCTTATTAGGACAATTAGGTGTAAAAACACCTTTATTGCCACATTTAAAGCAAAATGGTTGTTTAATTTCTTGGGTGCAATAAATATAAGAGTGTCCAAGTGACATGCAATTCCAACACTTTATATTAGAATAATCATATCTAACTCTTCTACCAGAGACCTGAATCGCATCAATTTGCGGATCTATGTCTTCAGAATCCTCTGCATCAGGGAGTTTATCTCATTGACGTTTCTAGAATTTACTGTATTTGGATTTTGAAATTTTGTTTCCCTAATAACTTTCTCTGCTTTGCGAGCAGTATCTCTGAATTCATTCAGATTCTGTGTTTCCGTATTAAATAATAAAAATCTAAGATTTGAGTGTATGTTTCTCTTCATTATATCAATTAAAGTCATATCCGGTAATGGATTCTGTAATCGCAAATTCATGGATACTATAGACGTATGGAAATCGTCGTAGCTTTCCTTAAATTGTTGTTTACGCAACGAAATCTTTAATAACACATCATGGTCTGATTCCAAATGTCCGAATTCTTTTGTAAGAGCCTGTCGCAAAAGTGGATAAGTTACGTTTCTATTTTGCTTCGTAAAAAGCCAATACCACTCTTCCGCTCTGCCCTCTAACAAAACATGAAAGTTCGATAGTAAATGCTCATCAGGACATCTGGATCTGGCGCAAAGTGTTTCCACTTTAAACAAGAAATCTGAAACAGATCCAGATCCATTATAAGTTACTTTCCACTTCTCAAGTTTAATGTTAGCCTCACAATTCGCAAAAGATCTCCTTTGATTTTCCGAAGGACGATTATTATTAGAAACAGGAGTGTTCGACTCCGTAAAATTTGAAAAAAACTCTTGTTGTCGGTTTGCATTTGATGTAGAAACACTACCAATTTGAGCAATACTAGCTCTTATTGACGTTAATTC
The DNA here is from genome assembly GCA_942486065.2 of Calliphora vomitoria. Taxonomy (NCBI): domain Eukaryota; kingdom Metazoa; phylum Arthropoda; class Insecta; order Diptera; family Calliphoridae; genus Calliphora; species Calliphora vomitoria. The sequence continues at coordinate 3,483,648 of OW818033.2, read as the reverse complement.
TTTTCTGAATTCCTCTTGAGTGTTTCTCATTGTTTGCTGCATCAGGGAATTAATGAGTCAAGTGAGGATGAGGATGTGGCATTATTATTATTTGGAGCCAAAGGAGCATTATTGCTCGAAAGAGAATACTGTTCACAAGGCGGATTCATTATTGGTTCTAAAGTTGTTTCAATACCAGGAATGTTAACGTTTGGTTCCGAGGTCGAATTTTGATTACTAAGAACTTGAATGTCCTGAAATAATGTAGATGATTGTAAGCTACTTGAACTTTGTGGCCTAGGAATCTGTTGTACAGGTGGTGGCTTATTTGCCGGAGAATGAGTTACCCTAGGTTTCGGACTACTGGTGCTAGACTGTAATTCTACTGATATATTATTTCTTGCAGCAGAAGATCCTCGTCTTTGTCCAAAAGAACTATTTTTATTGCCTCTTAAAGAATTCCTAGTTTCCATAGCACAGCAAAAAAAAATTCCTATCACAATCTCACAAATTAAGAACGCCTTTAATTAAAATTGAATACAGTTATTAACTTTTGTGTTAAACTATTTTCTTTCTATAATCTCTTATATTTTTCTGTTGATAAGACAAACAGGCAAAACAATGTGTAAAAATAATCAGAGATAAATTTTATGTGAATTCTGGGAAGGATTCACCATAACAATATGTAAAAATTACGCAAGTATAAGTCATGTTTTAAAAAAAATAGAAGTGCTTCGTTTTTTATTAAAAAAAAATATCGGACTACTTCCTTTTTATATATATATATTTAAACTACCAAACAATATTAAGATTTCAAACTACAACATTAAGAAATTTTAATTCTAATCTCAATAATGGACTTGAAAGAAATCAATAACATATCGTTCTTGTTTTCATTTAATGCAACTTAGACCAAACTTAATAAATAATTCAGAATTAGGACTCTTAAATGCAAAACAAGATTTAGTAAAAATAGGTAAAAACTACATATATTATATACATTTTCCATAGCGCATTTAGATTCAGAACTGTTGTGTTCATAAAAATTCTAAGACTTCTATGGATTAATGTATATAAAAGATGTTAATGTAAATAGTCTGTTTACCTATGTAATTTATTTTATATTTATATGTTCATTTCAAATTTTCTATTTTCTAAACGAGTTATAAAGTTTTAATTAGATTTTCCTTAATAATTGGCCTTAGAATTGCCTTTACCGTTGGGCGCCATATATGTTACGGCGCCATATGCATATTAAACCTAAACCTGGACTTTATCGTTGGGCGCCATATATGTTACGCTCGGCTAGTATCTGTAAATAATAAAAATTGTTGTCGTCTAAAGTTTTATAACCGAAATGGACAATAGTGGTTAAGTGGCATGAAGAAGATGTTCCCTGCTAGCTCTTTGGTAGAAATAACTCTTAACCCATATTCCGAAAGCGTAAGCATATAACATACTCATGTCATGCCTTTAAAAATACCTCAGAGTATGCAAATATCAAAAAAAAAGTCTAAATACGCAAAAAAAAATAAAAAAAAAAGAAAAGAACAAACTAAACCATGACGAGGTGATGTGTCATGTAGGGTACAATTCTCCCACCCAATTAACTAACGCCTTGACAGAAAGATTACCCCTATTTTATATCTGTCCCTATTAAACATGACTTCTAACTTACATATATTCACATTTTCTTTTGGCTATCCTTCCCATTAAAGAAAAGAAGTTAATAATGTTTCATTTTAAAAGAACTTCAAATATTTAATTTATTAAAAAAAAAGATAATGTAAAGCAAAACAAAAAAAAAAAAAAAATAAAATAATGAGACTCTACTATATAAAATAATGATATATGTATGTAGGTATGTAAGATCATTCTAAAAGAGAAATGATCATAATAGTGAAATGTAAAATTACTTATTAATACGCATGGGGACAAAGTTGAAAACGGACCGACAGATAAACAAAATAAATATGATTGATGCTCTTAATTATAGTTACTCACAAAATCAATAAGCAGAGATGTTCCAATTCATGATGTCTCTTTGATGTAGGGCCCAGCAATCAGGAGTACATGATGAAGTTGTTTTTGTTATTTAAAAATAAGTTACAATGATTTTGAGATTATGAATGAAAATAATAAAAGTAACAAAAAAAAAAAGAAATAAGTAGAGTAAAATAAAGGTTAGCAAAAGATATTTTATACACTAATGGAAAAATGTTAGTAAATTCAATTTAACATTTTTAATTATAATAATTTGAATTATGTATAATATGAAATGAATATGAATTTTTAGATTAATAATATTTAAATATTTACATTATGTTTAAGAATAGAAATACAAGTCAATTATAGTTTTAAATTTTAAACATATTTAAATACTATAAGTTGTAAACTATAAGTAAAATATTAAATTAAGTATAAATTTTAACAGGTTTTAATAATCATTAAGAAAAGTATTTAATTCAAGTGTATTTTATAAAATTGTATGTAGTTTTACAAGATTTTATAAGAAATTCAGTAATTTTGATATAAATATAGATGCAATTTATATTAGTTAGTTAATGGAATTTTTTAAGTAGAATATTACATTATAAAAATCTTTAATGAAAATTCAAGGTGCAATATAAATTTAAGTTTCTTAATAAGTTTTGAAATAATTTAATTTAGTTTTGTAGACAAATTCTAAGATAACATTTTTAAGTTAATTTAAGTACAATATTGAATTTTTTTAATTTAGATTAAGTTTTTAGAAAAATTTTAGTTTTAATTCTGGAATTCAACGTGTATTTAACAACGTGTTTTTCAATTCTGTTTGAGGTTATTTAAAACGTATGGTATATGTACTATTGGAATATGTAAATTTTTACATTTTTGTTATTTTAACATAAATTTAATATAATCAATCGGGAATTAAATTCATTTAAAAAATATAGGGTTTTCCTCCGGATTTACGGAATTCTGGCTTATGTGTAGCTTTACATATTCGGGCACGTGGTCCGTTTTTGTGTCAAAATTGAGGGTTAAGAAATAATCTGTATCATACCAATATTGTAACTCCAGAATTTTCTGAGTATTGGTGGTTGCCAAGTTCTCAGTAAATAATTTTTCGAGATGATTACAATGTCGTATATTAATAGTTTTCAAAGATTTGGACGAAGTTAGGTGGTCACACATGTGCGCCTTATTGGTATTGTATGAATCTTGGAGGATAAGTCACCAATTTTATAAAAGTGTTGTTCTCTGAAGAAATTTTCCCTGAATAATACCAAAAATTTATAATAAAATATTTATAAAGTGAAAGGATATAATTCTCCACAAGACTTACTTAGAATCAGGATATATATTAGAATCAGGATATATATGAATATATACACTAAATAATTTGTTGCACAATATTATATAATATTCCATATGCCACATGGAAAATGTTCACTTAAAATTTTCACTTTTAATAACTTTTGCTTTTAAACACGTCTTATAATATCAACTTTCTATTTGAGAATGAATTGAATGTGACAAACTGATATGTTACTAAGTAAACTGCATTATTAAAGAATTTAATAAGTGCGTAATACTTTTCCAATGAGAATTAATGGAAGAACATAATTACAATTGCATTCATGTTTGTTGAAAGAAGACAATAATATTTCGGTAAAATAAATGAGATGCTAATTTTATTAGTGTACAATAGAATATACATAATTACGCACATATCAAAAGCGTGAGAACTAAAATAAGGTGTAAAAGAAACAACAAAATATCTATCATGCTATTTACATGGGGAAGGAAACCAATCTAAAGCGTGTGAAAATACAATATAAAAAAAATAATTTTAAATAAAATTGGCGAAAATCTTTAAACAATTTTTGCAAATGAAAAATCGTAACAAAACTGTTTCGTTTGAGAATTTATTTGATAAACGAACAGGAATCCGATTTTTTTTTTATTTTTTTAACTTATAATTGTGTTTTAGTTTCTATGAATGAGTTCAAAGATAATCAATATTCTCATATTTTGAAATTTGTAACAACAAGTTTTATTATTCATGATATGAAACAACGTGTGGCACGACCCACGAAAGCCGGGCAAAATATTTTAACGTTTTAAATCCGATGTGTGATATCTACCAACATATTTGCCATTGAAATCTTCAATATCGTACAGATTATTCCCAATTTTTCTCTTAATCCTGCATTTAACAAACTTAGGCAAGAATTTTCTATTAATATGTTTCGACATATCGCTTAATAAATGATTTTTCCTGAATACGACTTCGTCTTTTTGAAACTGAATGGGCCTACTTCTGAGATTGTATGTTTTCATTGCCTTCGCATGTGCAATATTCAAATTTTCTCGCAGTTTTCCTCTTAGTTTTGCTAGCTTATCAGATCGATCAATGATATTGAAATCCTCGCCAGATATGCAACCAAGTTTATCCAAAATTTTATAAGTGGATCCGTGCTGGATCATATTTTGGCCGAATACGGCAAAATAAGGAGAACACTGAATCGAGGTGTGAAAATCGCTACGTAATATACTCAAAATTTGCGGGATATATTTGTCCCAATCCCTATGGTCTTTGTGATCCTGTAGAAAACACCTAATCTTCGTGACGATTTCACGATTTACACGTTCGGACGCATTCGAATGGGGAGCATAAAAACCCGTGGTTACGTGATTAATTTCGTACATTTCAAAAAACACTCTCATATCCTTGGACACGAATTGCTTGCCATTGTCACTATGAACATACTTAGGCACTCCAAACGTGGGAAACATTTCCGTTTGAAAAAACAAAATTACATTTGCGGATGTTGCGGATTTCATAGGTTTAAGAAACACGAATTTCGTTAAATGGTCCACACATATAAAAATAACCGAATTTTTGACTTTGGTAAACGGGTATGGGCCAAGAAAATCACAATACCATCTCTCAAATGGTCTATTAGAGATGAATTGATTACCCATGATTGGCCTAGAGACTTGGTTGGTGGACTTATTGCTCTTACACACTTCACAGCTATTAACATATTGCTTAACGTCATATGCCATCGAAGGCCAAAAGTACTTACTGCGAATTCTAGATAAAGTTTTTACAAAACCACCATGGCAAGAAGAATTAGAATTATGTGCTAAATGTATTACTTTATGTGTGAGAGATTTTGGGACCCATATTCGCCAAAGTGTATCCTCTTCGTTTTCCACGCCCTGTCTAAAATGAACACGTTTGAGAACAACATTATCTGATATGCGAAGATCAGGTAAAGACTCTTCATTTTCCGAAATCGTTTTCTTAATATCATGGTATTCGCTATCATCAAATTCTGCTGACGTTAAGTCGATTTCACTAAAACGATTTGTTGAATCTAACTCATCCACCTCAATTCTCGACAAGCAATCTGGTACGGTATTTAGTGTTCCCTTTCTATGCTCAATCCTGAAATCATATCGTTGTAGCTTTAAGCTCCAACGGGCCAATCTTCCGCTAAGGTCTTTTTGCGACATTAGCCACTTAAGGGAAGAATGGTCCGTAATTATACGGAACGGTAACCCATCAATATAAGCTCTAAACCTATTCACACACACAATAGCCGCCAAGCATTCAAGCTCCGTCACCGTATAATTCTTTTGTGCACCATTCAATTTCTGGGACACATACGCAATGGGATGTTCCCTACCATGATCATCACATTGAAATAGCACACCGCCAACACCTATTTTCGACGCATCACACTGAATGATAAATTCCCTGTTAAAGTCTGGTTGAGCAAGGACAGGGGCAGTGGAAAGAGCTAGTTTTAGATTTTCAAATGACATTTTTGCTGCCTCTGTTAAGTTAAAGGATTTTTGGGATTTCTTTAAACAATCAGTCAATGAACCAGATATATCTGCAAAATTATTAATAAAGCCTCTGTACCAGTTAGCCATTCCCACAAATCTTCTCAGCTGTTTTGGCGTCTTTGGTAATGGGAAGTTCTTAATCGCCTCAACTTTTTCCGGGTCTACTTTGAGGCACCCTTCACCTACTATATAACCCAAATAACGAATTTGTTTTTGGCAAAATTTACTCTTAGAGACGTTGATGGTAAGTTTAGCCCTTTGAAGACACAAAGCCACTTCAGATAGAAGTTCAATATGTGACGAAAAATCCGAGCTGCAGATCAATAAGTCGTCCAGGTAAATAAAAACATTTTCTCGTAACCGTGAAGGTATTACCTTGTCCATGAGACGACTCATTGTCTGTGGACCGTTACATAGGCCAAATGGCATATATTTGTAATGATAGAGTGGCTTGCCGGGAATAACAAACGCTGTTTTCTCTTTAGAGCTTTCAGAAAGACGGATTTGTAGAAAAGCGTCTTTTAGGTCTATACCGCTTATGTAAAAAGTGTCTTTAAGCCTACTGAGCAATCCATTAATATGGGGTAAGGGGTAGGAATCCTTCTTGGTAACAGCGTTGAGTTTCCTAGAGTCAATACAGAGTCTTATCTTCCCTGGTTTCCTTACGAGAACTGCAGGAGAACACCAGGGCGAATTCGATTCTTCGATAACGCCCATATTGAGTAATCTATTGATTTCCGCATACGCTTCCTCTTGTCTTGGTGGTGACAAGGGGTAATGTTTACATTTTATCGGTGTGGCGTCACCAGTATCAATATGGTGTTCGAGTAAATCGGTACATCCTAAGCCAAGAATCTCAAAAGATGGAAATTTTTTTATTGTTTTCTCTAAGATCAGTTTCTGTTCTGGTGTAAGGTCGTGGAAATGATCATTCGATTCTGAATCACAAACAAGTTCTGAAATATTATTACTAATAGAAGAAACCGCGATTATGTCAGGGGCAAGTGCGAAATCTCGCCAAAAATTTACACCAAAATATGCCTCTTGACTTAATGTTGGTACTAAATAAAATGAAATATTTTTCTCGACACCTTTAAAAACAACTGGCAATGTACAAAAACCGATTACGTTTTGTTTGGCGCCATTAGCAGTACGAAGAGTAGAATCTAGTTTTCGATATGAAATGTTATTTCTTTCCAAAAATGATAAGCAATCTTTACCCAAAACTGAGACGTTAGCCCCAGAGTCTAAAAGACCAACTAATGTTTCATTCAGTATTCTAACCCTGGCAAATGGCCTATCATCGGAACCGTGAATTATTGATGACTCTAATATTTTACGAAAATAACGACGCTTTTTATAGCGTTTTCTACATTTCATTATCTTGAGGCTTGGTTTATTAAGAAAAGTTTTATTGGTAGGAGAAAAAAGCAAATTATCACTACAGCAATAGCTTTGAAACGTTTTTTCTTGTGATGAAATGTTTTTTGTTGAAATAGAGTTTGTTTTTGTATTAGCAAGTAAGGTTTTAGTCATATCAGGAAGATTTAAGTTATTACTCCTGTTGGAGTTTAAGTCAAACTCGGGGTTTGAGGGGGTGGACGAGTGTCCCCGGTCGCCAGTTCGCCCACTTTGCGGTTTCCCAGTGAATTGTGCTTATTAGGACAATTAGGTGTAAAAACACCTTTATTGCCACATTTAAAGCAAAATGGTTGTTTAATTTCTTGGGTGCAATAAATATAAGAGTGTCCAAGTGACATGCAATTCCAACACTTTATATTAGAATAATCATATCTAACTCTTCTACCAGAGACCTGAATCGCATCAATTTGCGGATCTATGTCTTCAGAATCCTCTGCATCAGGGAGTTTATCTCATTGACGTTTCTAGAATTTACTGTATTTGGATTTTGAAATTTTGTTTCCCTAATAACTTTCTCTGCTTTGCGAGCAGTATCTCTGAATTCATTCAGATTCTGTGTTTCCGTATTAAATAATAAAAATCTAAGATTTGAGTGTATGTTTCTCTTCATTATATCAATTAAAGTCATATCCGGTAATGGATTCTGTAATCGCAAATTCATGGATACTATAGACGTATGGAAATCGTCGTAGCTTTCCTTAAATTGTTGTTTACGCAACGAAATCTTTAATAACACATCATGGTCTGATTCCAAATGTCCGAATTCTTTTGTAAGAGCCTGTCGCAAAAGTGGATAAGTTACGTTTCTATTTTGCTTCGTAAAAAGCCAATACCACTCTTCCGCTCTGCCCTCTAACAAAACATGAAAGTTCGATAGTAAATGCTCATCAGGACATCTGGATCTGGCGCAAAGTGTTTCCACTTTAAACAAGAAATCTGAAACAGATCCAGATCCATTATAAGTTACTTTCCACTTCTCAAGTTTAATGTTAGCCTCACAATTCGCAAAAGATCTCCTTTGATTTTCCGAAGGACGATTATTATTAGAAACAGGAGTGTTCGACTCCGTAAAATTTGAAAAAAACTCTTGTTGTCGGTTTGCATTTGATGTAGAAACACTACCAATTTGAGCAATACTAGCTCTTATTGACGTTAATTCTTTTCTGAATTCCTCTTGAGTGTTTCTCATTGTTTGCTGCATCAGGGAATTAATGAGTCAAGTGAGGATGAGGATGTGGCATTATTATTATTTGGAGCCAAAGGAGCATTATTGCTCGAAAGAGAATACTGTTCACAAGGCGGATTCATTATTGGTTCTAAAGTTGTTTCAATACCAGGAATGTTAACGTTTGGTTCCGAGGTCGAATTTTGATTACTAAGAACTTGAATGTCCTGAAATAATGTAGATGATTGTAAGCTACTTGAACTTTGTGGCCTAGGAATCTGTTGTACAGGTGGTGGCTTATTTGCCGGAGAATGAGTTACCCTAGGTTTCGGACTACTGGTGCTAGACTGTAATTCTACTGATATATTATTTCTTGCAGCAGAAGATCCTCGTCTTTGTCCAAAAGAACTATTTTTATTGCCTCTTAAAGAATTCCTAGTTTCCATAGCACAGCAAAAAAAAATTCCTATCACAATCTCACAAATTAAGAACGCCTTTAATTAAAATTGAATACAGTTATTAACTTTTGTGTTAAACTATTTTCTTTCTATAATCTCTTATATTTTTCTGTTGATAAGACAAACAGGCAAAACAATGTGTAAAAATAATCAGAGATAAATTTTATGTGAATTCTGGGAAGGATTCACCATAACAATATGTAAAAATTACGCAAGTATAAGTCATGTTTTAAAAAAAATAGAAGTGCTTCGTTTTTTATTAAAAAAAAATATCGGACTACTTCCTTTTTATATATATATATTTAAACTACCAAACAATATTAAGATTTCAAACTACAACATTAAGAAATTTTAATTCTAATCTCAATAATGGACTTGAAAGAAATCAATAACATATCGTTCTTGTTTTCATTTAATGCAACTTAGACCAAACTTAATAAATAATTCAGAATTAGGACTCTTAAATGCAAAACAAGATTTAGTAAAAATAGGTAAAAACTACATATATTATATACATTTTCCATAGCGCATTTAGATTCAGAACTGTTGTGTTCATAAAAATTCTAAGACTTCTATGGATTAATGTATATAAAAGATGTTAATGTAAATAGTCTGTTTACCTATGTAATTTATTTTATATTTATATGTTCATTTCAAATTTTCTATTTTCTAAACGAGTTATAAAGTTTTAATTAGATTTTCCTTAATAATTGGCCTTAGAATTGCCTTTACCGTTGGGCGCCATATATGTTACGGCGCCATATGCATATTAAACCTAAACCTGGACTTTATCGTTGGGCGCCATATATGTTACGCTCGGCTAGTATCTGTAAATAATAAAAATTGTTGTCGTCTAAAGTTTTATAACCGAAATGGACAATAGTGGTTAAGTGGCATGAAGAAGATGTTCCCTGCTAGCTCTTTGGTAGAAATAACTCTTAACCCATATTCCGAAAGCGTAAGCATATAACATACTCATGTCATGCCTTTAAAAATACCTCAGAGTATGCAAATATCAAAAAAAAAGTCTAAATACGCAAAAAAAAATAAAAAAAAAAGAAAAGAACAAACTAAACCATGACGAGGTGATGTGTCATGTAGGGTACAATTCTCCCACCCAATTAACTAACGCCTTGACAGAAAGATTACCCCTATTTTATATCTGTCCCTATTAAACATGACTTCTAACTTACATATATTCACATTTTCTTTTGGCTATCCTTCCCATTAAAGAAAAGAAGTTAATAATGTTTCATTTTAAAAGAACTTCAAATATTTAATTTATTAAAAAAAAAGATAATGTAAAGCAAAACAAAAAAAAAAAAAAAATAAAATAATGAGACTCTACTATATAAAATAATGATATATGTATGTAGGTATGTAAGATCATTCTAAAAGAGAAATGATCATAATAGTGAAATGTAAAATTACTTATTAATACGCATGGGGACAAAGTTGAAAACGGACCGACAGATAAACAAAATAAATATGATTGATGCTCTTAATTATAGTTACTCACAAAATCAATAAGCAGAGATGTTCCAATTCATGATGTCTCTTTGATGTAGGGCCCAGCAATCAGGAGTACATGATGAAGTTGTTTTTGTTATTTAAAAATAAGTTACAATGATTTTGAGATTATGAATGAAAATAATAAAAGTAACAAAAAAAAAAAGAAATAAGTAGAGTAAAATAAAGGTTAGCAAAAGATATTTTATACACTAATGGAAAAATGTTAGTAAATTCAATTTAACATTTTTAATTATAATAATTTGAATTATGTATAATATGAAATGAATATGAATTTTTAGATTAATAATATTTAAATATTTACATTATGTTTAAGAATAGAAATACAAGTCAATTATAGTTTTAAATTTTAAACATATTTAAATACTATAAGTTGTAAACTATAAGTAAAATATTAAATTAAGTATAAATTTTAACAGGTTTTAATAATCATTAAGAAAAGTATTTAATTCAAGTGTATTTTATAAAATTGTATGTAGTTTTACAAGATTTTATAAGAAATTCAGTAATTTTGATATAAATATAGATGCAATTTATATTAGTTAGTTAATGGAATTTTTTAAGTAGAATATTACATTATAAAAATCTTTAATGAAAATTCAAGGTGCAATATAAATTTAAGTTTCTTAATAAGTTTTGAAATAATTTAATTTAGTTTTGTAGACAAATTCTAAGATAACATTTTTAAGTTAATTTAAGTACAATATTGAATTTTTTTAATTTAGATTAAGTTTTTAGAAAAATTTTAGTTTTAATTCTGGAATTCAACGTGTATTTAACAACGTGTTTTTCAATTCTGTTTGAGGTTATTTAAAACGTATGGTATATGTACTATTGGAATATGTAAATTTTTACATTTTTGTTATTTTAACATAAATTTAATATAATCAATCGGGAATTAAATTCATTTAAAAAATATAGGGTTTTCCTCCGGATTTACGGAATTCTGGCTTATGTGTAGCTTTACATATTCGGGCACGTGGTCCGTTTTTGTGTCAAAATTGAGGGTTAAGAAATAATCTGTATCATACCAATATTGTAACTCCAGAATTTTCTGAGTATTGGTGGTTGCCAAGTTCTCAGTAAATAATTTTTCGAGATGATTACAATGTCGTATATTAATAGTTTTCAAAGATTTGGACGAAGTTAGGTGGTCACACATGTGCGCCTTATTGGTATTGTATGAATCTTGGAGGATAAGTCACCAATTTTATAAAAGTGTTGTTCTCTGAAGAAATTTTCCCTGAATAATACCAAAAATTTATAATAAAATATTTATAAAGTGAAAGGATATAATTCTCCACAAGACTTACTTAGAATCAGGATATATATTAGAATCAGGATATATATGAATATATACACTAAATAATTTGTTGCACAATATTATATAATATTCCATATGCCACATGGAAAATGTTCACTTAAAATTTTCACTTTTAATAACTTTTGCTTTTAAACACGTCTTATAATATCAACTTTCTATTTGAGAATGAATTGAATGTGACAAACTGATATGTTACTAAGTAAACTGCATTATTAAAGAATTTAATAAGTGCGTAATACTTTTCCAATGAGAATTAATGGAAGAACATAATTACAATTGCATTCATGTTTGTTGAAAGAAGACAATAATATTTCGGTAAAATAAATGAGATGCCAATTTTATTAGTGTACAATAGAATATACATAATTACGCACATATCAAAAGCGTGAGAACTAAAATAAGGTGTAAAAGAAACAACAAAATATCTATCATGCTATTTACATGGGGAAGGAAACCAATCTAAAGCGTGTGAAAATACAATATAAAAAAAATTATTTTAAATAAAATTGGCGAAAATCTTTAAACAATTTTTGCAAATGAAAAATCGTAACAAAATGTAAAGTTTATTTTAACACTTATTTCAATAACAACAAAATTACAATTACTTACAAGCAAAAACCTGGAATTGGAGATGGTGTTACATTTTAGTCTATAACTTTTTTGTGTACCAAACTGCTGAAACTGATTTTAAATAACACACTGCTTAGGACAATGATAAATATTCTGGATAAATCTTATTAATTTCAGATTTATTTTTTAGATATGAACGTGATTTACTCAAACATACTCAAATCCCAGTTTTTTTAAGGATCGCTTTGACAAATTCTTCATATTTCTGTCCCACCTATAAGTAGTTTTTAAATGATTAATCCAAAAAAAAAAAATTCGTTAAAATAATTTTTGACAATCAAAATTTCGCCAAAAAAATTTTTTAGAAAAAATATTTTTTTAACAAAATTTAAAAAAAAAAAATATTACTAAAGATTATTCATTATTACTTGTATGGTATTAATTATGTATTTTTTAAATTTCTGCAAATATTCAAAGTATCAGCAAAATATAAATATAATAATTTTGCTTTAAATGTCATTGTTTACCTATTGTTTACATGATGTAATTTATGTAAAATTCAGTATTTTTTATATAATATTTCATTAACATGATTTAGCACATTCGAATAGATAAAATTTGATGGTTTACATATAATTTACTTAGTGTAAATTATTTATTTATTAAAACTCCATTGTTCACCTATTGTTTACATGGTGTAAATCACGTAAAATGCAATCTTTTTTAACACATTTTATATTGACATGATTATCTACATGCAAAATATTACATATGTCGAGAGATTTAATTCTTTACATGGTGTAAATTTTGTATTTCCCTAAAATTTAACTAAATATAGAAAATATAAACACGATTTTTGTTAATTTTTCTTAAAATTTCATTGTTTACCTATTATTTACATGATGTAAATTAGGTAAAATTTTAAATTTTTTAAATTATAAATACAATAATTAAATAAATACAATAATTTTTCTTAAAATTGCAATGTTTACCTATTGTTTACATGATGTAAATTATGTAAAATTCAGTATATTCTATAAAATATTAGGTAAGGTTAGGAAGGGGTGTACACTCTGTGTACTTCCACTTGGAGACCATGAGGTCCATTGTGATTCCCTTCAATAAGTAAATTTGTATAGTTGATAGAGAAGAGTCCAGAAAAAAAACCGCCTAATGAAAGAAAAAAGAGAAAGAAAGAGAGTAAGATTTTCATTGCGGGTTCGGAATTGCCGTAGAACGTCCCTTAAATGGCCACCCTATTCCCCTGGTGAAATCTAGTATGTTGCACAGTTCACAGCCAGCAACATCACTGAGTTCGTCCAGAAATCTGTTTCCTAGCCATTTAAGTCTAAGACTCTGTAACCTAGGGCAGCTGCACATGATATGCTCCACTTTCTCTAGCTCCTCTACATCCCCACACACCCTACACAAATCCTGTGTGTCGGTATCCCATTTACCTTTGAAGGCCCCAATTGCGCAATGACCGGTTAGCACTCCTACTAGAATCTTTAGATTATATCTATTTAACTCTATCAGTGCTCTGGTTGCTTCAGCATTCGATTTTGGCCATAGAGCCCTGAACACTTTACAATCTGTCCTACTGCTCCAGGATTGGTTGGTATAGTCCCGGGATCTTTCATAAATTGACCTGTAGTAGTGACAAATAGGTCGTTTTACCCACCTTTCCCTGGTATCATGGTCTAGATCAGAACCATGTCTAGCTAGTTTATCAGCTACCTCATTTCCCTGTATATTACATTACCCCGGCACCCAACACAATCTCGTTGTGTAGTGTAGCAATAACTCTTCGAGAGCTCTCCTACAGTCCTCCACTTGGCTGGAATGAATTAAATTACATTTCAGAGCCTTTAGTGCATTCCTACTCTCCACGTATATATTCACCGTAGACCCCTCCTATACGTGTGCCCTTATCAGCTTTGTGGCTTTTCAGATCGCGAAGAATTCTGCCTGGAAGACCCTGCAATCGTTAGACAGTCTATATGAGCGCTTGATATCTGTGTCGACCAGATACATTCTGGCTCCCGTACCTGAGTCCATCTTGGATTCTTCAGTGAAAACTGCACATCCATCGAACAGTTGAGCAGATCCAACCCAGTTATCCCTACTGGGGGTGATACTCCGAAATTGAAGGTCGCGACCCTATAGTCAGAGATTCCAGATGGAATACTTTCCTGATCGCTAAGGCCTACCTTATACAATATCTTAGTGTGACTAACCCGCAAAGGTTTTTCTAGAGAAGACTCGGGTAGTCTAAGTAAGTTCCTTGCTGCCACACTCTCAACATAGTTCTCAATGGGTAGAAGGTTTAGGATTACATCCAAGGCCTGCGGGGTGCTGCTAATGGCACCTGTGATGCCCAGACATGCACACCTTTGAACTTTGTTAAGTATAACCTTATAGCTATGTTTCCTCATTGCCTCCCACCACACCGTACAACCATAAGTAATAATAGGTCTAACAAACGATGTGTACATCCAATTAACCATACTTGGTCGCATACCCCAATTTTTGAGTTCCTGCATATATAGTAGGCATTGAGGCCCTTCTTTAATCTTTCCTGAGTATTTATTTTCCAAGTCAATTTACTGTCAAGGAAGGTTCCTAAATACTTTGCTCCCATTGATAAACTCAGCTCAACGCCGTATAATTTCGGCGGACTGCAGCTCTCCACCTTATATTTCCTGGAAAATAACACCACTTCCGTTTTTGATGGGTTTAACCCCAAAGCAGGACGAGAGGTCGTCAAGCGATACCTGCATGATGTCACTGATATTGGATAGAAACTTTCCCCTGATCAGTATCACCATGTCATCCGCATTGGCGACTATCTTCCTACCCTTAGATTCAAAGATTTTAAGAATCGAGTTAACCGCCAGTAACCACAGGAGAGGAGAAAGAACTCCATCTCGTGGTGTGCTCCTGGTAACCCGTCTTCTGATCATATCGTCGCCTAGAGTTGAGTTGATAATCCTGCTTTCCAGCATTAAGACTATCCAACTTACCATGAAGTCGTTAACCCCAAGTTTCACTAACGAATTCCTAATTGCCTCCATCTTTATGTTATTAAAGGAGCCTTCTATGTCAGAAACGAAGCTACGGTATACTTCCTATGCTTCAAGCTGTGCTCTATACAACCGACCACCTCATGATGCGCACTCTCAACAGACTTACCCTTAAGGTATGGATGCTGAGCGTTGCTAATGAGAAGACAACCTCTCTCCACCCTCTGGGCAAATATCTTGTGTTGAGACAACTCTTGAAGATATCCGCCAAAAGAATTAGCGCTGTTTCCGGCATATTACATAGAATCGCTGGAAATACTCCGTCCGGACTCGGTGATTTATACTGGTCGAAAGTGTTCACCGCTCAGGCTAATTTCTCCCTAGTGACTATTTCCTCAATTTGCCTAGAGTCATGACTCACACAATCAGGTATGTTAACCTCCTGGTCGTCATCCCTAGTCCCTGTACTTTCACCACCAAGAAAGTGTGTTTCCATGAGCAAAGACAGTGTTTCCGAGCTGGATTCCGTCCTTGCATTGTCATATCTTTGAATATACCCTATAACCTTTGGGTCTTTGGATAAAATTCTCTGAAACCCTGACAATTCATTGACGCTATCAACAGATTCACAGTACTTCCTACAAAAAACAATTTGGTGTTTACACTATATTGTTCAATTACTAAGTGAGACAAAATGACAGATATGTACCTTTCAAAATGACATATTAAAAACAAAAACAGCGTTCAAAAGAAGGCCATATTTTGTGTCATACACACAATATAATTTAGTTAATTGTTTACATATTCTTTATACTGTTTGACTGAAGTACAAGTTCATTAAAGGAACTGCAAACTGAATGATGAATAATTATATACATTTTTTATTTATTTACTTTTGTTTACCTGAGGTAAATTATAAAAAAAAATTGGTTTCTAGTTAAAAATATTCTTCTGACTTTTCAGTAAATGTTAAAAATTCTTATTTGTACACTTAAACCTTTTCATTATTAAGCCTTAGAAACCTGTGTTTAATTAAGGAAATATTTACCTAGAGCATTAAGGTTCTCCTAGCCCCTTCATAGATAACATATAATCCAAACATTTACAAATAGACTAAAAATATAAATCGCTTTGGAAATTAAAAAAAGGAGTTCTCTAGCAAAATGTAACAAACGCAACAATAAACCTAAATACAACCTTAATCTTATGACAACCAACCAAAAATACATAATAAAACGACTTGAAACTAAATTTGGAGTAAACAGGCATTGGCATGGAAAATACTTTAATATTTAATAGCAAAAGTCACAATGTAAAACCAGAAAAAGCTAAATTTGTCTAAAAACACCTTAATACAAACTCCAGCAAAGATTATTTATATTTCTACTACACGCAGAAAAAAAAATATAGTTGTCCATGTTTATTGTAACCATTTCAACAATTTTACAATTTTTTTTGAACAATATTATGGTCACTGTAATTATTTATATGATTGCGGTAATCATAATATGTGAAAATTTCGTTTTACATGATTGTATCTATCATATATATGATTGTAGTAAATAAGAATATGTTTGTGACAACCATTTTTATGATGAAGGATTTACCACATTTTGTTGTTCTCGTCTGATACTTATCATAATCATGAAATATACATATTTTTTTACTACAATCATATATATGATTGCGATAAACATATGATATAAATAATTATAGTGAATGTGAAATGGTTACAGTGAACATGTTCAACTATATTTTTACTCTGGGTGTAAGAAACAAAAAGTTAAGTTTACTTTGGCAAAACATAAAATAACAGAAGGGAGACAACAACCAAATTTACGAAAACTAAAAATTAGGGTTAAAAAACTATAACTAATAAAAAAGCAACGAACTAAAAATATCAACATGAAAAAAACATTGACTTAAGCATTGATACCCTTTTATGGTTATGAACATGAAATTATTGGAAAATTTGTTACAGCAACATAAACATAAACACTAAGAAAATTGACTTATTTATACGTTTACCAAAAACAAATACACTATATAAATAGTAAGTACTTATACAAAACAAAGGAAAGTAACAGGAAGGGTTTAAGGGTAGAGATTTAACAAACTATTGATTATTTTCTTTTGCCAGGAAGAAATAAAAAACCCCAACTACTATAAATTCCTTATAATCCAAATTCAAAGAGCTTTATATACAATCATACACATAAAGTTTAGGGTTTTTATTATTTAAAAAAAAAGGTCACTGGAAAATATTAAAGTTCAATTTCTTTTCCCCCTTAACAAGTATTTATGAAATTTCCCTGTTGAAATTCATATTAATGTTGCTTAACAACTTTACAAGTCCTTTTTCACAAAACAAATTTTAAATATTTATGTCGAAATAATAAGAAAAGTATTGATGTATTGAGTTGTTAAGCATTAAATTGATTCTTTAAGTAGATAAGACTTAAAAGTAAATATAATATTGAAATCTTAAGTACTTGCTAAAGGAGTTTAAAAATTTGATTTTTCTGAGAAATTTTTTTTTTTATTCACCTGAACACTGCTAAATTAATAACTCAAAAAGAGACAGCAAAGTTTACAACTTAGTTATGAATTTTTAAATATTTAGATGTTGGCAATTTATTTTATGTTTAACTTAAAGTTCCTGGAATATTTGATTTTGTAAGAAATTTCATCAGCTTTGGTTTATTAAAGAATGAACTCATGAAAAATCTTTAATAAATTAATATCAATAAAAAGCACATTAAGGAAAAATTATTATATAAAAGCTATTTTTAAAAAATACGGTTATAAAAAAGGGTGATTTATTAAAAACCCATCTTGATTCCTAATCGAATCACAAAATACAGTATATCTAATCAAATTACGTACTGACAAGTTTTTCATCAAAACAGAACAACAAATTGTATGGCATATAAAGGCTGTTTTTTAAGCTCGATAGAACTTGAAATTGTAAAAAATAACATCGGGCATATGGCCACTGCGATCTTGAAGAAGCACATTCTAGTCAGGAATAACATGAACAATGTTGGCCTCCAAGGCGTTAATTTTTGCTGGTTTATCAGCAGAAACCAGTGACTTTACGTGGTTACACAGGATCTCTCAAAATCAAGTTTCACCAAATTTTGATTTCAATTATTCGATCAAACATTATTTTTGCAATTGAATGTTTATTATACGATTTCAAGCATATGGCCACTGCGGTCTTGTCGAAGCAAATTGTGGTCAGTAATAACATGAACAATGTTGGTCTCCAAGGCGTTAATTGTTGTTGGTTTATCAGCAGAAATCAGTGCCTTTACGTGGCCCCACAAGAAATAATCGAGAGGTGTCAAATCGCACGACCTTGGAGGCCAACTGGTAGGTCGATCTCTCAACATCAAATTATCACCTAATTTTTATTTCAATTAATCGATGGTTGCGTTCGCCGATTTCCACACGGAGAGAAAAAAAATAGTTGTAAATGTTTACCACAAGCGTTTTAATATTTTTACAAGTTTTTCAATAATAATATTATGGTCACTGTAATTATGTATATGATTACGGTAACCATATTATATTTAAGTTACCATTCACGTAACTCTAACAATCATATATATGATTATAGTAATTAACTATAAGTTTGTGGCAACCATTTTTATGATATAATTCTTCACCATATTGTGTTGTTCTCGGATTATGATTATCATACTCTGAGAACAACATACAATGATTCTTCATGAACATAAAAGCCATTAACATATATTTATTTACTACAATGCTTGCTATAATCATGTAAATGGGAACTAAGTCATATTATGGTTACTGCAATTATATACATAATTACAGTGAAATATTGGAAGATTGAAGAAATCGCTATCTAAACTATTTGTTACACATTTTGCTAAGAACAATAGGTAATAAGTTACAGGGATGAGAAAAAAACCTGCCCTCTAACTCACAGAGTTCTTCGCCGATCTTATTGAAAAATTGAGTCTAATTGGAAGACATTGATTTCAAAAGTTGTTTTACTTGACATAAAATCCCAATATCGTCCAGCCCAAATGCCACATGAATTTTGGACTATACATTCCCCTCTTCCTATGTAGATCTACTAAGAAACAAGGTAATATTATCTGTTCAAAAATTTAAACTACCTATTTATCTACTTCAAAACAATTTTCAACAATTGTTTGGTACTTCTTTGAAATTCGAACCTTTTAGTAGAGAAAACGGCTAAAAACTGTATTTTGGTATGAAAAATATGAAAACAATTTTTTTTTTAATTTATTTAACATTTTTATTTTAAAGCATAATTTGGTGAACGGTATATAAGATTCGGCACAGCCCAATATATCTTTCTTACTTGTTTATATCAAACATGTATTTTTTGTATATAAAAACTACTGAGATTCTAGAGAAAAATAATTTGGATCTGTGATCACTCATATTTTATAGCCAAAGCCGATTTTCAATATAAAAAACTCATATATTTTATATCATTAATAACTTCGTAAATAGTGCAATTTTTGGCAAAATAAGTTCAATCTGTGATCACTCATATTTTATACCAAAAAGTCCGCAAAATGGAGTATTTTAAAAAATTCAAAACTGACGGGCATTAAAGCGTGAAAAGGAGAAATTAGTACTTATTCTTCTAATGGTACTTATTTAATATTATAAATTATTAAACTTATCGACATAAAAGTACGGTGATTTTGCATCAGAGTGATGTAAGAATCAAACATATTTAGAACTGATTGATGCTACTTTTTTGTTCTTCTAATGCTACTTTTTGAATTTTTATTAATATGATCATTAAATCATATTAATAAAAATCATGTATTTCTGAGTGAATAAGAACACAAAGGGGGTAATTATTGGTACTTTTTATTTATTTTTATGTACAGTTTACAGAGGAAGCTCAAAGTAATAGATGTTTCTAGATTTTATTTGACATCATAACTGTATGTAATTGTTAAAAACTACCAAAAAATCGTTATTGAATAAGTAATTTTTAAATAAATCGTTTCATAGTTGTGATGCAGTTTTTGTTTCCATCCGGAGTATGCTTAGTCTGTCCAGGTTCTTCAAAGGTCTGCTTCCTTTGAAATCTTTACCGCAGAGCTGTCTTGAATCTTTGGAATATATTTGTTGATGGGCGAAGCTTCTAATAGAGAATTCGACGAGATAAATGCTTCGGCTACGACTAATTATTCGTAAGTACTGCTGGATGGAATCCGATGAGATAAATTCTTCAGCTCTCATCGGCTAACTATAACTTATTGGCTATGACTAGCTAATGAGTACAATCCGACGAGATAAATGCTTTGGCTCTCTGTCGGCTAACTACGTATTTTAACTACGGTATTAGTACGAAGTATAGGTAAATCGGGACTTCGATTCTAGCTTGCCTTTTCATGTTTTTCTTAGGTGTCTTAAATTAGAATTCACATAAACTGTTTAGGAATTATTAACAACAGTATACTAATATGTTAATACAATACATATTAGTGTATTGTATTAATTATGTTAAGTTAAGTTAAATAAAGGACCTTGTTTTAACTAAAGTACCTTTTTTAATTAAGTACTTTTTTTAAGTAAAGTTCCTTGTTTTAAGTAAAGTACCATGTTCTAACTAGAAAACCTAGTTTTAAAATAAGGTTATTTTTTAAATAAAGTACCTTTTTTAATAAAGTACCTTTATATAAAGTACTTTTTTATAAAATTATATTTTGATATTCTCAAAGCAGTTTTGTATTAGCCAAAATCAGATTTTTCGAAGAATCGTTTAACACAAGCCGTCTAGACAATGCATTTATCTGATCGTAATATTTAGAAACACTCATAAATATACATTTATGAATATTTGAACATATCCTACAAGAAATTAAAATTATACAATATATCAATTTTATAAGAAAACACAAAGATTAAAAATTCATTATCTTCATGCAATTTTTTAAGTAATTGAAATATTTAAAGGGTTTGCTTCCATTGATTTTACCTAAACCGTAGAAGTTATTTAATACATAATGTAGTAACAGACTGACTAAATACGTGAGATATTTCAAATTCTGCCAACAAAAATTGTATACCTATTTCATATATGTAATTCATAAGTTAATACTATTCCCACCACGTTTTATGCCAAAAAAAAAATATGTTTAAATCGGAGTTATATTTATTGCATACATTCTAATTTATTGTTAAATGTAAATATAAAATTGTCATGGAATTAACATGAGCAATAGCTCAATTATAACCTACGTATACTTTGTATTTAATTAATTAATAAATGAATATCACTCATACGCAAAAAATCAAAAATCCTTGAACGTTTTAAACTTTTTTTCAAATTTATAACAAAGTAATCCCACAATTTTCGAATTCTAATTAATTTTATATGAAAAAGAAACTTTAAAACTTACTAAATACCTCTATTTAGTACTTTCTATTTTTGAATATTTCCACATTTAACAAAACCACAGAAAATAAAGTTTCCTTAAACTTTTAAGTAATTTATCGATTCTATTTATGGCTTTGTCAAAAAATATTTCCCCCTTAACAAAATTTAAAGTCACGTTTTTTGACTTTTGTTCTTACATGTTGCATAGAGGTATTAGTTTTCGTTAAAATTCTTATTGCTAAACTTTCAAGCAAAAAAAAAAGAAAAACATCTATACACAAATGCATTGGCATACAAAAGTTTTTAGCTTTTGAACTTTTTCCAACCATGTAGTTGTTGTGACATGTTAACAACGCATTGCATTTGTGAATTTGTAGCAGAAAACTGAAAATGACATTAATGTTCCCACACAAGAGAGAATACAGACACAAACATACTTACGACGAAATACATTTACCAGGTTAAATTTGAGGTAACACTAGTCGAAACAATTTAAGAGGAAATCTAAAGAAAACAAGGAAATTTTCAAATGTAACATATTGAACTTTGTATCCAGAATTTGTCTAACCAGCAAACAAATATTTTCTTTCCATCACTCACAAGCCTTAGGTTTAACAAATTAATTATTTCTACTCTCATGTTTAGATATTTTCATATTTTTAAACATTTTTTCTCATTTCCCTGAAAAACTCAACTCAAACGTGTAATTATTTATTTATGCATATTTTGCCCAAAATTATTTAAGTATGTAAGAGTTGTTTACTCAAAAAAAAAAAAAAATAATTGGAAAAATACATTTTACATGTAATTTAAATTGTATATGAAACTGTTTATGTTTATTGAATACAAGTGAGCTGAACATAGCTAAAGTTATTTGTTTAATGTAATTATAAAACAACTGCTCTCAGCAAAATTTCAAAACTTTTTTTAAATGTTCAAAAAAATTTCACTGAACATTTGTAGCCATACCTTTATAAAACAAACATATTTGACGGTTAAATGAATTACAAATTATTCCGTTTGCAATTATTTGCATAAAATTCTGCCAAAAGTTTAGATAATGTTGTTCGGCGGAATATTAAAATTAGATTTAATAAATATGGTAAAATTAAAACAAATTTCAAATGAGTTTGTAATTGTTAAAAAATACCATGTGTTCAAAACGGTATAAGGAGAATATTAAATCGTAATTCTAATACACATTATTTAAAGTTTCGTTATCTTTAGCAATAGAAAAGAAAATTATTAAAGCGGTTGGTACATACTAAGTTAAATGATTAGAAAGAGAGAAGGATTAGACATAGACTAGACATAGACTAGACATAGACTAGACATAGACTAGACATAGACTAGACATAGACTAGACATAGACTAGACATAGACTAGACATAGACTAGACATAGACTAGACATAGACTAGACATAGACTAGACATAGACTAGACATAGACTAGACATAGACTAGACATAGACTAGACATAGACTAGACATAGACTAGACATAGACTAGACATAGACTAGACATAGACTAGACATAGACTAGACATAGACTAGACATAGACTAGACATAGACTAGACATAGACTAGACATAGACTAGACATAGACTAGACATAGACTAGACATAGACTAGACATAGACTAGACATAGACTAGACATAGACTAGACATAGACTAGACATAGACTAGACATAGACTAGACATAGACTAGACATAGACTAGACATAGACTAGACATAGACTAGACATAGACTAGACATAGACTAGACATAGACTAGACATAGACTAGACATAGACTAGACATAGACTAGACATAGACTAGACATAGACTAGACATAGACTAGACATAGACTAGACATAGACTAGACATAGACTAGACATAGACTAGACATAGACTAGACATAGACTAGACATAGACTAGACATAGACTAGACATAGACTAGACATAGACTAGACATAGACTAGACATAGACTAGACATAGACTAGACATAGACTAGACATAGACTAGACATAGACTAGACATAGACTAGACATAGACTAGACATAGACTAGACATAGACTAGACATAGACTAGACATAGACTAGACATAGACTAGACATAGACTAGACATAGACTAGACATAGACTAGACATAGACTAGACATAGACTAGACATAGACTAGACATAGACTAGACATAGACTAGACATAGACTAGACATAGACTAGACATAGACTAGACATAGACTAGACATAGACTAGACATAGACTAGACATAGACTAGACATAGACTAGACATAGACTAGACATAGACTAGACATAGACTAGACATAGACTAGACATAGACTAGACATAGACTAGACATAGACTAGACATAGACTAGACATAGACTAGACATAGACTAGACATAGACTAGACATAGACTAGACATAGACTAGATCAAATTGCCCTTAATTTCTTTGACATCGCTTTAAACATAATACGTATATACAAATGTCTTAAATTTTTTCTTTTTAATTACTATATCTTTGTCTCTAAGACACAATTTCAATTTAAAACTCCATTAAATTTTATGCACCATAACAAGAGATAGAAAAGTGTAATTTAGATTAAAAGATATTCAATTAAAATTTTATATTTTTTCTTTAAACAAAACACTTGAAATCTCTAGCCAATTAAAATTAAATTGTATTCTTTAGTATTTTATGTTATTTAAAATATCAACAACTACAACAAAAAGTATTTATTTACATTGATTATTTATGGTCCCTAAGCAGATTGTTATAAATCTTCAATTTATTTATTAGTTTTATTGCAATGTTTTACTTAGAATCTTAAAATAAAAATAATTTATACAGTTTTGTTATTAGTTTTTTTTTATGAACTAACAAATTACAAAGGATGTTTTTTTTTTCCATTTATACCAGGAAGTTTACAGAAATGTAAAACGACATTGTTTGTTCTTTTTTATTATTTTTTTATGGTTGCTATTGTTGTGTGTGTTTTTAAATATTTTGTTTTTCTAAATTTCCTTATCATTGTCATTATTAGGGGTTTTCAATAGCTTTCTATCATTTGTGGTTATTGTCATTATTCATACTTACAAAAAAAAAAAAGATAATTTATACAACAATTTAAACAAAAAAAAACAATGCTCTCATATGCAGGGACCATATTTATTTTGTCGTTTTTTGGTTTTATTTTTATTTATTTATAATTTGTGTGTGTGTGTGTTTTTTTCCTCTGATAAATTTTTTTATATTTACATCACTATACATTTACGAGTATACAAGTGTATATGTGTATATAACAAAAATAAATAAATTACACTTATTTTACATACATGTATACAGGCTTATGTTAATGTAATTGTCATCAAATGTTTGCTTATTGTCTCCAATATATTTCCATTTATACATTGGCTTACATATTCACGTAAACTAGGGTGGCTCCAAAAAAATGGTTGTGGATGTTGCAAACCAAAATTAATCTCAAATTTGGTCTAAGATTCCGTTTCTCAAAACATTTGTCCAGTCGTTTGTATATGATGAACTGGATCAAAGGTTCAAATGATCGAAAAAAACATTACATCAGTAATATCGACACCTTATATTTCCTCCATACAATCGGGCCACCTTAATGTACACTAGATGTGAAAGACAGATATTGAGAAGAATAGTTAGGGTACGTGGCAGACAGAGTGTTACAGGGTTACGGAGTGTTCCAGCCATATGTTTATGAGCAATAATGTGGTATTATTATAATATTTATGACTGGTTTTGTAAATATTATTACAAAACAATAGACCAGCATATAGAGGGTGTAGCAAAATTCACTCGAGAAAAAAAGAATTTGAAAGCTGTTAGTTTAGGTTACTAAATGGGGCATTACAATGAAAATATATTCTCATTGTTATATTATAAAGAGCAAAAAAAAATACTTTCATTAAGTTATATAGAATTAAAACCGTTCAAAAAATTCTAAAAAATTACATAAATTTATTCTAATTCAAATATTGAACAAATTCAAATCCTCTCTTTAAAGATTTTACAGTTGCTTTCGTTATCTCTTTGGACGAGGTGGTCTACTTACTCTTAAAAACGGACTTGTCCTGGGATACTTGTCTTGTGTTCATTAATTCTTTTTTTCACAAGAGTGGAATACCTTTCTACAGGTCAAAGTTCTGTACAGTTGGGTGGATTTGCCTCCCGTGGTACAAAATTGACATTATTGTTTGAATAACACTCAAGGGTCTTTTTTTTATAGTGACAGTAGGCCAAATCGGGCCAGAAATATGAAGGCACTCTGTGCCATATTGGATTTTTCGAAACATTTTTATCATTTTTTCATGTACTTTTTTTCAGCGATCCTTTTGATCGAAATAATTTGTTTGACCAAGGATAAGTTTTGGCTGGAATAGTGTACAAGTTTTGCCTGACTGACTCTTTATTTCAAACTGATTAATTAATCGATTCTGTCAGAAAAAATTCTTTCTTTATTCGACTCTTAAGAAATCCGTTATTTTTTTTCGAAGAGGTTCTTTTTATCTATTAATTTTGATACGATTCTATAAAAATTGATTACATTTTTATAAAATTCATTATGAACCGGTTTTTGTTTTCTAATTCTTATGAAACGGTTCTTTCGATTCATTAAACCCGGTTGATTCATCAATATGTTCGCTATAATTCCGTTTAGGTTGCTATTTTAAATCGGCCAACAAATGGTTGAGATATACGCAGAAAACCGCAACTACCTCGATTTTTATAAAAAAAATTTTTTCACTAAACTTTTTTGCGAACATTTTTTTTTTCCCCAAAAATTTTTTTTACAAAATTTGTTTACCAAATTTTTAATATTTTCTTTAAAGTATAATTCAGTGAAGGGTATATCAGATTTGGAATATCCTCTTATATACCTCTTAATAGTTTTTAGTATCGGTTATATTTTAACGATTATTAAAGAACCGTTACAATTTTAAATCGATTCATTGTGAAAAAATTCTTTCTTTATTTAAATCTTAAGAAATATGTTATTTTTTTTTATTCGAATCTTGAAGAAGTGTTTCTTTTTATACGATTATTTAAAAACCGGTTAATTTTTTTTTTTGCTTTCAAGAAAAATCGATAATTTTTATATGATTATATTTAAATTTATTAAATTTTTAACAAATTCTTTATAAGCCGCTTCTTTTTTATTGGTTCGATTAAAAACCGATTCATTGTTATTCGTTTTTTTAAGCAATTTTAAAATTTTTTTTAAATTCTTTAAGAACCGGTTCTTTAATATTCGAATTCGACTCTTTAAGAAGAGGTTCCTTTTATTCCATTATTTAAGGAAAGATGAAATTTTTATTCGATTCATTAAAAATCCATTAATTGGTATACCATTCTATATAAACTGATAAAATTCTTAACAAATTCATTATCAACCGGTTTTTTATAATATTCGTTATACATCGATTTATTTTTGCTCGTTTCTATATAAAAACAATAAAATTTGTATTAAATTCTTTAGGAAATGGTTGTTTATTATTCGAATTCTTGTGAATCGGTTAATTTTTTATTCGATTCATTAAAACCCGGTTGACTTTTACACAATTCTTTATAAAGGAATTAAATTTATGTTCAATTCATTTTTGTCAATTATTTAAGTACTAGTTCTTAGGTTTAGAAAATATTTTTTTTTTGTTCGACTCTTTAAAAACCGGGTTTTTATTCGGTTATTTCAGAACCGGTTAATTTTTCAAAATTCGATTAATTTTTGTACTATTCCATATAAATTTTTTTAATTTTGTTCAATTTCAACTTTAAGAACCGGTTAATATAATTCTTATTCAATTTTATATGAACCAACTAAATTTATATTTAATTCTTTAAGAAACGGTTCCTTTTTCGTGTATTTAATAACCGGTTAATTATTTAACTGATTTCTTTATATTCTTATGAAAAGGTTTATTTTGTTATTCGATTTTTTTTAAGAGTCAGAGCCGGTAATTTCTTATTCGATTATTTAAGGTAAGATTATTTCTTTATTCGGATATAAAGACGAGGGTTATTTTTTATTAGAATTCGATTATTTAATTTCTTTGTTGGATTCATTAAAATTCGATTAATTTTTGTATTATTCCATATTAATTTGAATAAATTGTTAACAACTTATTTATGAACCGGTTCGTTTTTGTTCAATACTGTATAAAACGATTAAATATTTTCTTAAATTATTTCAAAACCGGTTCTTTATTATTCAAATTCTTTAAGAACCGTTCAATTTTTTTTTTTTCGATTCTTAAAAATCCGGATGATTATTATTCGATTATATATAAACCGATTAAATTTTAATTCAATTCTTTAAGAAATTGTTGTTTTTTTCGATTATTTGAGAACCGAAACATTTATAAATTGATTTTTTAATAAAAAAAACTTATATTTTCTTTAGATTCTTATGAAAACGGTTGATTTTTCATTCGATTTTTTTAGAAGCCAGAACCAAAACCAGTTCCTGTTCTTTTCTATTCCCTTACTTAATTAACGGTGGAGCAGCTACATTTCGAAATCGAAATGGAGTAATTTTTTATACGAATCTTTAAGAATCGGTTCTTTGTTATTCGAATTCTTTAATACCCGGTTAATTTTTTATTCGATTTTTAAAAAAACTGCTTGATTTTTATTCGATTCTATATAAACCGATTCAATTTTTATTAAATCCTTTAAGAATCAAACATTGTCCTAGAAAATTTTACCTTTTCTTTAGATTCTTATGAAAAGGTTTATCTTTTAATGCCATTCTTTAAGAACCGAATATTTTTTATTCGAATGCTTTAAAAACGGTAGAAGCGTTATATTTTTAAATCGTTTCTTTTAGAAAATATTGTTTCTTTATTTGATTCTTATTCTATATTAAGAGCCGGTTAGTTTTATTCGATTATTTAAGAACCGGTTTTTTTCTTTAGAATCGTTTCTTTTAGAAAATATTGTTTCTTTATTTGATTCTTTTTCTATATTAAGAGCCGGTTACTTTTATTCGATTATTTAAGAACCGGTTTTTTTATTAGATTCATAAAAACTCGACACATTTTTATACAATTTTAAATAAATTGGTAAAATGATTAACAAATTCCTTGCGAACCACTTGTTTCTTTATTCGATTCTTATTCTCTATTAAGAGCCGGTTAGTTTTAATCGATTATTTAAGAACCGGTTTTTTTATTAGATTCATAAAAACTCGATACATTTTTATACAATTTTAAATTTTAATTGTTAAAATGTTTAACAAATTCCTTGCGAACCGGTTCTTATATACTGGATTCGTTTAAAACCGTGTAATTTTTCTTCGATTCTATATAAAACGATTAAGTGTTTATTAAGTTGATTAAGTATGAGAACCGCTAATTTATTATTCGAATTCTTATGAACCTGATAGCTTTTTATTCATTTCATTTAAACTCGGTTGATTTTTATTCGAATCTATATAAACCGATTAAATTTTTATTCGATTATTTAAGAATCCGTGATTTTATTTCGATTATATAAGAAACGGTTCATTTTTAAATTGATTATTTACCATATATTCTTATGAAAAGATTTTTTAAGTACCGGTTTTTTTATTCGATTACTCGAAAATGTTTGAAATTTTTTATTCGATTCATTAATTATTATTCGGTATTTCCCACTGAAATTTAATGCATCGAATCATGTACAAGATTTTTCGATTCTAACAAATAAAAATTCTGATTTTAAACATGAATTACAATTAATGCAACCAGATATTTGTCACTCCATCTAAAATTCTTGAAAATTTGGTTATGAAGCCTGAATTATTTGATTATCAACAAATTCGTTTGTCACAACGAAATACTTTTCTCTGCCTGTATGATATTTATATATAGTTTTTCTGTATGAGAATTTAAACTGTTCCCAGAATCAACTCAATAACAAAATCAACATACCGTCTATTTTAGTGTAGCTTTCTTAAGTAAGTAATATTGATATAATAGCGCCCAGAAAAATATCAAGTTCTTTGCTGGATATCATATTGAGCACGTAGTTTAAAGAATTTATGATTTATTCTTTAAGCTTAAGATATTGAACATAATTTATGCAAAGGTTAAAAAATATATTTTAAAAGACTCCTGCTCTTGCTTTTATAAATGAAAATGAATTCTATAAATTAGCTTTAACAATATTTTCAAAAATTTTCTTTTTTTAATTTTTCTCTTCTATCTTTATACACTTGAATATAACAAACTTAAATTAAATCATCATAATTTTTTCATATTCTCTTTTTTTATAATATTAAAGATTTTTTTGCTGATGTGTTCAAAAAAAAGCCAACAAGAAAATATTTTGTTTCAAACAGAACCCTAATCTGGAAATAAAAACTTACAGTAACGACTGGCCATGATTGTGCGAATGCTGCCATTGGTGTTTTATATAAAAAAATATATATAAAAAAAGGCATTGAATACTCAAATTTATGGCAATAATCCTTTTTTCAACAACTCCACAACCAAACTAATGTTGAAAAGTTTTTCATGGTAAAATCAAGCTAAAAGAAAACATCTTGGAAAAGGCCCTGTTGTACCCTGCTAAAGTTGAGGCTTAAATTAATATTTAAAATGTTGCTGTTGAGAGTAAGTCAGCGCCAACAAACCCAAAAAAGAAACAGATAAAATAAAACAGCAGCCGGAATGGAAAAAACAAAATAATGATGATGATTTCAGTTTGCTGTTAAATGTTACATTAAAATATGAATTTTGTTTATAAAAAAATAAATAAAATAAATAAAAATTTGTTTCACTGGAAAACCAACATTGTAACTGCTTTAAAATCAGCAACAGCAGAGTTTCACTAGCAGGATTTGTGCTGCTGGTATTAAATTTGTATTTTGATTTTAAATTTAGCTCAAGTTTTTTTTCTTTCTTTTGTCAAATGTTTAATATTCTTTTGGGTTTTAAATCCTTTAAGTTGTTTTAAGTCTTGATGTAAAAATTTAAATATGAGTTGTTAATTTATTAATACTGAACAGCATAAGGCAAGTTCTATATAAGTAGTCCTTGATTAGTTGTGTTGTGTTGTGTTGTGTTGTGTTTGAATAAAGGGTTTTATTAGGTTTCTGTTTAAATTACTGGCTTGAATTTTATTTTCCTTATGCTGTAATTAAATTGACAATGAGTTTTTTTTCATATGCTGTAAAAGTAAGCAGCATAAAATGTAATTAAGTGTTATGAATAGCAAGTTAAAAATAAATGGAAATTTAGGCAATTAATTTAATTAACAAGAAATGTGTATTTGATATTTAAAAGAAATCAAAATTGTGTTAGAAATAATTTGTTTATTCATTTAAATATTATGAGATTACTGATTTAAACACTCAATGTTATTTGGAAAACATAATTTAAAAATATTCATTTAAGAAATTTCTGCACAAAAATTAAAATTTAGAAGACCCAAGAGGATTTCAATTAAATAAAAACATAGATTTTCTTTCAAATGCTATTTTGATCGTCATAAAGTATACAGGATATAATTATATATAGTATAGCAGATCATGCATATCGCCTCCATGTGTTTGCTAGCACATACTTACTCTTTTGTCGAAAGCTTCTATGATCATTTTGCATTAATGTGGCTGATTTCCATTAAGGCAGAATTGAATTTACTTCCTTAAAGCACAGATGGTTGTATAGAGCTTTGACTTCAAATAACTATATATAATGAAATCCAATGGTGTTAAATTACACGATCTCACTAAATGAAATAATACCAAATCAGGAAATGTCTCATGCAGTAAATGAATTATTTCCTTGATTTAATGACAAGTGATACCATTTTATAATATATCCAAATCATTCAATTTAGGCAAAAAGAACTCTGTTACCATATCAAGAAATCGAGCATCAGTAACAGTCTCTACTTGAACAGCTTCAGCTTTGAAAAAATGTGATACAAAGATGCTTCCTGCCCAAAATTAGCACAAGATAGGGTTATGTATTGAATAGAACATTCCATGACCACTTTGCATAAATGAGGCTGAATTTTATTGATTCAGCGCTAAAAGTTATTCATCAATGCAAGGGTGGTTATAGGCTTGTTGGCATTGGCCTTTGACTTCAAATAACCCCATAAAAAAATCCAATACTGGTAATTTACACGATCCAGGAAGCCATTTCTGAATCGAAAGAGTACACGACCAGGAAATTTAATGGTTTCACAGGCTGTATAGTTCATGATATCATATTGTTGAAACAACATGTCGTTCACATTAATATCATGCAATTTAGGCAGAAACAACTCCGTTATCTCATCGAGCACGAGATATCGAGTCCTTGCTCTACTAGCCTAGATTTCATAGAATTATGGTTCAATGAGACCTCCAGCCCAAAATCCTCATATTAGAAAGCATTTGTTTTTCAATAATCACATATTGGTTCTCTAAATCCCAAATGCGGAAATTTTGAAGAGTAATAAAACCATCAATGTGAAAATAAGTTTCAAATTTTCTTTATTTTTGAAATATTGTTCGAGCATTGAAGTGCGTTTTTCTCTCGTGTAATGCTTCCTAGTATACTAACCGCTCTTTAACTGTTTTTCTTTTTTGGTTGTCAACAGCGAAATATCGAAAATAAATAAAAATATAAATATTTATAAAAAAAGAGACCTCTAGCTCAACTAACTACAAATAAAACTAATAATACTTAAAAAGGTCGAAAAATTAGATAATTTAATGAAAACGTTTTTCTTACTTAAAATATTCGAATATGGGTGCGTATGATTAATATTAATTAAAGAGAAATTCCCAATAACTTGTTTATATACAAAAGCAGTTGAAAAATCCTAAAGGAAATTGGAAAAAATATATAATAGGCCTAATAATTAATAACATGTTAAGCTGTTTAACTCATCAAAAGTAAATATACCAAAAAAAATACATATTTAAAAATCCATTGTATCACATTTAAGCCATAGCTTAAGTGCTAAAAGTGTTTAAACAAATGTCAATCTGTTTCTCTTCTTATGTTTACAAGTCTTTAAAAAACAAATGGCGGTAAATAAAAATCGTACATAAATTTTGGGACACCCTTTATAATTAAAAAATATTCTGGTTTATCTAAAATCAAAAGTTGTTAGAAAAAATATATTATTGTATGTCCTTAGTAAGTGATTTTGTTATTTCACATGTTAGTATATGGGAGCGTATGATTAATATTAATTAGGCAGTTTTTATATAAAATCCTTAATAACTTTTTTATATACAAACAAAATTTAGAAATCCTAAAGGAATTTGAAAGAAAACAGGTCAAGCCTTATAGAACTCTATCGTTTTTTATACAAACTCAGTTGAAACCATAAAAAATTATTTGGGGCAAAAAAAATGTTTATTAAAAAAAAAAAAACACTTTATATCACATTTAGGCTGAAGATTGGGCAGCAAAACATTTTTAAACTAACAGCTGTCAAATAGTATTCCTTCTTTTGTTGACAAACAAATTCAAATCTTTCTTAATTTTTGGGACACCCTTTATAATTTAAGAAATCTATGGTATCTCTACAATCAAAAATTGTTTTCAAAAAATAATAGATAGAAATTTTATTTTCCTAAACATTGTTTTTCTTATTTAAAGTTTTCGCATATGGGAGCGTATGATTAATATTAATTAAGTAGTATTTTTGAGAAAATCCTTAATAACTTTTTTTATATACAATAGCCGATGAAAAGTTATAAAGCAATTTAAAAGAAAACATATCAAGTTTTATAGAACTATAACGTTTTTATATAGAAAATAAATTGAATTCATCAAAAATAATAAGGGGAAACAAAAATATTCAAAAAAAATAAAAAATTATATCACATATTTAGCAGCAAAAACTGTTTAAACTAACAGCTATTAAATAGTATTACTTCTTTTGTTGACAAACTTTTACAATACAATTGGCGGTAAATTCAAATCTTGCATAATTTTTGGGACACCCTTTATAATTTAAAAAAGCTATGGTTTCCCAACATTCATAAATTGTTTTAAAACAATAATAGATAAATTAATTTATTTAAAAATTAAAATTTATTTCCCTAAAAATGTATTTTCCTTTTTAAAGTTTTTGTATATGGAAGCGTATGATTAATATTAATTAATGATTTTTTTTTTTTGGAAAATTCCCAATAACTTTTTTACATACAAAAACAGTTGAATAATCTTACAGGAATTTGTAAGAACACATATGCAGCCTCAAAGAACTATAACGCTTTTATATACAGAATCAGTAGAATCTATCAAAAATAATTGGGGCAAAGAAAAAGACATATTTAAAAAAAAAAAAAACTTTATATCACATTTATGCCATATTCAGACTTGAGTTTTTAAACGCGATTAAGCAAAATTATGGTTAAGTTAATCAAAGTCGTTCACACTACATTTGAGATGATTAACTCTAGAGTAAAGGAATAACAAACAAATTTGTATTTCTTTAAAGTATTAACAATGGAAGAAAATACTTCAGTAAAGTATCAGCAGATTATTTCAAACTTATTAATGATTGAATTGTGAACACAGATGGATGGTTACATTTATTGTAACCGATGCTACATCATCATCAGTTTGTGGTATGTTCAGATGATTCTAAGTGATTAATGAAATGATTAAGTTTTAATCATGGCAATTTGAAGTGATTAACAAATCGTTTAAATGTATGGATAATCATCTCGATTTTATGTGATTAGACCTTAATCACGGTTGAAATCATTATATCTTCAAATGAGAACATGCTATTAGGCCATAGATTGCTCAGTAAAAAATTTTGAAACTAACAGCTGTCAAATAATATACTTATCTTCTTTTGTTTACAAACTTTTACAAAATAAATGGCGGTAAATAAAAATCTTGCATAAATTTTGGGACACCCTTTATAACTAAAAACACTCTGGTTTCTCCACAGACATAAGTTTTTAGAAAAATTATAATAAATTTATTCACTTAAAGAGTAATTTTGTTAATAAAACTTTTAGTATATGGA
Source organism: Calliphora vomitoria (assembly GCA_942486065.2). NCBI lineage: Eukaryota > Metazoa > Arthropoda > Insecta > Diptera > Calliphoridae > Calliphora > Calliphora vomitoria. Next base: position 3,448,949 of record OW818033.2, on the reverse strand, counting down.
AGCGTATGATTAATATTAATTACGCAGTTTTTTTACAAAATCCATAATAACTTTTTTATATACAAACAGAATTGAAAAATCCTAAAGGAATTTGAAAGAAAACATATGAAGCCTTATAATCAATAACAGTTTAAATACACATAGATTAGAAATTCTCCTGTAAAAGACCTAAATCAGTTGTCAAAAACCTAAGTGGTGAGAATGTATTAGTAAAAAAAACTATAATAAAACAAAAGCCACACTCATATGTGTAATTATTTTGTTTTTATGGTTTAAACCATCTAAAATAATTGTGTCAAAAAAATACATATTTACAAAAAAAAAACATTTGTAACCCATATTTTAGCAGCAACAAAATGTTTAAACTAACAAAAAGTGTCAAAAAGTTTTTCTTCCTTGGTTTGCAGCACTTTAAAATGGAGGCAAAATTAAATTCATGCATGAATTTTTTGATAACCTTTATAATTAAAGAAAAACTATGGTTTCTCTACAAACATTTTATTTCCTTAAAGCGATTTAAAGTTTTCGTATATGGGAGCGTATGATTAATATTAATTAAGCCGTCTTTTTAGAAAATCCTTAATAACTTTTTTATATATAAAAGCTGATAAAAACTTATAAAGGAATTTGAAAGAGAACATATCAAACCTTATAGAATTATTACTATTATTTTTTTGAGACAATTTTTAATACGTTTTTTTAATACAAAAACCAAAATAATTGTTGCAAAAAAATCTTTAAAAATCTTTATAACAAACTATGATGACATATTGAGCTACTAAAAACATTCAATTTAAAATATATTAGTTTAGCAAAATCTTTATAATATTATTCAGAATTAGCACTCCTATTTATTTTGTTACAACATCTTCTTTCATAACATTTAAATCAAAACATAAAGAAACCAATTGTAAATATCATTCAAAAGTCATTTTCAAATACAGCACTTGAACACACAACCCTTAAATATATGCCACAATGACCAATTTATATACTTTATATACATTTTATTTAAAATAGATTTTTTTTGGGACTTTAAAAATTATAGGCCTGGCTCACTAAATGCGAACGAACACTTTCTTTCTTATTTTATATTGAAAACAAAAAAATACATTTGAATTGTTTTATTGTTTTCAATATAAAATAAGAAAGAAATGTTCGTTCGCATTTAGTGAGCCAGGCCCTATTTCTTTGTAGGTATTTATGGTATTCATATGGTTTCTTTTTTTTAAATTTTCTTCGATCATATTTCAAATATAATCTATGTTTGACCTTTTCATTCCGGTTTCTTTTCAAAAGCTTAAAACTATTGATAAGCTAAAAATATGCAGCTTTTGGAGTCTTTATGTATAACCAAAGTTATATAAAAAATTTTTGTTAACAAATGAATAAAATCAAAACGATTTATTTTTGACATTTGGTAAATGTGCCTGTATTTGTTAAGGCTCGTTTAGCAAATAAAAATGTTAAGCTTCTTACAGCCAGAGGAGGGCAACCAAATGCACATAAATTAGTTGATATTATGCAAAGGAAAATAAAAAACAAGTAAGAGAGCTATATTCGGCTATACCGAATCACCGAAATATACTTTAACATAAAAATTTTAAATATTTTTAGGCAAACAAAATTTTTTTTTAAATTATTAGCGAAAAAAATTTTATAGCAAAATTTTGGTTTCAAAAATTTGATGGGAAATTTTTATTTTCAAAATTTTTTTAAAATTTTTTTTAAACTTTTAAATTCATTTGTGAAAAAATTTAATGAAATGAAATATTTTTTGGTTAAAAAAAATTCGTGTTAAAAAATATTTTTCCCGATTTTTACCAATTGTAGGTCCAAATTACAATAGTCTTATATACATCGTTGCAATGGTCTTTGAAATATCTATCATTAGATATACATATTGTCTATATTAATGACTTAGTAGTCCAGATATATGTAGATACAAAAAAATAGGTAAAAAATCGAGGTTGTCCTGTATTTTTTCTTATATCTCAGCCATTTGTGGGCCGATTGTGTCGATTTTTAATAGCAGCCGTGCCAGCAGAATTCTTGATGTATTGATGTATGGAATCATATATGCAAGTTATTTGGAGGCTACGGAAATTTGATTTCAACATACAGACAGACAGATGGACATGGCTAGATCGACTTTGTGGGATGAAAAATCTAGAACTTACAAACGGAATGGACTCTGATCCAGCTCAACCATTTGGGGGGGGGGGGGTATCAACATTTGTTCTACATTATTCTATTTTCCTTCTTTCTTATATGAAAACTTTTTGGTTTTGGGGGAGGGAATTCCTATGTCACCCCCCTCTGGATCCGAGCCTGTACCCTTGCCACTCTTGGTGAATTGTATAATAATAAAAATTCAAAAATTTTTTTTTTTACTTTCAAAATTATTTGAGAAATATGTTTTAAATTTAACTTTAACTATTACATTTGCTTATGTTTTTTTATTATTGAAATTAGTTACACTTTGACACCTCTGCTTAACAATCTCCAAAAAACCACTGAATGGCCATTTTTTCCCCCAAAAAGAAACAAAAAAAAACACAAAAAGTCCAAAATAAAGAAATGGACTTTAAGAGAAAAGGTCATAAATCTTGATATATGTAAATTATTTTAGAAAGAAAGAAAGAAAAAAAACACACACTTATTTTCTCTCATAAACATCATAAAATGCAAACACTGACCTTTAAAATTAAAGCTACACTAAACAAAATGATGAATGAACAAATTTCTCAGAAAAAAATAATAGATAAATGAAAATGGAATTTTATATGCTAAAAATAATGTCTACATTTGACTTTAAATTTAAAGGTTAAATCATAAATAATGTTTAAAATTTTTTAGTATTTAAAAGCACCCACCTACATGAACACCCACAGGCATAAACATACTTATAAACAGGGCAAGTTTTTCAAGCAAAATATGTTTAAAAGTAAGCTTTTGCATATTTTACCAGATTTTAGAAAACAAACAAATTGTTTGCTGAACCGTGCATAAATGTGCATATTTCGCACGTTAACTTTAATTTCTTTAAAGAAAGTTTGCTAATGACTATTCACCAAGCTAGGCTGGTGCCTTAGCTGGCAACTCCAGTACCAGCTTAGGAAAGCTTTAGGCCAATCACCAGTATGCTGGAGACTATTAAGATCGCGCAAATTGAAAATGACTTTTACAATTTAACATGCGAGATACGTTGCCTGGATAGCGGTGAACACATAACATCTAAGTCTTTAACATTATTCTATTCTGGCAAAGCATCCGGTCAACCTAGAGCAAGTGGTGTTGGTTTTCTCCTCTAGAAGGAGGCAAAAAACGCTCTTATTAAATGGCAACCATACACGTATAGAATTATTGTGAACGTGCAAGAAATCTATGGTGCATTCAATCCTATACTCCAACAGAAGGTGCTGAAGATGAATAAAAAGATGGCTTTTCTAGCCAGTTGTCCAATGTCATTAACACTATTAGTCATGGTGATATTAAAATGCTAATGGATGACTTCAAGAGCGTGATGGGCAAACATGTTATCGACCTTTTTGCGATAATTAGTATGTGGAAAGGGTCACTTCAGGATGTGGGGAACAAGAGCAGCGCCAAAGTGGGTACTGATCATCACCTGATGATAGCTGAAGTTCGACTAAAGTTAAAAGCTGTAGAACTTAAAACATATTGCTTTTGAGTTTTCTAATTTAAACTCTTATTTTTGATTTTTCTACATATTTGTGTGCATACTTTTCCGTTTGTTTTATGCTTGCATATTTAAACTTGCCCTGTCCATAAACCTTTACATGTTAAGTATGTACTGATAAATATATATATACTTATATTTATAGTATGCATATTGTTTCTATAACTTTGTTTCTAGTGTTGAATAAATGTTGTTAAAATTTATAATTGAATTTTGGTAACATAATAAAAAATTATGTTTTACAACTTTCTATTGTTCTGGGCAAAAGTTTTTTTTATTGTTAAAGATAAATAATAGTGGCAAAAGTTGAAGAGTTGTTGAGTTGCTGTTGGCATACAAAAAGTACCCAATAGAAGTACAAAATTTTGGTAATACTTATTTGTAATAGAAAACAAGTAAGAAGCTATGGTCATTAAAGCCTAATCATATGATACCCTACCCAAAAGATATGATTATAAACAGTTTTCTTTTAAAATTTATATGGTATATGGAAGCTAAATATGATCTCTAGTCTCGTTCAAGTCCAGTAATAAAATGTTATACAATAAATGTTATAAAATAAATTTAATTTGTAGCTTTTTTTTAAATTACATTTATTTTACATTTTGTTGGCCATAGTGTTGCTAGACGATAGATTGAAATATTTAAATACAAATGTAAACATGGTACATTGTTATTGTTATTGTTATTATTATTGTTGTTGGTAGTGAAGTTGTTATTGTTGTTTGCTTAAATTTCTATTTAGAATTAGAATATGTTTTGTTGTACTAAATATGTATATGTACATTGTACATTGGAGTTCCTGTTGTTAAATGTTGTAAGTAAACATAACACTTTCTATTTTATGTAAACAACATTGTACACGTACGCACACAAATATCTACTTATAAACAAGGATATACAATAGGGTGGTACTTATTTGGCAATTTCTATATGCTCACAAGGTCTAAAATTGATATTCCTCACTTTTGGGTCATGAATTTGTTAAATTATTTATTGACAAGTAAGACAAAGTATAATTTGCAATCTAAGTTGAACTAATTATAATAGATATGTTGATATATCAATCATGTATGTAAGCTATTTGGTGGCATCGGAAAGTTGAGTTCAACATACATACGGTCATTATATAGACTCCTCTATGTATAACGATCCGGAATATAAATACTTTATGGGTTCGTAAATGAAAAACATGGAAAGGGTATAAAAATAAATTGTATAGACTATTTTCTAATATTTAATTTCAGATAGTTTCCTTGAGTTGCTGATTTACGTCTTCTTAACTTTACTTTCACCCAGAACTAAGCATTTCTTATTTGACAAGCAACAAATTTAGCATCGAAAATTTACAAAACATAAAACAAAGGCCACCCTAATACATACACAGTATCTAAAATATGAATCTCTCATCAATTGTGTGTATGCGTGAAGTACACTCATATATGTATGTACATTAGAGTGGCCCCGTTTGTAGGAAGAAGAAATATTATGACGATGTTCCCAACTAATATGAAATGTTTTTCCTTTAGCCACTTAACTATTGAAAAAAATTACAAAAGTTCGAATATTTTTGCACTCTCACGATCTCACAATGTTAGTGCGTGACTGACTTATTTAAAATAGCCCAACGCCAACGCTAAAAGCTCTTCCCTTTTAAACAATTGAGTAAGGGAGTGTGTAAGGTAAAGTATTCCCCTTATTCTTAGTAAGTCACTCCAAGTCGACTCATACATCAGCATGCTGATCACATTGCTTATGCAGTGGCCACCTTGTGATGCTCTCTGGGGACCATCTCTTTTGAGATGTAAGAGAATGCGAGTGAAGGTCTTTAGCATATCTGAATGGCTATTTAAAATATGGCGTCCCGGGAAGTAGGCATACTCGCTAAGTTAGATAATGACTATTCTCCAAGCCAGGCTAGTGGCTTAGCTGGCAACTCCAGCTCCAGCCTAAGGTAGCTATGGGCCAATCACCTATTCTCTCCAAAGTTAAAATGATTACTGAAATCTATGATAACAATATCAATAACAATTCAAACCCCCCGTTGACGACTATTGGAATGAAAAAAAGAATACAATTTGGATCTTGAACGTGCCCAGTATGCTGGAGACTATTAAGATCGCTTAAATTGAAAATGACTTTCACAATTACAACATGCGAGATACGTTTGTCAGATAGCGGTGAACACATATCATCAACTGTTTAACATTAGTCTATTCTGGCAAAGCATCCGGTCAACCTAGAGCAAGCGGTGTTGGTTTTCTACTCTCGAAGGAGGGAAAAAACGCTCTTATTGAATGGCAACCATACAAGGATAGAATTATTGTGTTAAGGTTTTGAAAACATGCAAGAAATCTATGCTGCATTCAATGCTAAGTATGCTCCAAGAGAAGGTGCTGAAGATGAATAAAAAGATGGCTTTTATTGCAAGTTGTCCAATGTCGTTAACACTATTAGTCATAGTGGCATCAAAATATTAATGGGTAACTTCAACGCGCAGGTTGGTTCTGACAACACAAGTAGAGAGAGCGTGATGTGCAAACCTGGTATCGGCCGCATGACGGACAACGGAGATAGGCTTGTTGAACTATGCGATAATTGCAACTTGGTGTTGGGTGGTATGTTGTTTCCTCGCAAGAATATCCAGAAAATTACTTGGGTATCCCCGGATCATATAACCGAAAATCAGATCGACCATTTTGCGATAAGCAGAATGTGAAAAGGGTCACTGCAGCATTTGAGGAACATCTGAGGTGCCAAAGAGGGTACTGATCATCACCTGATGATAGCTGAAGTCCTACTAAAGTTAAAAGCTGTAGAACTTAAAACAGCACTAAGCAGAAGAAAATTTTATCTACAAAAATTAAATAACCATGAGGTCTCTGTTCAGTTTTCTAATGCAGGATAGAATAGATCTCTAAACAAAATATTGATTTATTTTGTAAAGATGTTAAATGCGAATTCACTGAAACAGCTGAAAGTGAAATAGGATATGCAAAAAAACCAATAAGACCTAGATATCCGAAAAGACATGGGAAATAATTGAATCCAGGAAGCAAGCTAAAATCAAAGTAAATGATGCTAAAACCCACAATCTAAACAAAATAAACAATGTAAATATCAAGAAGAAACCCGGAAAATTAAACGAAGTGTAAGAGTTGATAAACGGAAGTGGACTGATAATTTAGCCATAGATGCCCAAATATCTACTGAAACGTGTCAATTTAAAGACCTATACCGTATTACCAAGGAGATTTCCGGCAATAGCCACCACACTGTAAAACCTCCGAGGAATGATCAGGGCGAATTGATCTATCCCAAAGATCAACAACTAGAGTTGTGGGTGAATTGTTTCTCTAAAATGTTGTCGGTGAATCCGACTGTATCTACAACAACAGTTGAGAGTAACAATTCACCCACAACTCTATTTGTTGATCTTTGGCATAGATCAATTCGCCCGGATCATTCCTCGGAGGTTTTACAGTGTGGTGGCTATGGCCAAAAATCTCCTTCGAAATAGGGTATAGATCTTTAGATTGACACGTTTCACTGGATATTTGGGCATATCTGGCTAAATTACCGCTTATCTTCTCTTGCACTTCGTAAACAACGATATAAACACCGCAACACCGTCATCTGGCGAAATAACAACTGCAATTAAGCGTCTAAAGCTCAGTAAATCTGCAGGCCCTGATTGAATATCTCCTGAGATTCTGAAAGCAAACATCAGCCTAACAACGACTCTACTAAAACCCTTAATTTCGAGTTTCTAGTAAATGAGAAAATTCCCGACGATTTTAGAAAAGGCTACACGTGCAGCTAAAGCTGGCTTAGAAATTAACAACAACAATATCAAATCAATGCGCTTAAATTAATCATGCAACATGAACTTCCAGCTTTCGAGTCAACGCATTCATGATGTTGAAAACTTTTGCTATCTGGGGAGTATAATTTAAAAAAGTGGGGGCAGCAAAGAAGGTATTCAGAAAAGACTTTTTGAGGAAAGCTTACGGTACGCCCAACAAATTCTGGATATATGCTCAACAAATTCTGGAGATCGCAAAATATCTCAACTCGCACTAAAGTCAAGGCTTTTAACAGAAATTTGAAATCTGTGCTTATATATGGCTGTGAAACATGGAATATATCGAGTCGCGAAATGAGTGCAATGCTAGCTTTTATAAACTGTTGCCTCAGGCATATACTTAGAATATTCTGGCCAGCCACGATATCAAATCAAGATTTGTGGAATAGAACAAATCAGGTTCCTTTGGGTTTGACCATACGATAACGTACATTTTGGTTGGCTGGCACACACAATCAGAAAGTCATATAACCCCCAAAGTTCAAGGAGACCTGGCATGTCTTCAAAAAATTGATGAAAATATTTGTTGCAGCTAAATTCAAAATTGAAAGGAGTTCAAGAGTGAAAAGGGAAAATTGGTACTTTTTCTTCCAATGGTACCTTTTTCAATATTATGAATTATTAAACTTATCGACATAAAAGAAATAAACATAGGGAGAACAAATGGTACTTTTTGATCCTTCTAAAGCTAAGTTTTGTACCTTTTATAATAATGTACATGAAATAGGGTTCTGAATGATCTTCGCAATTATTAGTACTTTTTCTTTATTCTTCTTTGCAGTCTAAAAGGAAAATCAGAACAATGACTGATTCGACGTTTTTATTTGAGATCAATGTAACTGTTTATAGATTATTTGTTATTAGAAAATCGCAGGCTTTCCTAGTTATACTATGATTGGTGTAACGAAGCGAACCAAGTTTGCCAGTATTTCATATCATTCCTTTGCAAAAATATGAAAACATCATAAAAACCTTAAATAAGGACCTTATTATCCTTTGATCCTGTCACCGAATACTGAATCCAGAACAAAAATTTTAAGAAAATTTATCTTAAAATGAATTAAACTTTTTTGGGTGGACCACCCTAATGTACATGTGAAATTATGTGTGTATTTACATGTCTATGTTGTATGAGTAGTTTATAAATATGTATTTGATTGTATTGTAAATTTTGTAAATGCACACATACTATAAACGAGGGTAAGCTGAAAAGTAATATTAAGTAATTAACTAATAAAATTTCTTCACTGCTGCAAGTCTCTTGCTCTCATTAGCTAAATTCTAAAAGATCTTATTGATTGTTTTGAAAGTTTATTTTAAAATATGAAAGAACTTTTCAGACTTCTAGCTTTATTACTTAAATATTTCTATATGGCAATGTATTGTGTGTAGAGGACAAAATGAATATGTACTAAAAACTTCATGTTTTATTTTGTTTTAAAGCTGTTTATGTTAAATAAATAAATGAAAACACATTCATTCATATTCGTTCATCCCCCAACCCCTCCCTATTAGTATTTGTAAACATACATGTAATTATTTTAATTTTAATGGAAATTTCCATTTGAATACAGAAGCAAACAGAACACAAAATCCTTGATATAAACAAAAAAAAAAAAAAAAAAAACATACTTTATTTTATCTTTAACTATTTGATGGCTCACGTCTAAATGTCTAGTGTTCTGTACTCTCTAAAACATCTGAAAATGTCTCGAAGCTATAATTCAAGATAAGAAAAAAAAAAAAGAAAAAAAGTAGTGAAAATAAAAGAAAGGCAAAATTTCATAGAATTTTCTTAGTAATTTTTCTTTTGTTTATATTCATTACATTTCTCTTTCTATTATTTTTATTAAAAACCATAAAAATATGACCTCAAACTTTGTTTTTTTTTTTCGTTTCGCATTCGTTTTTCAAGACCCACATCCTTTTGTTAGTATGAAACTAAGACTAAATAATCACTGGAACTATAAAAACTCTATTAAACCAAAGGCAAAATAACAAGAATAACAAGAATAATAATAATAATTTTCTCTAACCCTTTTTGTATTAAAATCATACAACCAATTACATACATACTGTGGTTTTTCTTTAGTAAATAAAGGGTGTTTTTTTAAGCCCGATAGAACTTACGAAAGGTTTAACTATCAAACGAACTGTTATACTGCGATCACTCTTTGTCAGTGTACTCCGGCAAATCATTATAAATAGATTGAAGCTTGAACAATGCTACCTACACAGAGAAAACAAATTCGTAGTAGCAACCGAATTTGTTGCCAATCGAATGTTTCTCTTGGACACAGAGAATTTTTTGGTACTATCAACAGAAAGTCAGTTGATAAAGAAGAATTTCGGTTGAAGCAACTAATCTTTTGTCACCCCTTCTAAAAATGTTTACCCACAACTGTAAAATTAGTTCACTAAGTCAGAATCATATATTTTCTCTGTGTAATTATCCAAATTTACTTAGAATATCAGTCATCATTTCACGCAACTAATAGACGACTTTTTTATCGCAAAATTGTGTTCAGACTCATTTTTAGCTTAACACGTTTGTTAATAAGGCAAATTGCCGCATATGGACTGAGAACAACCCACAACAGACTCCATTACATCCAGAAAAATACAAGATTTACACGCTGGTGGCATCATCGGACCTTATTTCTACAAAAATGAAGGTGAAGCTCAAGTTACGATCAATGGAGCTCGTTACCGCACCATGATCAATGAGTTTCTGTTTGAAAATATGGATGACATTGATCCGGTTTTGGCGACCGCAAACATCAATTAATTGAAATCGATTTGACACCTCTATATTGTTTTCTGTGGGGTTGCTGATAAACCAGCAACAATTGAAGCCTTGGAGTTAAACATTGTTCATGTTATTCGTGACATAGGGCAAGCAATGCTCGAAAAAATTACCCAAAATTGTACGTCCAGAATGCTCTTCGTCAAGAACAGCCGCAGTGGCCATATGCCCGAAATCATTTTCAAATATTAATGCCATTTATTGATCTCTTTTTGATTAGAATTTACTTTTTGTGTTATTTTTTACAATTTCAAGTTATATTGGGCTTAAAAAACACCATTTATTAGTATTTTTTTTTAACATTCATACGAGTATGAATACATATACATTCATATAAACTGAAACGTAACAAAATAGATCTTAACATCTAAACAAAACAGCAATTGTAAGTCTATACAAAACAAACACTTTAATGTCTGCTGGAAAGTAGGGGTATCCTAGATATTAACACAAATACAGTGATTTCTATGTTAGTATTTCAAAAATAAAAACAAAAACGCATAAGACTACCATGTGGAAATTTCACTTTCTGTTTCTGTTTCTGTTCCTGTTAAACAAAAGCAGGCAATTTATAAATTTTAAATCCTTTTAAAATGGCTCATAAAGATTCTTCAAATATATGCCATAATGCTTAAAACTTTTGAAATGTAGCTGTCATTATAAAGTTTGATAAAGGAGTGAACATTTGCTTTGGGTATTAGAGAAAGGCGTATGATTAATATATGCATATGGTTACTTCATAGTGATTAACTTTAAGGAATTTTTTTAATTGCTAAATACATTTGTTTTTTTTTTAAATATTTATCAACTAAATAACAAAATTTCTTTTTACTTTTTACTGTATAGTGATATTAAAATATGTTATGTTTATATTATATTATACCCACAATAATAGAGAATTATACATAGAGACGAGACGTAGTTGTCAAAAACCTAACTCTTGCAATAACAAAATATATGCTAGTCAATGTATTTTGTTATTGTATCAAACATATGATTTGTTGTATTTTTGTTTGACAAATCGAAGTGTATCGTCTCTATGTATAATTCTCTATGCCCACAACACTGACATGGTCATCTGTAGATTGAAATCAAAGCCTCTAGATGACCGAAATATGTAGTTTGCCTATTTTTATACACATGACCCATAATAATTTTAAAACATTCAAAATATATCCATCCGTCTGTCTGTTGAAGGTGTGATAGGACTTAAATATTCTTTGTTTTCCAAAAACGTTTGGTATTGAAAATGGTCAAAATAGTACAACCAGAGTTATGGACCAAAATGTAAAACAACCTCCAAAAAAAGTTGAGTTATTTAAAAAATTTTTTTCAGTATTTTATTGGTGGTACAGTTGTTAGATGGCGTACCCTTTTAACGCGGTTTTTGTTTTTAATAACTTTAATGTCATTTTGAAGGGCACATTTATTCTCACATTATAGTGTAAACAACAAAGTTTTTTTTTTTTTTGCTTCTGAAATGTAGAATTTTGTGTCATTCTTCACTCTGAAACAAAGTTCCGCTAATGCACACCGATTTCTCACCGAAGCTTATGGTGAATGTGTTCCATCCGTTTAAATGTGCGAGAAATGGTCTGTGCTGTTTAGAAGTGGTGATTATGTGACAAAAAACAAAGATCATCCAGGCCAGCCAAAAAAAGTTTGAAGACCAAAAATTGGAGGCATAAATCTATGAAGATTGTTCTCAAACTCTACAAAAGCTTGCAAAATCATTGGGAGGTACTCAAGCAGCAATTTCAAAATGATTGCGAGCAGCAGGATTCATCCAAAATAAGGAAAATTGGGTACCATACGAATTGAAGCCGAGAAACATTGAAAGACGCAATTTGCTTGTCTGCATTGATGCTTGAACGCTAAAAAATAGAAAATCATTTTTGCACCGAATCATTACCTGCGATGAAAAATGGATCTATTACAATAACCTGAAGCAGAAGAGATGTACGTGAAGTTCGACCAACCAGAAGAATCGACAATAAAGTCAAATATCCATGGCGCCAAGATCATGCTCTATATTTGGTGGGACCAAAAGGGTCTTATGTATTATGAGCTGCTAAAATTTGTTTGAAGAGAGCTTTTACAGAAAAACGCTCTGCCAAATATTGCAATACCTGTTATTAAGTATTTAGATTGAAGTGGTTGGGAAGTTTATAGTCCAGACCGTGCCCCTTAAGAATACAATTTGTTTCGATAGATGCAGAATGCTCTCTCTGGAGTACGATTCACTTTGAAACAGAGAATCTGATATTGGCTAGATTCGTTTATGGCATCAAAAGATGAGCAGTTATTTTGGCTCGGATTTCATATGTTGCCAAAAAGATGGGATTAAATTTATGTTGCACAAATGTTTCAAAATAAAACCTAAAAATTTAAAAAAAAAATCCGAATTATTAAGTCATACACCCAATAGATTAAAAATAGTTACAAAAAATCGAGGTAGTTGTGGTTTTTCGCCTATATCTCAGCCATTTGTGGACCGATTTTCCTGAATTTTAAAAAGCAACAACCCAGACTACGTGGTTATATTGTTGTTTGGAAGCTTGACATGGTCAAATAAGATAATTTCCAAAAATTTTATTTCTTTTTTATAAAAAACACTTTATTTCTCAAGAAACCCAAATTTCTAAAAGAAATGAAGGCAATTTTAGAATTGCGAATTTAAAAAAAAAAAATATTTTTTTTTCCAAACAAAATTTTCGATTAACATAATAGCTTTGTTCGTCGTCAAAAGTGACGCAAAAGCATGTATGCAACGTGTCACTGTTTGGTGCAGATTTTCGGCTGGAGGCATCATTGCATGATGACTTTTACTGGTGCTCAATATAGCGACATGATAACATAGGGCCTCATTTTATAACACAAAGTATTCAGTAACGTAAGCAATTTGTATGAAGATTACTGGGAAAAAAGTTTGAAACTTGAATTTTTTCCATACAAAATGAGACCGATAGTTTTGTCTCCCTAAATTAGAAGATATATATGATCAATTCACAAGGTCTCCTATCATGTCATATTGTCATAATGTCCTAATATTTCATGAAACGGCGGCTCGGCTTAACCGGCTCTTAGGCGTTCGGCGCAGATCTCTGCTGGTTGGTTACGATAACACAATAAACATAGCATAAAGAATAGTATTGTTTTTGGTAATTTTTAGCTTGAAAAGCAATAACAACATATTTAAACCATTGTGAAATATTAGGACATTACTACAATATGACATGATAAGAGACCTTGTGAATTTACCAATAAATACTACAAACCAATTATTGCAGTTTCGGTGATCAGAATTGAATTTTCATTTAAAACTGAATGTTTTAAAAACGACTAAATAACTATTTTGAGTTTTAGATATTTAAGGTGTGAAATTGATCTAGAATTGTTGGAAAACAAGGCTATTATTATATTCGCTCTCTTTCACAAAAAAATAGCAGCTAGTGTATTATTTGCCTTTAAAATGATGTAAACAAATTACTGTAAACTATTTATTTTTTTAATAAATACAGAAACAATGCCAAAACTTAACAATTATAATTACTGCCAATTAAATAGAAGTACATATTACATATACAAGATATGAAGAGAGAATATCTGCAATAACAATAACAACAGCAATTTTAATTATATCCCCACTATTTCTAACAACAACTGAAATTACCAACATACTGATATAAGATGTTTAAAAACATTAGCAGTAAATAGAAAGTAACAGAAAACCTCATTATCAAAGACAAGAGGCAATTTAAAAACGGGTATTTTAAATGTTTTTTGAGTTTAAGTTTTAACAAGAACAAATAAAACAAGTTTTTAAGAGTAAGTCATGTAAATGACATTGAATTTCATAAAATTAATAACAAGAGGAGCAATACACTGCATGTTACAACTATAAATGCACTTAATTATCGTTATTAGATACTTTTTCAAGCAAACATAGTATGTATACCTAAAATCTAGTGCTAAATAGTCCAAACATTTTGATTTTTCGAATATGTTGCATTGGAATTTTGTGTACTATTTAATACAATTATCAATTTACAGTAATAATAAAACAAATAAAGATGCTACATCAATTTAACTTCAAGAAAAGTATACTCCTCCGTATTTAGTGCAAATCACAAGCGAGAATTTTAAACAATATTTTTTATAACAGATCTATTATAACACTTTAATATTCTATCAAAAGTTTGGCCAAGACACATCCTTAAGTTTGGATAAAGCGAAAAATAACATGAAAAATAACATGCATTTATAGCTGTGACACGCAGTGTATGTAAATAATGAAAGTACTTTCATTACATAAATACATAGCATATCCTAAGGCTGCAGAAAAGAGAGAGAAGAGTACTGCTCCTACACTCCCATACAAATATACATAAATATCACTGAAATAACAAAGAAAAATAACAACAACAACATCTTAACACGCATAACTAACTATACAAGAATATGATTAACAGTAAAAAGGGGAGATGGAGGAAGAGAGAGTGAGAGTGAGAGCTAGTTTGTAACAGAAACATGTGTCATACAACAAAATTATAACAAGAAAACTCATCATATCATACACATTATCAAGCCTAAGAGGAAGGTAAGAGGTAAGCAGTGTAGTTTTAAAAGACAACAAAAAATTATAATGTTTAAAGCAAATGTTTATTATTATTTTGTAAAAGTTATTATTATATACTACTTCTACTATTAATGTTGCTTTTTTTATATAAAAATTTTGTTGTATGTTAAACACTAATACTTGGAAAATTATAGTCGTTTAGTTACACATTTGTACACATGTTTAGAGCGTAAAAAAACAACATAATATCAACATTTTTTTAAGTTAAAAAGTCACTATTGTATTTCTTTATGTTTGGCAAGCGGGAAAGAGAAAAAGGTAGAGCAAAAAAAATTTAAGTTTTTTTTTACAGCTGGTTTCAACAATAGCTGTGTGTGTGTGTTTAAACGGATGTTGAGTTTGTCTCGCATAGGAAATGTTTAAGGAAAATATTTTCTTTATATTTATTTTATTTTTATTTCTAGTGTTTTTTTGTTGTTAAACCTAAAAAATCTGTTTTTTTATTTCACATTTATTTCAGTTATTTTTTTTTTTTTTTTTTTTGATTTTGGTAAAGAATTTACTTCTAAGGAAATGTGGCTTTTTTATTTTCAACATTTCTGGGTGTTGTTTTGTTCCACTTGCTGCTGATGATGATGACGATTGTGTTGATTATATATGTATGTCTGTTAAGTATGAACAAAAAATAAAATAGCAAAGAATGATATAAAAAAAACTCAAGTATAAAATATACTCGTAAAGATGATTTGCCAAGCATGACAAATCTACAACAATGCAGTAAATAACTTACAAGCCTTGGCTCGTGTTACATAAAAAAATGCCAAAACAAAACAAAAAACACCAAAAAGAAATAAAATAAAATAAAAAAAATCCCTTGGAAATGATAATATCTATAATAATAGAGTACTTGTATACTTGTATAGTACTTTATTACATTTTGATTTAATGATAATCTTTATATTAATGTTAGATAAAACTCTCTTTCAACAAAACAAAATAAATCACCAAAAAAAATTCCTGAATAAATGAGTTTAAGCAGAGAAAAACGTTTAAAGTTAAAGCCAAAGATTCCGCATTTAAATAAATATACAATAAATATACATTTTTGTTGCTAAAAATTCTGTAGAATTTGTTATCTCTTAAACAATTTCAAATGTTATAGGTAGCGTATGATTAATATTTAATTATTCATACTAATTAAATATTAAGCATACGTTCAGCTTACAAAATACATATGTACTTTAAAACAGTAGAAAATATGAAAAAACCTAAAAATCTATACAGAAAGCAATACAAGCAATTCCAAGTCTTGTAGGTAACCTATGAATATTATCTAATATTAAATATTAATCATGCGTTCAGCCCAGGAAATTTCAATGAACAATTGAAAGTATGAAAAAACTAAAATTCTATACACAAGTAGTGAATTTAATGGCAGCCAAATATATTGAATTTAACCCTAATAAATTTCTAAAGTAAAAAGTAACGTATGATTAATACTTAATTTTTAATACTAATTTAATATTAATCATACGTTAAGGTATGAAAATCTATGAAGAATTAAAGCATTTAAAGGAAGCCGATTATACCCTTCACCAAATTATACTTTAAAATAAAAGTTAAAATTTTTTTTTAATTTTTTTAAAAAATTTTTGTCGAAATTGTTTTTTAAAAGTTTTTTCCAATTTTTTTAAAAATATTTTTTTTAATTTATTAGTGAAAAAATTTATGACAAAAAAAGTGTTTTTTGTAAAAAAAAAAATTCCGTTTAAAAAATATTTTTCCCGATTTTGACCCATTGTAGGTCCAACTTACTATAGCCTTATATACATCGTTGCAATGGACTTTGAAACATCTATCATTAGATATCCATATTGTTTACATTTATTAGTTAGTAATCGAGATATAGATCAAAAATAGGCCACAAATAGAGGTTGTTTCGGATTTTTGCTGAATTTAAAATTTTGCTGAATTTAAATAGGAAACTTCTCGAAAGCATGTCTGACAGAATTATTGAAGATTTGGATCCCGAAGCTATCTGGGTCTTTAGAAAATTGATTTCAACAGACAGACGGACAGACAGACAGAGGGACATGGCTTAAACGACTCCGCTATCTAAAAGGATCCAGAATATATATACTTTATAGGGTCGGAAAATTATATTGTGGAAATTACAAACGGAATGACATACTTATATATACCCTTCTCACAAAAGTGAAGGGTATAATAACAAATTTCAAATCGTATAGGTAACGTATGATTAATATTTAATTTTTAATATTAATTTAATATTAATCATACGTATATCCCACAAAATTTATATGAACTGTTTAAAATATGAAAGAAACTAAAAAGCTAACTATGTATAATGAGGTAAGGCAAACACATAAATGCTTTAAAACTGAATTATTGGGGGTATGACTTAAAAATGCGGCACTTTTTTTCAAATTAAAGAAGTAAAGCAAAACTTCCCGCATATAATGACTCGTTGGTACAATTCGACATTTTCGAAACAAAAACAACCTTGTTGTTTACACTATAATGTTCAATAACTAAGTAGGAATAAATAACAAATATGTACCCTTCAAAATGACATATAAGTTATTAAAAACAAAAATCGCATTCAAAAGATACGCCATCTATTATAAGTTACGCATTTTTTAGACATACACCCAATAACAGGCTGGTTACATATTTCCTCTTCATAATACAGTTTTTTCCGTCTAAATTGGATGATATTAATGTGGAGAAAATGTTGTTTTAACACGTGAAAAAATTTAGTATAAGCATGAGATATTTGCTGGTCATGTGCTCTCTCGTTTTGGTGATCAGAATGAGTCCCCTAGATCATGTAATATAACACCATTTAATTACTTTTTATGAGGTTATTTGAAATCAAACGTTTATGCCAACAAAACTACAACCACAAGTGCATTAGCACTTTACAAAAAAAGGGGTAATGATCCAGCAACTGGAGGCCATTTCCCCAATGTAAAATTACATACTTAAACCTTATGATTCAATTCTCCCCTCCTCCAGACTTTCACCACTTTCCTCAAAAAGAATTATAAAACTAAACACACTTTAACCACCGTACGACACTTTCCAAACTTTTTAAAACGCTTGTTAAAAAAAAAACAAATTTTTTCTTAACATTTCTTTCTCATTACAAATTAACTCTTCAACTCTTCTTCTTTATACGTTGGCTGAACTGATAAAGTGCTAAAGTGTCTTAATTTAAAGCTGTAAAATTGTCGCCATAAATCTTAATTTCCTTTTCAACTGTAGCAGCAGCCAAACACAATTTGTCTGCAATCTTGGTGTATCCATCAAAATGAAATGAATCACAAAACTTTTTTTTCCTCCCATGTAGTAAACTACAACAATATGGGTTCTTTTTTCTTCTATTTTTATAACCAGCTTAAGGCGTTAAATGAATTAAAAACTTTGTGTTACAAAACAAAGCAAAACAGAAAAATAAATAAAAATAAAGCGCTAAGAATTAAAAGAAAACCCGGCATAAAAACCTTAGCCAACAAATGTAAATAAAAACCACAAAAAGGAAAATTTAACAACATTAATATTAACTACTGCTCTTAATCATATAGCTAGAAAAGAATAGGGACATTTTTTGGTATGTGATGTTTAAGATACAAATTATTTCCGTAAAAACCAGCGACATTTTTGCAAGGACTATTATAAAACTCAATGAAAAATCCTGAATACATATCTTGAAAAATGGCCAAAAATAAAAATTCCCATGATTTAGCATAACTTTGCTGCCAACAACAATTGTATGCTGGGTTTTTGTAGACTCCTTAAAACAAAAGTTATTCTCCTTAGCATATGCTAAGGCATTTTACTTATTTATATCAACTCTTTTATTTATAATCTAAATAAGTTCTTGTTGTTTTTAAGTAATTAACTAAAATTATTTTATTTGTTCATACTTACAAGATTCTTTACCTCAAAACTGTATGTTTTACTTGTATTACTTATCTTGTTATTACTTTCCCCACAAATAAAAAGTGTACACAACAGTTTGATACTGGGTTTGTAACACTTAAAGCTGAATTAATTAAAAAGCTTTACATTGCAAAGAAACAAGTACGTTTCATCACAAATAAATGTTTTAGAAAAATATTTTTTTTAATTTTGTACCTTTTAAAAATAATGGTTTCTAAAAAGTACTTTTTATGGGCGTTTTAGCTTTTATTTTGAAACATTTGTTCAATATGAATTTATTCAAAGGATTGACCATTGTTAGCTATGACCTTTTCTCATCTTTCTGGCAACATATGGATTCCGAGTCAAAAGAACTGCTCATGTTTTGAGGCAAAGAATGAATCAAGTCAATATCGGTTACTCTGTAGAGTTGTGTAGTTCATGAATGACCTAGTTCAATTGAACTATTCACTCAACTGAGCGAAGTGAATCCTTCGTCGTACTGAGCGTTTTTAGCTCAGCACTGAGCGTTTTTGTTGTATGCACATATTTCTTTTACTATTCATTGAATCGTCTTCATCATTTTGTCGTCTTCACTAAACCACATGTTTCAATTCACTCCTCAATGCTGTAAAATTCCTTCGCTTGTACTCTGTATTATATACATATTGAAAAGTGAGTGTTGTGTGCAACAAAAATAAAACGAATGTGAGTTTGTTATTTATATGATCGTGTGCTACTCACAAAACAAAATTATCATTATACAACATACTGAACTAATGAGCTAAAAGAGTGACGTAGTTCATTTGAGTGAGCTTTCACTGTGCTAATAAACCCAACTCTAATACTCTGTTCCAAAGTGAACCATATCCCAGAGAGAGCATTCTGCATCGACCGAAACAAATAGTATTCAGATGGGTCAAGGTCTGGACTATAAGGCGGTTGAGGCAAACATCCCAACCACTTCATTCTAAATAATTTTTAACAGGTATTGCAACATGTAGCCAAGTGTTGTCATGATATAATATTACGAATTCATGTCTGGCCGCATATTCCTGTCATTTTTCGGCAAATGCTAACTTCAAAGAAATCAGTTGCGTTCGGTAAGGTTTTCTGTGATGGTCTGGTCAGATTTGAGCATAGGACCCTTTTGCTCCATCCATATACAGAGCATTTTTTTAGGACCATGGATATTGGGCTTTGGTGTCGAATTGGCTGCTTGGCCGGGCTTCACATGCGATCTCTTATGCATCGGGTTATCGTTTTCGTAATGGATTAGTTCTGAACCATCTCTCGCACGTAGAAACAGATGGAACACATTCACCATAAGCTTTGGTGAGCAATCGGTGTGCTTCGGCGGCACTTTTTTTCAAATTAAAGAAGTAAAGGAAAACTTCACATATGACGCTTTGTTTGCACAAAATTCGACATTTAAGAAACCAAAAAAATCTTTGTTGTTAACACTATAATGTTCAGTAACTAAGTAGGAATAAATAACAGATATTTACCCTTCAAAATGACATATAATTTATTAAAAACAAAAACGGCGTTCAAATAATACGCCATATATTGTAATTCCCACATTTTTAAAACATAATCCCAATAAATGTTTTTAAATAAATTAGAATAAAAATTCAAAAAAATATCCAAAAAAATACTTTTTTAAAGAAGGTGCATTTTTAAAACTGTACTTTTGAAGATGTACCACTTTAAAAAAGTACATTTTAAGTAGTAGTATTATGAAAAAGTGATTTTTTAAGTTATAACGTTTACAAAAGAACTCTTTTAAACGTGCCCTTTCAAAAAAGTACTTTTTTATGTAGTCCCATTTTAAAACGAAAGTTTCTTAAATTGTACACTTTCAAAAAAGTACTTTTTAAGTAATACAATTTAAAACAATTAAATTTTGGAAAGGTACTTTTATTAAAAATTAGCTTTTTTCAAAAAAGTACTTTTTTGAGAAGGTACTCGTTCAGTAGTACCCTCCAAAAAGTATTCTGTTTTAAAAAATACCTTGTTTTAAATAAAGTACCTTGTTTTAAATAAAGTAGCTTGATTTAAATAAAGTACCTTGTTTTAAATAAAGTAGCTTGTTTTAAATTAAGTACCTTGTCTTAACTAAAACAACTTGTTTTAAATAAAGTACCTTTTTCAAGTTGTACCATTACAAAAAAAACTTCTTCAATAGTACCCTATCAGAAAAGTACTTTTTTAGGTAGTGTCATATTAAAAAGAAAATTTCGATGGTAGTGCCTAACTAAAAAGTACTTTTCAAGTAGTACAATTTAAACAAACATTATTTTTAGGTAGTGCCATTTAAAATATGTAAATTTTAGAAAGGTATTTTTATCTAAAATATTCTCTTTTCAAAAAGGTACTATTTTAGAAGTACCCTTCAAGTACCTTGTTTTAAATAAATTAAATTTTAAAAAACATTTTTTTCATTTTTTTTGATAAAGTGTTCACAAAATTCGTATTAGCCGTTTATAATTCTCCTATTTGTTAACTTTTAAAGAATATAAAAGATAAACCACATCATCATGATACGACAGCAACTTCCAGGAAAAATATGTTCAACTTTAAAAAGTTTTTCTTTATTTTACTTTATCATCTTGTCATTTGAGCAAAATTGTATTTATATGACATCTGACTTTGTTTTATGTCACATGATACTCGTACATGTAGCTTATAAAACAAGCTCAAAATATAAACAATTTTAATTAACTGATATTTCAAGCAAACTTTTTGAAATATTTTATATTTTGTTAATATTTATTTAATATTAATGTTTTTAATTTCCTAAGCACTAGTAATAATGTCTTATGATTATTTAAATCCGTGTAAAGTTCACCTTAGTCCCGCACTTCCAATTCTAATGCAACCAGGGGGCTAATTACCGCAGTCCAACACGATCGAATACTTATTAGAATGTGCGATTTTTTTATTTTTTGAGATTCTCTTATTCGATATCGCATAAAATGTGTAGAAAATGATGATAATTATGCTAGAAAACGAACGAGTTTTTACTCGAACGCTAATAAGCGTACGAAATTAATTTCGATTACGAGTGCGAGAATTTGCCTCCAGTTTTTTTAGTTTCGATCAAAGAGCGTAGGGCCTCTCTGGCGTAGACAGGACTTTTTTACGCCCTAAAATATGCGTTTCTATTTGCTGTGCAATATATCTGTGACAGAAGTTCTTTTCTATATTTGTAAGAAAATCTTTAACTTATTTCAAATCACTTTGTAATTCCTTGCAAATTTCTTTAATTTTTAGCATTTTTATTTTGTATTTTTCCTACCAAAATAATCCAATTTCTTCTCTACCAGTTTTATTAAATAATTTTATTAGTTTTTTCAAAAAAATTCTTATTTTTTTTTAATGCAGCTTTTTATCTTTAAGTACATATTTGCACATTTACTTTATTTCCATTTATTTTCTTTTTTTCACTGCTTGCTTAAATCAAATCAATGTCATTTATGTTTTATTAGTTTTTATTCACTTTTTTTTAAACATTCTATTTGCTTAATCCTGCATAAAATTGTTATAAGTGTTTTTACTACTCTTCTTGAACATCTGCATAAGAAAGAAAGAAATAAAGTTGGAACTGTTAAGGTAGCAAACAGTTTTGTAAGAAAATTTCTTATTTTTGCATACTTTTTTTTGCAAAGTGAAGTAGAGTTTTAGGGGTAGAAAGTAGGGAAAAAGTTTGTAGAAAAAAAATTAAGTTGTGAAAATACCCTTGTCATATTTTAAAGATTTATGTGGTGAGTAAATGTTATAAAGCAGCCTGTTTTGTAACTAAATATTAAAGTAGTTTTAATGGCTTTGAAATTAGTTTAAATTTGCTTTGTTTTTCTTGTTAATTATAATTATTTTGAAGTAGTCTGTTATATTGCTTCATAACTTTGGATCTAATGAACTTATTTTGTTGAAGTTAAATACCAAATTACTTAGATTAATAATAAACATTCTCGGCGAATCTCATCAATTTCGGATTTGTATTTTGTACTTGAGAGTGTTTTACACAGACAGCCACTTCAAACAGATGTCTCATCTGCTTAGGAGTTTATTTGCTTTCATTTTATTTAGTTATGTAGAAATCTGTTAGAGGTTGTCTTTTATATTGGTTCATATCTTTGGATCTAATGAACCCATTATGCTAAGATTCAATACCAAACTACTTAGGTTCTTGGTGAATCTCATCAATTTTGGTTTTGTATTTTGTATGTGAGACTGTTTTACTCACACAGGAACATCTGATAGAAGTCTCATTTGCCTAAATGCTTATTTCCTTTCATTTTTCTTAATTATGTAGGAATTTGTTAGAGGTTGTCTTTTATATTGCTTCATAACTTTGGATGTACTGCACCAATTTTGCTGATTTTTAATACCAAACTACCTAGGTTAACTATAAACATTCTAGGAGAATCTCATCAATTTCAGTTTTGTATTTTGTATGTGAGAGAGTTTTACACAAACATCTGTCTGGTCACAAAGGTCTCGTCTGCTTAAAAACTTATTTCTTTGTCTTTATGGATATAAAACTTTGTATTAATCCCTGTATTTAATTTTAAAGCCTCTAGTTTTTTATCCTTTAAAGAAATTCCTTTTAAAATATTTCATATTTCCCCCCCCCCATCCTAAACTCCTGCTTCCCGCAAACAATATAACTTAATTAAATATTCTCTAAACAACTTTTATGTAGCCTACTTCCAACAGCTAACAGTCAAACACATTAAAATTTATTTTCACTAAAATAAAAATTAAATTTAAAAATCATTTTATTTCTTATAGAGCCGGCGACATACAAATCAAAAACACTTGCTTGCTGTGTGCAAAATATTTTATCCAGTTAAAACAATGAAAACTAAACAGCAGAGAAGAAAGGATGGGCTGAACAAATAACTGAAATAAAACACACAGGTCTGTTAAACTCTGCTTGAAGGCTGTGTTCAACGCTAAACCTGCTAAATAGTCATTTAAATAATGTTAATTAGTTAAAGGAGGGCAATAGAATTGAAATCCTACGCATAATATTGAAAATTATTATGTTAATCTGACGATTAAATATTTTTAACACGTCGATGTTTAACACTTAAGAGACACAGCAGACACAGGCAGGTATTCCAAAAATAAAATGAAATGATTTATGGTTTAAAGGAAATAATTAAAAATTATAGAAAAATAAAGAAAAACACTTAATGGCACCTAAGTAACATTTTGCTGAAATTAATGAGGAAATGAAGAAGTTTTTAAAAATATTGGGTGTATGACTTACAAATTAGGTATTTACAATAGATGGCGTATCTTTTGAACTAGAGTTTCCAATTCGGTTTTAACCGAAACCGAAACCTCGGTTTTTCAAGGCCTAAAACCGAAACCGATAATTATTCTTCGGTTTTCACTTTTAATCTATTTTCACTAGAAAAATTAAAAATTTAGAAATGAGAAACAAACTTTTTCATCCAATTATTCATCCAAAATCTCTAAACACAGATCGGTAAAAATATCTTAAGATTTGTTTAAATTTTTTTAAATTGTATTACAATAATTGCTTCAGATGATGTAGTAGGCTAAATAATGCAAAATTTTTGTAAAAAAGTCTTAGTTACTTTCAAATATCCGATGAAAGTATGGAGTACTAGCGGACCGGTGCGCTTCGCCACCTCAATTGGAATAAAGAAATAGTTCTATTAAGTCTCCCTTTGTAAATTAATACTAATTCAGGAAAACATGTCTCTAGTTTCATATTTATTGATTCATTATAATGTGGATTGCAGCTCATTCTAAACGTATTAAGTATTAGAATAAAAACAATACCATAAAGACCCACATTTTGTATTCCAACTCAGCATCATGAATGTTTAATTTCATATTTCTGTGTCCATTATTATAGAAAATACAAAAGAAAGGTAAGACTATAATCACCTTTCGTGAATTATAACTCATTCAGAATCATTTGTACCTAATTTTAAGGTTTATTATTATTAATTATCCGCTTTGAATTCGCTTTTCTAGGTCCATAGTTATAAAATATTTAAAAAGTACTACTAGTACGAAAAAGTACCAGCAATTTCCTTTTGTATATTCTAACTCAGTCAGGATCATGTGTGTTTAATATCATGCTTATAGGTTCATTATTATAGAAATTTTAATAATAGTTTCTGTTACCTCAATATCATTATGCCCTCTATCCTTGATTCTTTCTTTACTCAGAAGCATATCAGCCAACTATTATGTATATATAATAAGTAAAATAATTTATTATAATAAAAAGTAGCATTAGACTGTCAAGTTTGAAATTTCAAAGTAATTTCCTGATTCTAGGTTCAATATTATAGAAAATTCATTTTGATGAACGAAAAAGTTCTCCATTTTTGTTATCATAATACAATTGAGCACCCTATTCTTGATTATTTCTTTACTGAGAAGCATATTAGCCAACTTTAACTAATTTAATATATTGAAAGGTACCATTAAAAGAAAAAGTACCAATTTTCCTTTATCCTCGTAAACACTCGTCAAATTTGAACTTTAAATTTGTTTAGCAGTTCCTATATTATCAACTGATTTAATAGTTAATAAATTATCACAAAACCGAACCGAAACCGATCGGTTTTCAATTTTTTTAAAACCGAAAACGCGGTTTTGAAATTCTTCGGTTTTTTGGAAACTCTATTTTGAACGCGGTTTTAGTTTTTAATAACTTATATGCCATTCTGAAGGGTACATATCTGTCATTTATTCTTTCTTAGTTATATAACATTATAGTGTAAACAACAAAGTTTGTTTTTGTGCTTCGAAAATGTCGAATTTTGAGCCAACAAGGCGTCATATGCGGGAAGTTTTGCTTTATTTCTTTAATTTAAAAAGAAACGTGACACTGAAACACACCGATTGCTCACCAAAGCTTATGATGAATGTGTTCCATTGGTTTCAACCTATGAGAGATGGTTTGTTCGGTTCAGAAGTGGTGATTTTGAAAGACAAAGATCGCCCTGATCAGCCAAAAAAGTTTAAAGACCAAGAATTGGAGGCACTACTCCATAAAGATTTTTGTAAAACTCAACCAAGAGCTTGCAAAATCATTGGGAGCTACTCAAGCAGCAATTTCAAATCCTTTGCGAGCAGCAGGATTCATCTAAAATTAAGGAAAGTGGCTCCCATATGAACTGAAGCCGAGTGACCTTAAAAGAAATAATGCTGGAACGCTATAAAAGAAAATCATTTCTGCACCGAATCATAACGATAAAAAAATGGATCCATTACGTTAATCCGAAGCATAAGAAATCGTACGTGAAGCCTGACCAGCCAGCTGAATCAACAACAAAGCCAAATATCTATGGCACTAAGGTAATGCTCTGTATTTGGTGGGAATAAAACGGTCCTATCTGTCATGAGCTGCTGAAATCTGGTCAGACCATCACATGGAACCTGTACAGAATGCAACTGATTCGTTCTAAGCAATAGATGCCCAGAATATGCGGCCAGATGTAAAACCGTACTATTCCTGTTAAAAACTATTTAGAATGAAGTGGTTGGGAAGTTCTGCCTCACCCGCCTTATAGTCCAGACCTTGTCCTATCCTTGTACTATTTGTTTCCATCGATGCTGAACCCTCTCTCTGGGATACGCTTCACTTTGGAACAGAGTATCCGATATTGGCTTGATTCGTTCTTGGTCTCAAGAGATGAGCAGTTCTTTTGACTCGGAATCCATATGTTGCCAGAAAGATGGGAAAAGGTCATAGCTAACAATGGGCAATACTTTGAATAAATTTATGTTGTACAAATGTTTCAAAATAAAAGCTAAAAATTTAAAAAAAAAAAATTACATTTCAGAGAACATTTATCCAGAAATTACTGAAAATATGTTGGGCATATTGTGCTCACATCCATTTAGGAAGCCTACCCAGCAAAAATTATTCTTGATTTGGAAGCAATAAAAATGACTACTGCATCTTTAACAGCTTCCTTTATTGCTTCTTCAATTATTGCCTTACGATACTGATTTTTGGAAGGCATACATTCAGCAAATATTGTATGTGGTGCAGAAATTAGAAAAAGGCAGCACTATTTGTCAAGCAATTACTACTTTTATTGCTGGATTTTTTACAAAATCAGCCTAAAGTATGCACCTCGGAGGCATGATATTATCAATTCTTCCATGTGCTCGTAAATGCACATTCCGGATTTCTTAAGCAGAGCTTCTACGCGAGGAATCCCATACAAAAATCATGTAATCTTTCATAACAATTGGAAGCAGTAGCAACTGCTCTCTGCCTTACATTTCTGCTTCCGAGGAAGCACCATTTTTTGCTGGGTATTGGTTTATCAATACACCAATATACAAAATACATTTGAGGAAAATTTTTTCAGAAATGACGGAAAAATATGTTGGAAATACTGTGCACAAATTCGTTTTTGAAACCTGATTTCAGCAAGTTCTTGAATTAGTTCAGAGGTCGGCATAAAGAGAACATGAAACATAAATTACAATATAATGTTATAAACTTTCTTGCTCTGTAGTAATTTAACTATAAAGCTATTAATTATGAAGGGTTTTTTAATTGTAAAGTTTTTAAAACTCTGACGCCTGGTGGCTATTAGAGCCGACCACTAACTTGAACCATACTTAGTTGTATGGGTATTTAAACAAACCTTTAAATAGAAAATTTATTTATGTATTTTTGTTTACCAACAATATTAAATATCAATTAAATAACTGCTGGACAGCAAACTGTAAGCGAAAGCATTTCGTGTCACTCCCTTCAAAAACACCTGCCATATTTTGAGTTTCATTGTATATTTTTGTGTTTGCCCTAAGTTTGTGAATGTTGAATAATAGTGATCTGTGAAACGTGATGTTGGTTGCCTAACTATTTTTAGAGCCCCGGTATTTATGTGCATGTTTGTCTGCTCTACCCTCATTTAACTTGTATGTGACTCTGTGTAACAGTATTTCCGTTTTAGAAATCTGTATAATGCCGCATGTGTGTGTGTGTGTATACAGCTATTTCCGTTATGTATTAATAAACTACAATATGTTTCATGTGATACTGTGTCAAATTAAATTAGTACCTCTAAAATTTATGATATTTTTGTAAAATAATTCTATTTAGCTCTTAAATAAAATTCATATACAAGTTAAATTGAATTAAATTATTTGGGCTCTATATGATATGAAATATAAAATTTGAAATTTATGTAGTAATAATAGATTTATTTATAATATTTATTTACTTTTGCTCAATATATTTTCATTAAGAATACATATTTGTTAAAAATTAAATAAACTTAAGAAAATGTATTTGATATTTATTATCATAGATAAATACACATAGATCAGAAACTCTCCTGTCAAAAACATGGTGGGAATATGAAAACAACAACAACATTGGAGTGTATTGGAGTGTATGATTATTTTGAGTAATTTCCTTGTTTGAGTTTTTTTTCTAGTTTCCGCTCTTTGGGTCTTTCTCTATGTTTATTACAATCTCATAAATTTCAGTTGTTCTAGCTTAAGCTAGTAAGAATATTTTTAATCAGATTAGTATTTGTATCATAATGAACAAAAATTGTTAAATTTTAATTACAAAATTACAAGTAAAGAAGAGCTTGGTAGCATAATTAAGATGAACGATTATGTTATAAACACAGTGCAGAGATTTTATATTAAAACCACTTTTATTACGTTTCTTTTTTACTTATATATCATAAATTCCATCAGACCTCAAAAAAAAATTAACCTTGGGTCTTCCGATTTTGTTCTTAATCAGTAAACACATACTTTTTAGAGTCATTTAGACATATCCATTTCAATTCTTTTTTTTTTTTTTAATTTGAAAAAACAAGCAAAAGTTCTATATTCGGTTGGGTTGTAAAAAGAAGAAAAAAAATGCTGAATTGCCATATAATCAACATATTTATGACTGCTCTAACAATATTCCGGAGGGACATTTGTATGGGGGCTAGCTGAAATTATGTACTGATTTTGCCCATTTTAAATACCAAACAAACCTTATCAACAGAGAATATTTGAGGAAAATTTAAACTTTCAATTTCGACTAGTTATCTCCTTTCGTTTGCATCCAATCGTATTTTTAACAGATAGACAGACATACGTACTCAAATGGCGAGATCGTCTTAGAATGATTGAATCACGAAAAATTTAAAAATCACTAATTTACTTTTATTTACTTATTTCATATCAATTCGTATTATTACGAACAATTTTAATAAATATTTAGAAAAATATTACTCATACCACTTGTAGTCCATTTTAGTGATTTAAATTAAGACACATAAATAAAAATCACTCATACCACCCGTATTCCATAATATGAATTCAAAAATTTAAATTTAATAAACAAATTTTCGAAAGAAAATTAAAATTTTTAAACGAATAGAAAAGTTGTAAGTTATTTAATCCCAGTTTAAAAATACTAGCAAATCCTGGTAAAACCAACGATATGCTGTCAGGACCATTCGTTAAACAAAAAAAATCGTTTTATCGAGATTTTTTAAAATAAGTTTTAAGTAATGACACATTTGGAAGCATGAATACTGACCAAATTTGATAATTTATATAAGTTTTATTAATTGTTCTTTGGGTGACTTAAATAAAAGGGATGTCGATTAACCGAAATTTGTTTTTTATTTGTACTTTATGTAAAAATATAGTTTTAAACACACAAATTTTATTTCTTAGCTCATGAACATTCCCTTCTAACATTAGTGTTTTGAAGTACTTATAGCTCAAATACTGAAACTAAGGAATTTGGAAATTACCTTTTTTCTAGAATGTTTCATAATGAACTTTGTTCTAATGAGTCGGAGGAAGACATGATAATAAACCAAACTCAAGACATTACTAAAACGAGTCTTTTATCAGAACTTAATCCAAAAAAGACTCCAATGGTGTAATGCAGGATATTATATGCTAAAAAAAACTGAACAAACAACTGAGAAATTGGATAGTCTTTTGCCTTAATCTCGATTTCTCTAACATCTACAATCAGTGAGAGATTTTTCCAAGTCAAGTTTTATTAAAACTAAAGAAAAATCGTTTAAAAGGAAACCTTTTAAAAAGGATAATCCATATTTTTTGCTGTCATTTATTTTGTTGGCGAAATGCTTAAATAAGTACCCGAAATTTGTGATTTTATTTTTAATTTAAAATTAAAATAGAAATTATTCGAATAATTTAAAATTAACCAATTAAATCTAAACCCCGATTAATTAATCGCTCGATTTATTCTTGGTTACTTAAAGAAAAAATGCCAGTACGCGTAATCGACTTATCTTCATTGAATTTTCGTTGACTTAAGGGAGTTTAGTTTCCATAATTTCAAAATTGAACAAATATTAAAAAACTAAAAGAAAATTTCAAAACTGCATGTTATTATAGGCAAGTTCTGAAGTATATGGCGCTTTAACAAAATTTTGGATACATTTAAAGAAACTTAAGGTAGCTTGAGACAGTTATGGTTGGACATTAATAGTTTACCACTAATATAAAATTAAACAACTATTCAACAAATGTTCAAAATATTAAGATTCATCAAAAATCTCGAGTTCAAAGCATGTTGATAGATTTTCACAAATTTTAACGAAAATATTAAGAAATCATATTCTGGATATCGATAGACGAAACAATGGCTGAGAATAGAAGAAACATAGGAAATGTCACGGTATTTTGAGTAAAAAAAACACTAAACTGTAACAAAAACACTTCGCCATAAGTGACAAGGGTATATACTTATAAGTTTGTCATTCCGTTTGTTTCATTTTCATTTGCGAACCCCCAAAGTATATATACATATTCTGGATCATTTTAGATAATTTGGATATCTTATGATAGATATTTTAAAGTTCATTGCAACGATTTATATAAAGCTATAGAAATTTGGACCTACAATGGGTCAAAATAATTTTTTAACCCGAATATTTTTTTACCACAAAAAAATTTTTTATAATTTTTTTTCACTAATAAATTTAAAAATTTTTTTAAAAAAAATTTTGGAAAATTGAAAACAATTTTGAAAAAAAAAAATTAATTTTGTTTACCTAAAAATATTTAAAATTTTTATTTTAAAGTATAATTTGGTCAAGGGTATATAAGATTCGGCACAGCCGAATATAGCTCTTTTACTTGTTGTATTCATATGCGCTGTGGGAGAAATTGCTAAAAAATGTTTAATGAAAAGTTGAATAACTTTTGCTATTTTCATCAGATTTGAATAATTGAAACCATATTTTGTTAAGAATTAAATTTTCTTTATACCTTGTATAAATTTTTATAATCCTTCATATTAAAATTAGCAATGAAAAGCTTCTAAAATCAAAAAAGTTGATAAATTTTTTTTGATTTTTTTTTTCATCGTAGCACCGTGTAATCAAATGAATTTTCATGCCAAAGTCACTAAAATTGAAATTTCATCCTATAAAAACTCATTAAAAAGAGTTCAATATTTTATTTTCTTTTTATATATTTTTTTCAGAATACTTTGAAATCAACTTCTTTTAAGTGCATATTTTTCATTTTGAATTGCATATTTTATGAGCATAAAACACTTTATTAGAGCATATTTTTGGTTGCCCTGCTGATAACATTTTCTAATATAGAGCAGTTTTGTCAACATTGAAAATAATATTTGGAGTTAGACTGTGCTCAACTATAATTGTTTGTAATTTTTTATGAAGAGCTCTACTAAATTAACTCGGAAAGTTTCTTTAAGAAGTCTTATGCCGTATATTTTTTATTATTTCTATGTCTTTGGTTTTAAAAGCAATTCCATTAACTGGAACTTGGTACAAAAACCAACAATAAAGATCTTTTTCCAATCGACGATATATCGAGCATAATATTTTTCAACGTTCATTATATAAAGTAGTTAATGTTAAACATTTTGGTTTAACTGTTTTTTTAGCTTTTACCAGGAATTTCTTAATTTTGGGAGATGTTGGAAATTTGTTTGAAATTTCAAATATTCCTTACAAATGTTTTTAAAAAAAAAAATGTCTATATGAATTTTTTAATTTGTGCGATCACTTGTGTAGAACTCTTTAGCAGCTGTGACATTTTGTATAACGAAAATTATACATTTGAAACAATTTTTAAAGAGAAAATTCAATTTCAAATTCTATTCGAATAAAGAGCTAAATATATGATTTTTACAACAGATCTAAGACATGAAAGATTGGTGGAGTAGAAAATGCATTCCAAGTTACTAAATTACTTTCTCAATGTATACCTTGAATCAATTCTACAAATTTTAACTTGATCCAAAATAATAAATTTACTGTCATAATGAAAATTCAAAAAATTCAACAATAATTTGTACACAAATTTCATTCGAGAAAAATAAAAATTTTGAGAAAATATCCCAAAATTTGTATTTTTCCAAAATTGTTTAAAGCTCTTTAATCAAAAAAATCTAGAAATATGTATGTTTTCCAAAAACTTCCGAATAAATTCAACAAAAAAAACTAAAAACTCTTTTCCAAAACTACAATTCTATAGAACTGTTTAAATCCTTTATGCTGCATTCTAATACAACTGCCTAAAAGCTTTTCTGTATCACCAGAAACCTTACATAAAGAACTCTATTGCAAACAAAAAAATATCTAAACGAAAGCAACTGCAATTAACTGAAAATATGTGAGAGAGAAAAAAAGTATTAAAAAAAAAAAAAAAAACTTAACAAAGACATAAAAGAAATTTTGCACAAAGTATTTCCCCTAACAAACAAAAAAGAAAAACGTACGCAAAAAAAAAAACTGGAATAACAACATTCATAAAGTTTCATATACTTTTCATATACATATACTACATATAGTATGTGTAAATGTATAAATATATAAACATATGTATGTGAGCTTTCCAACAATGTATGTATATAAAATAGAGAATAATGTATAGTAAATATTTATAAACATTAATTATTCAATATGATTCAAGCTTACCTAAATATGACTGAAAATGGGGAAACAGCACCAGCTCAAACACTTGTTTGTATATACATACATATGTGTATGTTAAAGCAGCAGAGATGCAGCAAAAGAGTAAAACACAAAAGTAACTGTAAAAAAATTCTGATGTCTGTTGTTTTTGCCAACACTGAGACAAAAAAAAACTAGTTTTCTTTTGTTTCTCTTTTAGTTATTGTTATTGTTGTTGTTGTTGTTAAATCTGCTGCAGTTAAACAATGAAATATAAACTACATACAATCACTTTGTTGTTGTTGTTATTATAGTTCTAGCTAGAAGTATGCATGCATGTTCATTCATGTTCATCTACTTTATGATTTGTGTGTGTTTAAAGTGAATTGTATGTAATTGTATGTATGCATGTACTCTTGTGATGTTTAGCTAGCTATAAAAAGTGATTTTCTTCTTTTTTGTTTGGTTACATTTAGTGCTGTTTTGTTGTTTTCTATATTACAATACATTGTTTTATAACTTATTAAAAATTTAATTACATCAAATGTAAATTTCAATTAACTAAATTGCATTCTTTGGCTTTACATTTAGTTTATAGAAAATGTAGTTTTTCTCTTTAGCTTTATTTTTATTTTAATTTATATAAAAACATTTTTTGCTGCACTTTTTTTTATAAAAAAAAAAATAAATCAAATGCCAAGTACTCACATAAAAACACACATTTAGAAACATGTCCCTTACACACATACATACACTTTTCAAATATTTACACTTTTTTTCAACGTTGTTCTGTTTAATTTAAATGAATGACATTTATTTATCAACCTCAGACCTCAGTTTAAATAAAATGTTTTGTGGTAGCACAGGTTAAACACTTCTACCAACAACAACAACAAAATCACCGCACAACAACAACATCAGAAAAACACAAAACAAACATTAATTGTTTTAAACAAAGTGAAATAAAAAAAAAAACACACACACAAAAATTCTACAAAAAAAGACAAATAATGAGTTGAAAATTTATTTTGTTTTGTTAATTTTTGATTAGCCTTAATGGATTTGTACTTTGAGCCAAAATTGCCTGGCATTTTATAGCATTTCTTTAATATTTATTTATAATTTTAATATTTAATTAAATTTGTTAAGGGACAAAATCAAAACTTACAGCGTAACAGTAAGTAAATATTAAAATCTCATTAGTTGCCGGGACAACATATTGTTTTGAAAAAGAACACATTACAAAAGAGCTCACAAACCGGAAGTTAAGTTTTAAAAAAGTTTGAAACTAATTTTCTTATTTTTTTGTTATAGAACTTTTTTTTAATATTTTCAAAACACTTTTTATAATAATTTCGCTTTAAAAAAAACCAACCTTTTCATATTTTTCTAACAACATATTTTTTACATTTAAAGCAACTCTTAAAAAAACATATTTTCTTTTTTTTTGCAAATATACTCATTCATTATTCATTCATATGTGCATTTTTATTTGAGCATCATTCTATTCATTTTATTTAAACAAGCGCAAAATCAGCGTTTTTTTCCACAAACTTTTACGTGGCACATTTTCTTTTCATTTCATTTCATATACACATATTTTAATATTCCTTTTACACTTAAAACTTAACTTTCTTTACAATTGTATTTATTTGATTCTCTTTAAATTCAACTATGTTTTCTTAAACAACCGTTTTCGTTTTAAGGACATGTTGTGTCATCGCAAACCGTTACTAAACTGAATTGTTCGTGCTTCAAGCACTTCGTTTTTGTTGGTGTCTAAACATTTATGCTTAACATTCAACGGTTAGCGACAGTTTTCTGTTAAAGTGGATGCTATGTTAACAGTGGATGCAAGCAACAGTTATTATTTTCTTTCTTTTTTTTTGTTAGAGGGAAAGTAATACAAACTGCTGAAAAACACGTGCATGTGGAATGTAATTGAAAATGTAAACAGAGAGGAAATGTTTTAAAAAGATTCTGCGCATCAGGAAGTTTATATTAAAAGGACATATTAAATGTTTATTTTCATTGATATTATATATTAAAAAAAATGTTTCTGGTCACATATGCACTATCAAAATGTTGCTGGCTACATGGTTACTATATAAACATGTTGTTGGCAACATATTCACTATATAATTATGTTTCTGTCAACATGTTCACTATATAATCCTGTTGCTAACAAGATGTTTACTATATAAACCTGATGCTGTCAATTACAATAGAAACATGTTTCTGTCAACATGTTTACTATAGAAACATGTTTCTGTCAACATGTTTACTATAGAAACATGTTGCTGTCAACATGTTTACTATAGAAACATGTTGCTGTCAACATGTTTACTATACAAACATGTTCCTATCAACATTTTTACTATAGAAACATGTTGCTATCAACATTTTTACTATAGAAACATGTTGCTGTGAATATGTTTACTATAGAAACATGTTGCTGTGAATATTTTTACTATAGAAACATGTTGCTGTCAATATGTTTACAATAGAAACATGTCACTGTCAACATGTTTACTATAGAAACATGTTGCTGAAAACATGTTTACTATAGAAACATGTTGCTGATAACATGTTTACTATAGAAACATGTTGCTGTCAACATGTTTACTATAGAAACATGTTGCTGTCAACATGTTTACTATAGAAACATGTTGCTGTCAACATGTTTACTATAGAAACATGTTGCTGTCAACATGCTTACTATAGAAACATGTTCCTGTCAACAAGTTTACTGTATAAAAATGTTGCTGTCAACATGTTTACTATAGAAACATGTTGTTATCAACATTTTTACTATAGAAACATGTTGACAGCAACATGTTTACTATAGAAACATGTTGTTATCAACATTTTTACTATAAAAACATGTTGACAGCAACATGTTTACTATAGAAACATGTTGACAGCAACATGTGTTCTATATAAACATGTTGACAGCAACATATTTACTATAGAAACATGTTGCTGTCAGCATATTTACTTTAGAAACATGTAGCTGTCAACATGTATACTATAAAAACACGTAGCTGGCAACATTTGCTATAGAAATATGCGGCTGTGCCGAATAATATATACCCATCACCAAATTATACTTCAAAATAAAAATTTTAAATAATTTTAGGTAAACAAAATAAAAAAAAAATTTTTTGGTGAAAAAATTCGGGTTAAAAAATTTTTTTCCCGTTTTTTACAAATTGGCGGTTCAACTTACTATGGCGTTATATGCATTGTTGCAAAGGTCTTTGAAATATCTATCATTAGATATCCATATTGTCTATATTAATGACTTAGTAATACAGATACCGATCAAAAATAGGTAAATAATCGAGGTTGTCCTGGTTTTTTCCTTATATCTAAGCCATTATTTGGGGGATACGGAATGTTGATTTCAACATACATATTGACAGACGTAATAAATACATTTTTTTAAATTTATTTATATTCCTATTTTGTCGCTTCTTATGTTTTAGCTCTAAGCATAGCCGAAAAAAAATGTCCAAATGTACGTATAAGTGATTTTATATCAATCATACTCCCTGTAGCAAAGTGCTTTCATAGTTCTTTTTTTTGGAAATTTTTCTGTAACTTAATTAAATTTCTTCAAATAGAGCTGAGGTATTTTTGATGTAAGGTGGAGTCTTCTAGGTCTCTAGTGGATCTAAAGGGTAAGAGGTTGGACATACAAAATTGTTCATCTCGGATATGGAATTTTTCTAAAAATATGACAAAAATTTAATGTAATATTTTTAGTTAGTTCTTTTAAAGCAGGGGATTACCATAAATTAAATTTATTACATCCTAGATTCCTCACAAAATACTAAATAATATTGCTATAGTTATATTTTTCTAACACTTCTAAGAAAACAAATTAATCTTCTATCTAAATAACCAATTAAATCTGCTTAATATAAGAAAAATCAAATAACATTATCCTAATTCTGCAGCTGTTTTTAAAATCTTGCATTTTCTATATTTCTTTTTCTGCAAAGCAATAACACAAATATCTTAAATAGTTTTAACATCAATTACCCAGCAAATGCTATAAATGTACAACAACTTTCGAACTATAATCATTTGTTAAGCCAGCCAAGTGGCTAAACAATACAAAATACCAAATGCAATACAACACAAGACTGCGATAAGAATAAACGCCATACATTTAAATGCATTTAAATATATTTTTTTTAACTTTAGGAATCTACTAACACAAAATCTATAATACTATTGTCATGTACAACTTAGTTAAGAAGATTTTTCAATTCCGCAACATTTATACAGCATTTGAAATATTTTTGCTTTTAAGGTGTATGTGTACGAATGTAGAGTGTGTTTTCTAATATGCATTTCCTTCCTGCTGTTGCCATTTTAAATAAAAGCTTTAAATTTTGATCAAGTTTACAACGATAACGGGTTGCCTGGCTACTCATTGCTTTGGCCCATCTAACTACCAACAACAATAACAAATATTTATAATATTGCTAGAACTTGTATTAGTGGTACTTCTACTACCAGTAGTAGTAACAACTATTACCAGTACGACTATCTCAACAATAGTTTTCATTTTTGGTAATCATTGGTTATTAGATGCTTTGATTTCTTTTATTTTCTTATACACTTCTGTGTAGATTTGGTTTTTCTATTCTGTAGTTTCCATTTTTTCTATTAAATTTTACCCTTTCTTTTTTTTAGCTATGAGAATTCTTTCATTTGTATGTTGCTATATAACTTGAGTGCTTGGTAATATATTGGAAAATCGCCATAATTGAGTTTGTTATTTTGTTACAGAAAAAAATAAATGTTAAATGAGAGGGAAGATTGTAAAGTTAATGGGAAATTAAAGCAATTAATAAAGCTATATTTTGCACAAATCTTAAATACTATTATACTATAAATCGAATACAAATAACACTCGTTGCAACAATGATGTCCATTTACATCCACAATGAAAAACAGCAACATTAGAATCTACAACAACAATTATAACTACAACAAAACATTATTTTTTAAACATATTTAATTCATATGCTTATTACAACAACAAACAAAGCAGCAATATCAATATTAATGTTTTCCTTAAAAATTTAAATTTTTTTGAGGTTGTCTTACATTTTGCCTTATAACTTTTTCTGTACTTAACCGATCTTTCCGATTTTTAATACCAAGCTTCCTAGCACAAAAGTAAACCTTTAGTGTGAATATTATTAATTTTAGTTTTATGTTTTGGACATGAGCATGATTTACACACACCTACAGACAAACATTTTTAGAATTTTCATTAAGATCAGAATTACATATACGTTTTTTGGTCTTAGATGAATATTTCTCAGTTTTACAATCGTAATAAACCACTTATTCAACACGAGGGAGAGTGGAGGGCATAATAATATAGATATTACTCAACAATTGCTAAAATGTATTTTTTTTAATTTTTTAGTTTGTGAATTATAAATACAATTTCCTTTCTATTGATAAGAAATAAGTCTATTCCTCATATGTATGCTGTATTGCACTATTCAACAGTTTAATTGCATAAAGCTTAGGATATCACCAACAATTTCAGTTGTAATGTTTTCTGCTTTAATCCTACGGGTTCAAAGCTTTATTCATACATATTTCTAGATTGTGTTCTGAGTTGTCTTCAACGATTACAGCTTCTCTTTGTGGTGCATATAGCACGTTTTCAGCTTGGTGTTCTATTGTTGCTTAGGACCCAATAATTTCTATGGAATTTTCTTTTATTAGGGGTTCTTGTTCGGGATCATCCGGCTCTGGCATTTCATCAGGCGGTATTTCATCGTCATGGTTTTAGTTATCTACTACTGTTTCACCCACAATCTCTTCATTTTTAGTTCCTCATTTATCCATCTTATCGTTCTCCTTCTCATCGGAATTCTCTTCGTTTTGGGTTTCTTTGTCATTATCTGAGATTTCTTATTTTCTTTTCACCATTCTTTTCATATTTAGACCATTCTTCAGCCATTGTATCGTCTTTCTTCTCATCGGCATTCTTTCCATTTTGGTTTTCTTCGCCATTGTGTGAGATTTAT
Organism: Calliphora vomitoria; assembly: GCA_942486065.2. Lineage (NCBI taxonomy): Eukaryota > Metazoa > Arthropoda > Insecta > Diptera > Calliphoridae > Calliphora > Calliphora vomitoria. Next base: position 3,410,040 of record OW818033.2, on the reverse strand, counting down.
TAACTAGCAATACCTTACTTTACATATCATTAATTTTTAGTTTCATTGTCATTTAAATCATATACCTTTGTTGGAGCATAAACTTCATCTACTTTTCTTTAGAGAGCCTTCCACCTATTCCCTCCCCATCTTTGATATTTGAGTTATCTTCTTCCCCTCCCATTTCTCCTTCTTGTTATTTGCATTATCTTCTTCATCTATTTCATGTTCAGCTCATGTGTTTTCTTTATCTTTCTCTTCATCCGTTCAGCATTTGTATGTTTCGTGGACCTCTTGATCTTCATGTTCAGTCTCAATAGTTTCATCAAGCTTTACTAATACATATTTGACTACCAACATCAATATAATAAGCTTTTCCAGCAGTCCCATCTGCATCTGTATCAGTTTCAACGTTTACGTTTGATTTTTGTCACCCTCTTCCTTCGTTGTTCCTTCAATGTCTACTTCTTCAGACTGTTCAGCGCCTCTTCACCTTTCTTTGACTTATCAATATTTTTCTCAGCCTGATCGTCATATTGATTATCATTGTTTTCAGTGTCATTATCGTATTCCGATTCAATTCCTTCATCAATGTAATATTCTTTGTTTGCATCTCCAGTTTCTTCTAATTCAGTTCCTGCTCTACACTCTTCCATTTTGTGTTATTTGAGTTATCTTCTTCATCTGTTTCAGTTTTATCTTGCGATTGCTCAGTTTATTCTTGTTAATTTTAAACTTCATTTGAGGATTCAATAGTGTCATCAAACTTTTCTGCTTGTTGACTATAATCATCAGCTTCATTGCCATTTCTCTGCATCACTCTCTTCATTCGATGTTTCCATGTCAACTTTTTCCAGTTGTTCAACACCAGTTTTGACTACTTCACCTTCCTCTAACTTAACAATATTTTTCTCAGTCTAATCGTCCAGTTTCTTCTAATTCAGTTCCTGATCTACACTAATCTCTTCATTGCCCAAGCATTTTACAGCGATAAATTTGATCTATTGAATATTTAAAGAATTCTCTAACACATAATAACATTCCTGTGCAACCCACCCTCGTTGTCAACCAAACAACTACGAGTATGCCACTTTCAATATTTACCAGTTAGTATTTTGCAGCTGTATGAGTATAAAGCAAAAAAATCTAGTAAGAATGCTATAGTCGGCTATAACGAATCTTAAATACCCTCCATATAAAACTAAAATTTCACAAATTACACTTGTCTCAACATTGATACTCATTCACATTGATGGCTTAAATATAGTAAATATTACAACCATAATAATGAAATTACAACAACATGATTACAATAAAATATTAACAGTTATGGTAAGAAATATCAAATTTCAGATTGCCTCACATTTGGATTGATAATATTTTTTCTACTTAACTGATTTAGCTGATTATCAATACTAAGTTAGCTAGAACAATTATAAATATTCTACACGAATCTTACTTATTTCACTCTTGTATTTTGGACGGAATCCTGTTTTACACCGACGGATAGATAGACTTAGCTAAAGCGACTAAAACACAAATTACACTTGTCTCTAGCCATTCAAACATTCGATAATTGTTGTTGATGCCTTTTTCAACTTAGCAGTTTCATTACCACAGTAAATATTACAACAACATTCAAATCTACAGCAACATGCTTATTTATACACATTACAACAACAAGCTAAGCTACATATTACCATGAAAAGTTATAGAGTTCTTAGTTTTTTTATAATAAAAATCGATTTTTTTATGCTAAAATTCAAATTTAAGTTTAAAAAATATGAGTGATCTCAGATTGAGCTTATTTTCCTTAAAATCGCAGTATTTATGAAGTATTTAACGATTTAAGATATTAGAGTTTTTATAGTAAAAATTAAAATCGTATTTACATTTGAGTTTTTATACTAAAAATCGATTTTTGGTATAAAATGTAAGAAATCACAGATTGAGTTTATTTCCTCTAGAAACGCAGTATTTACGAAGATATTAACGATTTAAAATATTTGAGTTTTTTATATAAAAAATTTAAATTTGGTATAAAATATGAGTGATGACAGATTAAGCTTATTTTCCTTAAAATCGCAGTATTTACAAAGTTATTAACGATTTAAGATATTTTAGTTTCTTACACTAAAAATCGATTTTTGATATAAAATATGAGTGATCACAGATTGAGTTTACTTTCTCTAAACGCAGTATTTACGAAGTTTTAACGATTTAGGATATTTGAGTTTTTTAGACTAAAAACCGATTTTTGGTATTAGATATGAGTGATCACAGATTGAGCTTATTTTCCTTAGAATCGCAGTATTTACAAAGTTATTGACGATTTAAGATATTTTAGTTTTTTATACTGAAAATTGAAATTTGATATAAAATCAAATCGATTATTGATATAAAAAAATGAGTGATCACAGATTGAGTTTATTTTCTTAAGAATCGGAGTATTTACAAAGTTATAAACAATTTAGGAAGTTTTACTTTTTTATACTAAAAATTGAAATTTGGTATCAAATATGAGTAATCACAGATTGAGCTTATTTTCCTTAAAATCGCAATAGTTACCAAGTTATTAACGATTTAAGATAATTGAGTTTTTTGCTATTAAAAATCGATTTTTTTCATAAATTTTCATAAATTGTTTTAAAAAATTTTAGTATCGTACTGGGAGGTCATAATAAAATATTCATATGGCTATATCTATGTCTATTTATAGAAAAACATTACTTTATGAAAAAAGAGTACCAAACAATTTTACCCCATAATTGTTTGAATTTCCAAAAAGTACCAAACTTGTATTTGTTATTTTATAATAAGTAAATAATACGATTTTAATTTAAAAGCAAAAAAGTACCAAAATACAGTTTTTATCCGTTTTCTCCCATAAAAGGTTTTAATTTCAAAAAAGTGCCAAACAACTGTCTGCTAATTTTTTAAGCAGTAGCATTTTAAATTTTGTTTATATCTGCATTACTTTGGAAGATATAATGTTACCGAATTTACCCGTTTTTATCCCATAAACATTCTAATTTCCAAAATCATAGAGAAGTCCAAATTTCATGTCTACCTCTTAACGTTTAGGCTGGTCAATGTTGAATCAGTCAGTCACTCAGTAATGTTACATATCGAACATGCAACTTATGCATAACTTTATTCAACACTAGAGGTAGTGGTTGCAGCTATAATAAGTATATACAGCTATTATTGCAGTTGTAGTAGTTGTTGTTATTGCAACAAACATTTTTATTTCCGTTTTCAATTTACAAAACATTGTAAGCATTTATTGTTAAAATGTCCAGAAATATATATTTTCTTACTCTATTTTTTGTATATGTGTATTTCTTTAAATGTGTTTGTAAGCGTGTATGTATATGTTTAAGTCCATAGACTCAAAAGCATCTTATGAATACATTGTTAGTGAGTATTTTTTTGCTTGAAATATTCTTGTGCAACGCTTAAGATCGTTTAAGAAAAATAATTTTTTTTCTATTTTAAGATAGTGTGTGAACAAATGTGTTTCTAAATGTACTGGTTGGTGTATATTAGGGTAGACCCATTTCTTAACCTAAATTTAATTTCTCAAAACTGAATTTTTATCATTAGCCATTGATGAGTTGGTTCAAAGCAGCAAAAGGTCCATTTCAAGTGTTAATTGATTTTTCTTAAGTCATATGCAAGTTTTATGAAATGGGATCAATAATATTTCTAAACAGTTCCAATCATGTGTAAAAATTGTTTGACTTTCTATATATCTTAGAAACATTTTAGTTGGAAACATCTTTTGTTTTTATTTGGGGCCACCCTAGTCTTTGCATACGTATGTGTGTTCGTGTTGGAACTTTAAGGAATATTGTTAAAATCAAAATCAATTACATATATTGTACTTAAGATTATAAAGCTTAGCACTATTGTATGCCATCTTGCTTGAATTCTTTGCTATCCATTGTTACCACCTCCTTTAGGTTTTGAGAAAATGCCGGCTGTTTGTATGTCCTGTACTTTAGCTGTTACCACATCTGTAGTTTCACTGATATCGTCCACAATTTCAGCTATGGGTTTTTCAACTTGTTCTTCGGCTTCGGTGGTTTTTTCATCCATATTTCTAGACTGATTGTGTTCGGTGTTGTCTTCAACTGTTACAGCTTCTATTTCTGGTTCCTCTACCATATTGTCAGCTGAGTGATCTACTGATGCTTCTGCAGCAATAATTTCTAAGGAATTTTCATTTACCAAGGGCTCGGTTTCATCGTCATTTTCTACTTTATTGGACTCTTCTTCATTTGCTTTATTCTGCTCATCAGCCTTCTCTTCATTTTGGTTTTCATCTACTTTGTCAACGGGTTCTTCATCTTTCTCATCAGCCTTCTCTTCATTTTGTTGTGCATCATTAGTATCAGCGAGTTCTTCATTTTCAATACCTTCGAGTTCATCATCTGCCTTAGTTGGACTATCAATTTCTTCAGCTGCGTCGCCTTTTGGAGCAGTTTCATCTTCTACATTTTCTTCACTATTCCCCTCCTCTTCTCCTTCTTTGTTATTTGAGTTACCTTTTTCGTCAATTTCATTTTCAGCTGATGCCTTCTCTTTATCTTCCTCTTCAGCATTAGCTTCTCCTTGCTCCTCTTGACCTTCATTTGGAGTTTCAATGGTTTTTTGACCATCATCTTCAGTATCACCATCTTCTCCTGCTTTTAGCTGCTCATCATTAGCTTCTTCTTGTTCCTCTTGACCTTCATTAGGAGTTTCAATAGTTTCATCTGGCTTTACAGCTTCTTGGCCAACATTTTCAGTTGCATTAGCATCATTATTTGCCTTTTCTGCGTCAGTTTCTTCGTTTACTTCCGGCTGATTTTCATCAGCATCAACCTCTTCCTTCAATGTTTCAATGTCAACTGCTTCTGGCTGTTCAGCTTCAGAATTAATATCATCCTCTTCACCTTCCTTTGGATTATCAATATCTTCCTCTGCCTGATCATCATTTTCATCATCAGTGACATCAGTGACAGTATCATCAACACCAGTTTCCTTTAGTTCAGTTACTTCATTAGCCTGATTATCTTTTTGATCGTCAGTATCTTCAGTATCATCATCATCTCCAGTTTCCTCTAATTCAGTTCCTTCTGTTTTACCTTCGTCTAGATTTTCATCTATCCCAGCGGGTTGTTGATTTTCTGGATTATCAGCTTCCACTTTTAACTCTTTGTCATCTTCTCCTTTGCCATTTGCTTGTAGTTCCTCCTTTGGCTTTATTTTTGATTCAACATAGATTACCAAAATGCCATAACTTTCAATTCTACCAGACTCCTCTTCATTTTCCTGCTCATTATCTCCTCCATGACCATCATCTGCCACAGCCAAGTGCAGTTTAGTGTAACCCTTTTCATTGATTACCAACATTTTACCCTGACACTTCTCCTCTCCCTCCTTCTTGCCACCTGTTACCATGTCACAGTATGTACCTGGCTTTAAGCAGGCATAAACTTCCTTCTCAAAATCCATTTCAGGCTCATTATTGATGGCCACAAAAGCCTTATAGCCACGACAAAATGCCACTTGATGGGCACCATTGCTTTGAAAATATATTATGCTACGCTCTTCCTGTCCGGACGCTTTAAAATAGTTGGCCACTTTAACCATACTAACGAATACAGGCCATCTATGTTCACATACCCAACCAGACTCTTTTGTACACTGCTGTTGGTCATTAAACTTGGGAGAACGTATCTCTTCACCTTCTTCCTCGTCTTCCACAGGAGGTCCTTGATTTATATTCATATCAGGGAAATAGTACGAGCTCATAATCCTTTTAATGGCCCCATAAGGATGTATCAACATGAAAACATTGGCCATTATGTATTTAATGCGCTGTTTATAGGTCAACAAATGGTTATTGCCCAATTGCTTGGGCAGACCTCTTTGAGTGTCATGGGAATCTATAAAAACCAAAGAGTCTTCATGAGGCAAGAAACCCAAAGCAGGACCCCAATTGATGAGAGAGCTTAAAGAAACTTTTCTATTAAAAATGGTGGCTAATTCAGCGGGATACAAGTATTCAGAGACCACACCATAGGTGGTGTATTCAGTTCTAGAAAGAAAACAGATCAAATAGACATTCAATCCCATTAGAAATACACTTACTTGGACACCGTATCCAAGCCCAAATCGAAAACATCATGATAAACAAAAGGTCTAGAATTTTTCTTAAAATTGAATTCTGTGCTTAAATTTTTCACTTGTTTGAGAATGTTCTGCAATTAAACAAAAGGAAATCAAAATCAATTGCAATTCCTTAACTTTAACCACAGTGTACAGTGTATACAACCTTTAAATCAATTGGCCAAATATATTTGGCCGTATCAATGCGGAAACCGGCAACACCCATATCAATAAATTTATTTAACATCTGCACAATGTGCTTTTGTACACCAGCACGTGAATGTTCTAAATCAGGATGTCCATTCAACTGACAATTACGTATTTCATGAGCATCCTGTGTATTGGCCAATACCGCACACGATGGCCGGTGAAAGTCCACTTGTGTATACGAAACATTAGAGTAATTTAACTGTGATATGTTGACATTCGTTTCTAGCAACGTGTTGACAATGAAATCTTTATTGTCTGTTGATTCATTGTCCTCAACAATAAAGTGCAAAGGAGCAGCCATGTGGTTGAGCACCACATCAGCATAAATGCGCACACCATGGTCATTGCAAATGCGACTCATCGACCAGAATTCTGACTCATCGCCCGAGCGTGAGGCCAAACGGTAGGATATCACCTCATAGCGTTCCCACCAGGGATGATTTATTGGGCTCGTTTTCACCACCGTGTGCTCCAAGACAGGGGAAAGCTGAAAACATATTGCTGTACATAATTATTTTACTTATTGTATTTTGTTGTCCCAACTCACTTGCACTCCTGCATAGCCTTGCGGTCCCAGAAAGTTGCGACACTCTGCTGCTACATCTAAAAATTTCCATTCGAATAATTGCACTATAACTGCACGATTCCCAGTGAAATGTGGTTGATGATGTAAGTTTGTCATTGAGCTGTCCTCGTAATTAACTAACGTTTCAGCGTTGAGTTGTCTAACAAACCGGCGTTGCTTAATGTTGGCATACGACCAAACCTGCGAGCTTAACAAACAGAGCATAAACATATTGCCAACACATGTTTTAAGCCTTTGATTTGTTGCTGCTGTAGTTATTTGCAGTGACTTTAACCTCATTGTTAATGACGTTAACGCTTGTAAAATTCTGTGTGTTAATGTTACTTTCTCTATTTATAAAACAAGTCAGTTAGTAAGTTTGTACTCTGGGTTTTCCCTCTATAAAACAGCGGTAGAGTAGAGTTTATTATTATCCTTTAGCGCGCCTTAACCTGTTTGATAACTTAATGTCATTTTTCCTTTTTGCTAAAAACTTTTCCACTTTAACTAACGTATGACTGTCCAAATAAATGAATGAACGATTGAATGAATGAACAACTGCCAGCGACCGAATAACTAACTGAACATTCACTTAAATGTGTGCATGTCAGGACATTTAGAACATGCAATTCCACGTATAATCTCTAATAAGTATCATATATGTAGTTGGAATGTATTTTTCGTTGGGAGGTTTTTACCTTTTTTTTAGTTTATTCCTCCTCTAATTTTTATAAATTATAATGTTAGTTTTTTTTTAATAATATTTACTCCGGGGTATTGAGTTAAAACTGTAAAAAAAAAAAACTCCAGAGAAAAACACGTTAATTTTTGCTTACATCGTCATGGACATTGACTTTAAAACCAGCAACAGCAACAATAATAGTTTGATGGATATGTTTTGAACATTAACAGGACCAACTATGTTTAGAAACATTTGTGGCAGATTTAAGTCATCTAGAAGTAAATGCAGAAGCTTATGCTGAATAAACAGGAAATGATGATAATGATACTGAAGATGATGGTAATTCATAGCTGGTAATTCATATAAAGCTATTGAAAGTTCAAATGAAGGTCAAGAGGAACAAGACTGAACAAGAATGTCATGCTACAGTTAGAACGGAAATAAACTGGAAGGTGATGACTCGTAAACAAGATAATTCCAATAGTAAAGATGGCAAAGGCAATTCTGATGGAAATATGAAAGCACCAGGATCAAGCAAAGGATACGAACAATAATAAAGCAGAAGTAGCAGAGAATGAGGAAGATATAAAAAACAAGCGAAAGAGCTATATTCGGTTGTGTCGAAACTTATATAACCTTCTCCAAAGTATACTTTATAATCAACATTTTTAATATTTTTAGGTAACAAATTTTTATTTTTAAAAAAATTAAAAAAAAAAAAAAAAATTTTCTGAAAAATAATTCGGGTTAAAAAATACTTTTCCCGATTTTGACCCTTCGAGGTCCTTGAAATATCTATTATTAAATATCAATATTGTCTATTAAAGACTTAGTACTCCATATATAGTTCAAAAATAGGTAAAAAATCTAGGTTGTTCTGGGTTTTTCTTTATATCTCCGCAATTTATGGACCGATTTTAAATAGAACCGAACCGGATCTATAGCAGACATATTGATGTACGAATCATGTATGTAAGTTATTTGGGTGCTACGGAAAGTTGATTTCAACATACAGACGGACGGACGGACGGAGGTGGCTACATGGAAGCCGCTATCTATTATGATCCAGCATAATTACAAACGGAATGACTAACATTTATATACCCTTACTACTCATGGTGAAGGGTATAATAGTAACAATGTAAATGAAGAAGAGTAGAGGTTTATTTTGATAATAATTTTCTTCAATCGTAGGTAAATTTTAGCTACAATCATATATGTTTATGATGATAAATTTCAACTACAATTGTAGATTAATTGTAGCTTCAATCGTAGGTCTTTATGATGAACAATTTCAGCTTCAATAGTAGATAAGTTTTAGATTCAATCGTAGGTCTTGATGAGGAACAATTTCATCTTCAATAGTAGATAAATTCTGGCTTCAATCGTAGTTCTTGATGATGAACAATTTCAGCTCCAATAGTAGATAAATTCTATCTTCAATCGTAGTTCTTTATGTTGTATAATTTATGATTGAATAGTAGATAATTTTTAACTTAAATCGTACGTCTTTATGATGAACAACTTCACCTTCAATAGTAGATAAATTTTAGATTCAATCGTAGTTCTTGATGATTAACAATTTCATCTTCAATAGTAGATAAATTCTAGCTTCAATCGTAGGACTTGATGATGAACAATTTCAGCTTCAATAGTAGATAAATTCTAGCTTCAATCGTAGTTCTTTATATTGTATAGTTTCAGCTTCAATCTTAGGAATTCTATTGATCAATTTAGGTTTAATCGTAGTTCGATTTTAGTTTCAATCGTAGGTCGTTAAGTTGAATAATATGAGCTTCAATAATAGATAAGTTCAATAAGTTTCAATCGTAGGTCGTTATGTTGTACAATTTAAGCTTCAATCATAAGACAAGTTAGTTTCAACCGTAAGTCTTTACGTTGAATAATTTTAGACTTAATTTTTAGGATCAATCGTAGGTCTTTCAATTTAAGTTTCAATCGCAGACAAATTTTAGCTTCAATCGTAGATTATTATGTTAAACAATTTTAACTTCAATCATAGGTCTTTCAGTTGACCAATTTAAGTTTTAATCACTGGTCGTTATGTTGAACAATTTTAGCATCAATCATAGTTCAATTTTAGCTTCAAACATTGGTCAAGTTAGTTTGAATTGAAGGTCTTTAGATTTAATAATTTGGCTTAAATGTAAGTTTTATATATTAATTTTAGATGTTGAATAATTTCAGTTTCAATCATACATCTTTCTGTTGACCAATTCAAGTTTCAATCGTAGAACAATTTGAGCTTCAATCGTAGGTGGTTGTGTTGAACAATTTAAGCTTTAATCATAGGTTCAAACATAGATCAAGTTAGTTCCAATCGTAAGTCTTCACGTTGAATAATTTTAGCCTTAATTTAAGTTTCAAACGAAGGCCAGTTCCAGCTTACATCGATGAAGCTTTTAAGACCTAAAAGCTCCAGAAAATGAAAACAATGAAAATAAACTACCACCTAATAATCACATAGATACAGATAAAAACCACTAGGAAGTCCTAGTGAAATACAATTAACTAGTTATTATTACAACACAATTAGTCTGTAAATATGGTCAATAAACGTTTTGAAGACGAACAACAAGTCGAAAAACCTCTGACGCAGTTTAAATACCAAGCAAAATTCTCTAATATCATCATAAAATTATGTTAAAAAACTTTTTTGGGGAAATCAATGAATGAAATATTCCTGTCTCTTGATCAACATCTTCAGTATCATTAGCATCATTACCAGCAGCATTTCTTCATTCAGTTCTGGTGATTTTTATTTGAATAATAATCTTCCTTAGAGGTTTCGAAGTCAACTTCATCTGGCTGTTCGTCATCAGAATTGACCTCATCCTCTTTCTTATGATTATTGTCTTTAGTTTGAGTAATTCAGTTTAGTCATCTTGCTGAATTAGCTTTCATTAGCGTTTTCTCCAGTTTATTCTGCCTTGCCTTCAGCTTGATTTTCGTATGTTCTAACAGGTTAAGGATTGTAACTCATTGACATCTTCTCATAATCCTTTTAATGGCACCATAAAGAAAACGAATTTCCACCAACATATGGTCAGACGGACCAAGTTATATCAACTTCCTATACAGAGAAAATATGTTCTTCAATTGTATACTTAGATTTCTGCAGTCACAACTGAAAGAATAGTTCATTGAAAACTGAATCATTTGATCGGCATCACTTTCAGTTGACACAATGAAACAGTTTTCTTTAAAGAGAGAGTCAACTCAAAATTTTTAAGTTTTCACTTTTTGCAAGAAATCAATGTACAGTGGCCATATCTACCTACTGTAAAAATCTTACATCATTTACAACCACTTCTGGTTGTTGTTGTTGTAACAGTTCGGCTGTGGCCGATTGCTTATCCCTGGGGCAAAAACTTTCAGTTTGTACAGCTGTCGCTGAGTTGACAATCTTTGGCCGAATATGATTCGGGTCATTCCGGAACGGAAATCCAATCGTATTGCTACATATTCCCACATATATACTTTTGTCAGAGACACTGATCTAAGATCAATGCATTCTTGGCATTTCCTATATTCTCAGCATAAACGTCATTCTTCGGAAGAACAGATTCTATAAAATTTTTCAAAGGATCTTCATTATCTTTGGCTAATTTTTCAGGATATACTTTCTCAATGCACATTCATGACAAGTAAATTGTGTATCCACTGGCTAATCTCTATTTTGATGTTTGCCAAAGACTCTGATCAGTGATCAATTCACCCTTTGAACTTAAAAATTATTCCTAGGTAACTTTATCAGGATCTACTTTCTTTTGTTTCGCTCTACTGGACACCAAAGTACTATGGTACACCTGACCTGGCTTCGCTTTCGGACAACCAAATGACCGCTACGCAACCATCCTTTTGCAAATGTAGTGTTCAGAATAATCTCTACGATCATGTGCAGACAATATGATACCTTAAGACTGCATATATTATGCAGAAACATGTGGACTGTACAAATTAAATTGTTCTCAATCAATAGCTCTGACAAATATGCTGCATGCTTCAGAGTTTAGTATTGGTGATCACTTTTCACTGTTTCCCTGTAGTGCCTGATAGGAGATTAAAGCTTTTCATGTTATGAGTTCTGTTCAAATTTTCCATGATATATGTACATTAATATTAATGCTTTCTTTCCTAAGTATATCGGAATGGTTAAATTCAAATATACGGAAAGTTTGGTTGGAATACTGATATAGCTTTTCACTTTCTCCAGGCCATCTCTTTCAGGTAAAGATGTTTATTTAATCGAACCTTCATTCAACTAGTTGGCTTATAACCATCATTTAAATTACCATCACTTATTATACTTTAAAGTTGGTCACATTCATATTCCATTTATTTACTTAGCCTCTAGGGAGTTTCTACACTAAACCCTGTAATATATTATAACATATTATTATTTTCATTATAGTTTTAACTTGACTATGTGAAAAATATTATGATTAAACAACTAAAGCGAGAAAACCAAAAACAAATTTTCCAAACCAAACAAAACAAAAAAAAACTAAAAAAATCACGTTTAATATTTTCGTTTCTACCAACAGCAATATACACTTGCACGGGTCATTTATTAAACTTTTATCACGGTTTATATTACAGAACAATGTTAATGTTTAACTTAACTGAAACACAATAAATTTGCCAACAAAAATAAACTAAAAACAAATCAAATAAAAAAAAAATTAAAAAGAAAAATTTTAAACCAACAGGAAATTGTAAAACGTTAACCTCTTACCCCCGGCCAAGGGTTGTCGGCAACAGGCATGAAAACGTTCTGGTTTTTATTGTTGTAATGAAACATAAATACAAATTTTGAGTTAAATATTTTATAACATCATAACACGCACTTTAATATAAAGTGCAATAAAAACTAAACATGGTTATACAAACAGGCTGTATATTTTAAGGTTTATTAGGGGTTTGGGAGAACGTAAGCCTTTGGTTAGATTATAATTTTTTTTTTTTTTTTTTGTTAAACAAGTTGATTTAAAGTTTTTGTTTTGTTTGCTTGTGTTTGTAGCGACACCTAACGATTAATTAACGTAACTTTGTGCTTTATCAACATGCATTTATCGTGTTTGGGAATCTCTCTTTAACTATAGCTCCCTCTCTCTCTCTCTCTCTCTTTCACACATACTCGCCATTTTAATATGCTTAACAGTAGTACCGTTACTAACTCGCGTAACAATTACACACACACACATACTCTTTTACATATGTTTATGCTCATTCATAACTGTGTTAAACATGCAGGTTCATGCTTAAATTTAGGTTTTACCTTTGTTGTTAGTTGACATGTTTTGTTGTTGTTGGTTTCTTTATGGTTTTCATTATTTGAATTTGTGAAAACAAAAAATACCTTAAGGCTAGCAACAGGCGTCATTTAGTTTATTTCACTGCTGTTTATTTTTATTATTATTATTATTATTATTGTTGTAGTTTTAAATACAATTTTTAATTTGTAAATAAATATAAAAAACCATTTGAAATATTAAATTTATGACCTTTTGTGAGTGAAAATTTATAATAATTGCGCTATTTAAATGAAATATCTAAACACAGAAAGAAATTTGGAGAAGGAATGAAAACAAATTTTTTATAAAGCAAATATAAATAGGTCAAGTGAGGGGTATAGAAGGAATGTCTGCAATGTCCATGTTTTCGTGAACTTATCTAATAACATTTAGTGAATGCTTGTGGTTAGTCAATATGTCAATACCAAAACCACTTTTCGGCAATTCGATCAATGGGCCAATTTTTCGAAAAAAGTCGTCTTCTCCGTTGAAGCGCATTTCCATGTGAATGGCTTCGTGAATATACAAAACTGTCAAATTTGGTGCTCAGAAAATCCTCATGCAATCCATAAGAAACAAATGCACTCACAACTGTCTGATGCGGATTTTGGTCAGGCGTCTTGATTCGGCCTTACTTTTTTGAAGATGACAACGAAATTGCAGTTACTGTGAACGGTATTCGTTACAGGAATATAATAACGGAGTTCTTGTGGCCTCAACTGGGCGGCATGGATCTGGACGACATGTGGTTTCAGCAAAACGGCGGCTCCTGCCACACCCTGTATACAACAATCGATTTATAGCAGCAACTATTTCCAGAACAAATTATCTCAAGAAATTCTGGTGATCATGCGATTTTTTCTTTGGTTTTGTGAAAAATGGTATTTATGCGAATAAATCAGAAACAATTCCTGAGCTCAAATCCGAAATGGCTGGTCATAAGACATAAGGCCATTTGACGAATATTTTATTCCATACTTAATCGGAACATGTCTTCTTTTCAATCCAATAAAAAAATCACAACTATCTCAAAAAATACGTGTTTTTATTTTAAAATAAGCGAGTCAGTACATCGTAGGCGCAGTTATAGTTAACATCAACTGTATTACCAGTGTAGTCTGATAAATTATAAAGAGAGTGAGTATTTCAATTGTTGTGTAAACTGGTCGCTTTTGTTTGCAATTAAAAGAATCCGGTTTATTTAAAGGACAGAAACCACCGTTTTTAAAAGGTAAAAATATAGCAATACTAAAAAATAGGCTACAAAATGTATTTTAACAAAGCCGCAAAATAATCTTCAAATAAAATATGGAACGTCTTAACGTTAATCTAATTTGCTGTTGGCAGCGAACAATTTTAGACCTTGAAAGTCTTTAAAGAGTTATTAGCTAAAATATTGTCAAAAGCTAGTTTTTCAAACAAATTCATATGAAAAAGAAGTAAGAGTGCTATATTCGGCTATGCCAAATCTTATATACCCTTCACCTTTGTTGTGGATGCATTATTATTGTTTATAATCTTATATATACCCTTCTCACGAATGTGAAGGGTATAAAAACAACAACGCCAAATGAAAAGAAACACCAAAAAAATAAGCAAAGCAATGAAACCAACACACATCCAAACATACGTTTTGTTGCTTTTTTGTCAAAGCATGCAATAAATTGTCTTTTCTTGATGAAATTTTCAGAGGTTGTCTCGGATTTTTGGTCATATCTCCGTTATTTATGGACGGATTTGACAGAATTATTGAAGATTTGGATCCCGAAGATCTTCAGAAGATTGATTTCAACAGGCAGACAGGCAGGCAGACAGACAGAAATTATATTGTGGAAATTACAAACGGAATGACAAACTTATATATACCCTTCTCACGAAGGTGAAGGGTACAACAAGTCCGACCATACAATGCTCTACACTGAGTAAATGAGCAAAAACTTTTTTCTTTTAAAATTTCAATAATTTAGTTTCGTGAGTGATCTTTGGAAGTGGGGAGTTATGACAAATTATAGACCGATCATCATAAAATTAAGTGAGATGACTTATTGAGCGTGATCCAAGCATTTACAAAATTGACCTTGTATCCAACCTGTTTAAGTAATATTTGAGATACAGGTTGTCAAAATAGATCACATCATATGCAAAAATGGTTTAAGAACCTTAAAGTTTCCAAAAAATAAAGCTAATTTGGCTAATTTTGATTTTTTTTTAACTAGACAATAAAGTTAATTCAGTTCTGTTATCTAGCTTTTACTGTTTCAAATATACCGAAAAAAAGAATGTAAAAAGCGTAAAACTACAAATTGAAACTTAAACTTCTTTTAAACTAAGTATTTCAAATAAATTAGCTGTGCAAGCAGAATTTTTCTTTACGTTATTGGTCACAATATAAAAGTTGTTACGAAATTCATTTTCTGAATGACTGGATTATCCTTTATAATATATTCATATTGAACCAGTATTTTAGAAATTTCATATTATTATTATTTTATTTAGTTTGTAATTAGCCCCACCCATTACTGTTTTGTGTTTAATTAACAATTCATCAACTTGTGGTTTATATCTTGAAATTTTGTAGGACTTTAGAACATAGTTTTATTAAAATTTTCTATCAGTGTATTGCTTTATTTTAAAATCCAGCCCCCCACCAACCCCTGAGCTAAGCGACCTTTGCAATTAATACAAAACGATCTTTATTACGATAATATTTATATTTATATAGTTAAAATATTGTCGGGTCTCCTTTTTTTGCCTTTTTTCAAAAATATATATTTTTTATTGTTTGTGTTAAATAACGAAAAGGTCATTTAACATTTACACACGTACTGCGAACTTAATTACACCTCAATTTATGCCTGTAATGCATGTTGTAAAACCAAAAACATCACACACATGTTAAAATCAAATGAAAATAAAGTTATTTAAAAAAAATTTACGATAAATCTAAATGGTTAATTACAAACAAAAAACTTTGTTTTCTTTGTTTTCCGTCTCGACTAACTTTCATTACAATTTACATAGTCACAAAACATCTCATTACTAAATGTTGTTTAAAAAATAAATAAAGAAGGGGGTTCGAAACTTTGTCAGGTGTTTAACAAAGTTTCTATGAAAATTTTTATATACTTTTTTTCTCATAGATTGTATTCAATTGACCATATATATATACCCTTACATTTCGTTTCATTTTCTGTTCATTCATGTATTTTATAAACTGAAATTTTTGTTCATTATTAAAACAAAAGTTTTAACTCTTCTCCACCACCAATTATGGTGACTAAGGGTGTATTTAAGTTGGTGGTTTCATGAGTTACAGTTATACAATTCTAAGTCTATTTAGCTTTGCATATAGTAAATATGTTTGTGTAAAACACGATTTAAACCCAAATACCATATTGAAATTACTAAAATTGACCTTTAATGTTTATCAGTGCCCTATAAAGTTTGGTATTGAAAATCAGCAAAATCGGTTAAGCATTATAAAAGTTATGAACTAAAATCTAAGACAACCTCGAAAATCAAAAACTATTTTTAAAATAGCTAATGTTATTTAGCTTGTTGTTGTAATGTGTATAAGATTGATTTTGAAGTTATCATTGTTTTTGTAAAACTAAGTGGAAGATGCTTATGTGTGCGTATAAATGGGCATCACTGTTGAAATGAGTGCAATTAAAAATTTATTAGCAGGGTATCTAATATTCGTCTCATTTTTTTGTCTTTATATTTCCTGTATATTGAACTAAAGCTTAAATATGTTCATCGTTGTCGTAAATATGACATTGTGTAAAATGTTAAATACAAAATGGATTTAACAAGTGACTTATTTTTTAACAGGACTTTTTTTGTGCACAATGAATAGAAAATAAGTAACTTTTATGTAAATTTCTATAAAAAAAGAGCAAACATATTTTGGAAAAAAAGGAAAAACTATGTAGAGTATAAACATTTTTTACACTTGGAGAAATTAAAAGACAAAAAAATCTAAAATTACTTAAATTATAAAGGAAGCGTTAAAAGCTTATAAAAGCAAATCTGGTATATATGGCTGTATAAAAACTTAATTAATTCAAAATCTTGTAAAATACTCAATATTGAACAGCTTTAAGCTTTTTTAAAAATAGAAAAAATCTGTGAAAAATTTTTTGGAAAGCTTAAATTTAAAAAAGCTTTAAGCTTGTTTTAGCGTTCATTTCCAATTTTGTAATATCAGAAGCTTTTTAAGCTATAACTTTAGCAAAAGCTTAATTTAAATAAAGAGTTTTAAGCTTTTTCAAAATTTTTAAAATCAGAAATTTATGGCTCAAATTATGAAAGCTTTAAACTTTGAGAAAATTATTTAATATAAAATTAAAAGCTTTTTTGCGTTTTCTAAAAATAACATGGTGTAAGTAAAAGCTTTAAACTTATTTAAACTTTTTTTATGCATTTTCAAACTTTTTGAAAAATTGTTGAATTTCAAGTTAAAGCTCAACATTTTGAAGATTTTGCTAAGGTTTTTTCAAAGATTTTTTGATATAAGTTAAAAAATGTTTTAGTTTTGTATAACAAACACAAACTGCGAAGTGTTTTGTTTGTTTGCAACAACACTCAGATTGATAGTCCAGCACACTATCTAGTTCTCTTTCAAGCTTTTAAACAAAATTGGAAAATCTAACATTTTTATCCATAAAGAAAATAAATTATAATCAAAAGCTATTTAAGCTTTAGGTTATTTCTAAAAATTTAACGAAAAAAAAGAAAAAACTATAATTATCTTAAAAATTATGAAGATCTTCTAGGAGATTCAAGCTTTTGGAGCTTTTAAGAAAATTAAATGTGTTGGATATGTAAAAAACCCAATTGTAATCAAAAGCTTTTTCAGATCTACTTTTATAAAAAGCTAATTTAAACAAAGCTTTAAACTTTTTCTAAAATTATAAATTGTGTAATTTATGGCTCAAATTTTAAAGAATTGTATATAAAATAAACCGTTTTAAAGCTTTTTCTAAAAACGAAATGGTAGAAGGAAAAGCTTTATGCTTCTTTAAACTTTTTTTGTCAAGCTTTTCTAAAAAACTAAAAATCTGTGATTTAAAGCTCAACATTAATTTTCAAAAAGGTAAAATTTAATAAAAAGCTTTAGGGGTTTACAAGCTATAGCCATGTCCGTCTGTCCATCTGTATGTTGAAATCAACTTTCCGTAGCCCCCAAATAACTTTCAAACATAATTAATACATCAATATATCGGTAATTCTTCCGGCTCGATCGCTATTGAAAATCGGCCCACAAATGAAGAAACAATCAAACATTATTTTTTATCTATATCTGGATTTCTAAGTCATATATATAGACATCATGGATATCTAATGATAGATATTTCAATGTTCATTGCAACGATGTATATAAGGCTATAGTAATTTGAACCTACAATGGGTCAAAATCGGGAAAAATATTTTTTAACCCGAATAAAAATAATTTGATTTTTTTTTTTTTTGAAAATTAAAAAAAAATTTGAAAAAACATTTTTTTTTTTCATTTTTAAAAAAAAAAAAAATTAATTTTGAAAAAAAATTTAATTTTGTTTACCTAAAAATATTTAAAATTTTTATTTTTAAGTATACATTTTTAACAGAATTAGTACATTGTTAAGAATTTTTGTGCAAAGTTTTAAACCTTTTCTTTTAAATTAAGATTTTCACTTCAAAATCATTCAGATTTTTTCTTTCTGTACACGTTCTCTACATTTTACTGATATTTAAAAAAAAAAAAATAACTGCATTTAATTAAATATATTTTATATACGAATATATATTGGTTAAACTCTGCCAAATAACAACAATGCTACAATGAACCCACATTACAAAGGACACTCCATTTACATACTAAACTATACAATACTTTTATAATAAAACTCTTTTACTTTTTTGCAAATATTGCTCGTTATTTAACTGACAGCAAAAAAAATGCGATTTTGGTGCAGAGCACAAAAAAAAACCATCTAAAAAAGGAAAACTGGTAACAAAACCCATAAAGTCATTGGGAACTTAAAATATCTGTAGACAAGTGTGTTAAAATTTGAACACATTGTAGTTGAACTCATAAACACGATATATAGAGATGAGGTTGAATGGAGTGCATACACACTATGAAATGGCAATTAAACTATTGTTGAGGGTTTAAAAAGTTTTATGAAAATTTTAAATTCATATTTTTCAAAAATAAAAATGAAAGGAATTTAACACCGGACAATAGTTTAATAACTTTGTGTAAAAGTTTTGCTGAAACAATAAATAAGTTTAAGCCATAGTGAAAGGTTTTATTGGTATTTCGTAATGTTACTATTGTACAATTTATTTTGTCATGTAAAGTAAAGGATTTAAAATTTAATAGCAACACATGGGGTAGTGAATAATATATAGAAAGATCTTACAAAGTAAATATGTATGTATAATTATGATTCCTATTCTAAGGCCATTGAGCTGTTTTCATATTTATGTGTGTGTAAAACACGCTGACATCTTAAATAATAAACCGAAATTAATAAGATTTGTCTAGAATGTTTATCATTGCATTAGGTAGTTTGGTATTGAATATCAGCAAAACTAGTTCAGTACAAAAAAAGTTATGAAGCAATATATAAGACCATTTCAAAATTATATGATTTTTTTAAAATAAAACTAATTGAAAACATTGTTGCTTATTGTTGTAATGTTGTAATCATGAGTTAAAGAATGTCCAAGAATGTTCAAACAAGTATAATTTGTACAATTCTAAAACTGGAAGGGTTTTTAAATTTCCGCTTATCAACTTGTTTTTTTTACAAATTCAATGCCCTGCTAACTTATTATTTATTTTATCATATATTTTTCATCAAACTGTCAATTTACCTAAATAATAGACTCACTTTCATTGCTTTTTTTTTATGACTTAACTAAATGTGTGCCAGTAAGAGCTGTACTGTTTATCACCTTTCACCATCATTTGTTTTAAATGGCCCCCTTTTATCGTTTTACTCTTTTAAAAGGAGGAAAAAACGTATGAATCATAAAAATCTATGGTAATGTTATCAATTTCCTTGTTAAACTCGTTATATGTAATTTAAGTTTTTTTTTTCTGATTGAAAATCTATTATTTGCTTTAAAAAAAGAAAAGAAGGTACTTAAAACGATTTTCGTGTGCGGCTAGTTTAAGGGAGAACGTTAAACTATGGTTTAAATTGAAGGAAAATAAATATTTTTGTTATTTAAACTCCATGCAAAAGAAAACAAGTAACAGAGCTATATTCGCTGAATCTTATATACCCTTCACCAAATTATACTTAAAACAAAGTTTAAAAAAAATATATTTTTTTAAATTTTTTTAATTTATTTTTTAAAAAAAATTTTTTAAATTGATTTGTGAAAAAAATGTTATATCCAAAAAATTTTTTTTGCTAAAAAAAAAATTCGGGGTAAAAAATATTTTTTCCGATTTTGACCAATTGTAGGCCCGACTTACTTTGGCCTTATATACACTTTGCAAAGGTCTTTGAAATATCTATTATTGGATATCCATTTTATCTACATTAATGACTTAGTAATCCAGATATAGATCCAAAATAGGTAAAAAATCGAGGTTGTCCTGGTTTTTTCCTTATATCTCAGCCAATTGTGGACCGATTGTGACGATTTTAAACAACAACCGAGCAGGAAGAACTCCCGATATATTGATGTATGAATCATGTGGATACGCAAAGTTGATTTCAATATACAGACGGACAGACAGACATGACTATAGCGACTTCGCTATCTATAACGATCCAGAAAATATATAGTATACCTTGTAGGATGCAAATGAAAAATGTAGAAATTACAAACGAAATGACAAACTTATATATACCCTTGCCACTCATGATGAAGGATATAAAAACAATATTCTGATAATAAAAATCTTCAGAGAGCTTATTGTAATCTAAGGTACATTCTTCATCAATATTTCCTATTCGTCAAAGACAATTGTGTTAAGTATGAATGTATTTTTAAATGGTAATGAGCTTGAGTTTCTGAGTCAGGTTTCAATCAAACAAAATTTTAATCGTTTTCATTATATAAATGTTTAGCTTCGGCGTGAGGAATCTTTCCTTATTCAAACAAAGTTTCAAAATCATTGATTTGAATTTTATATCTAAGCATTTCATTCCTTCAAAGGCTTAATTCCTTTGTACTTCAAACGTATTAAATTTATTGCTTTGAGAATTAATTATTTCTATAGTTAATTCTTTATAGCATCATTCAAGATATCTTTTGGTTTTATGGAATGAATTGCTGACATTCTTTAATTCAGAACAATTCTGAACAATATTTTTGCACGTTATAAACATCAGCACTAACCCAATGTACCCTCACCACGATGGTGTTGTATAAAACGTATAAAACGCTATTTTCATATCTACAAGGTGGCGCAAAAGTAAACTTCCGATGTTTTTTGGCTGTAATTAAAAAAAAAATGAAAAACTTTGATTCTTCTTGTGGATTATTTTTATTTGGTCTTTTAATTTTTTTTACATCAAGTCGAGAATATGATGTCATGTAAATGGCCGCCGCCACAGTTGATTGTCATTTGAGCCCTTTTTATGGCATTTTCCATCACTTTGGCCAAACTTCCGGCGATAGGTCTTCACATTCTTGACGGATATTGTATTTAAGAGCTGTAAGAGTCTGAGGCTTATTGACATAAACCCACGAATTCAAAAAGCCCCACAAAAAGAAGTCTGGAGCGGTAAAATTAGGCGATCATGCTGGCCAGTGCAAATCGCCAAAACGGGAGATTAGGCGCCCTGGAAATGCATCCTTCAGCATATCGGTTGTGGCACGTGCAGTGTGTGCCGTTGCACCGTCCTGTTGGAACCACATGTTTTCCAATTCCAATTCATCAAGTTGCGGCAAAAAGAACTCGTTGATCATTGCTCTGTAGCGCTCACCATTCACAGTAACCGTTTGGCCCGCGACGTCTTCGAAGAAAAAAGGTCCGATGACTCCTCCAGCGAAAACAGCACACCATACAGTGACTTTGAGCGGGTGTAATGGCTCTTCGTGGGTTACACGCGGATTTTCAGTGCCCCAGAAGCGTAAATTTTGCTTATTTACGTACCCGCTAAGATGGAAATGGGCCTCATCACTCATGATTATTTTTGATGAAAAATCATCTTCCTCTTGGTGGTGATTAAGGATGGCTTGAGCGTATGTTAGACGCGATTGGCGGTCAGCAGCTAACAGCTGATGCACCGTCTGGAGTTTGTACGGAAACATCTTCAAATCTTGTACCAAAATTCGCTGTAAAGACCGTCGTGGCACGTCGTCTGGTCGATGTCGACGGCGCTTCCATGACATCCTTGGCTACAGCTGTAATATTCTCTACAGAACGGCTACTCCGGGGTCTGCCACGCCTGGCAGCATCTCGTGTTGTGCCAGTCTCTTTGAGGCGAGCGGCTAAACGTCGCAGTGTTTCACCAGTAGACGTTGGACGGCCAGGAAATCTGTGACGAAATTCACGTTGTGCCAAAGTCACCGACCGATTATTGGTCAAATAAATAGTCAGCAATATTCCGCGTTCTGGAGCAGTGTAGCGTAACATTGTTTATTAACGTGTATTTCGCATGTGTTTACTACACAAATGTCAAAACAGAACTGACATTAGGGGCCAATCGCAAAATTTATAGCATTTTCTGATAGGAGGATTACTTTTGCGCCACCTTGTATATGCGTATGTATCAGGGATGGCAATTGACATTTTAAAATTGTACCAATTAGACTTTATAATTGTACTTTTTTGACCATAATTGTATCAAAACAAATTTTTTTTGTTAATATATTTATTGTAAATAAGTTTTCAAAATTCTATACAAAATGTAACTTTTAAAATCTTTGTTCCAAAAATTAACTATATCTCTTCGATTTGTGTAGGTATATGTATATTTGCAAAGCGCTTTGCAATATCTTTATCACAGATAGTTTTTTACATAAAAATCGTTTATGACTAGCTATTTAAAAAACTTATTGTGCGAAAAAAGTTAAAAAATAAATAAATTATCAAAATTAAATAAATATTGCAATAAGGGTCGTGCTTTTTACACCGTTTTCTTACATATTGTTTTGAATTAAAAACAAATTATAAAGCTCTTAAAAACATTAACTAATACTTAGTACAACAAAATAATCACTCACCTACTCAATCAACATATGTATGTATGTAGTACGTTTCCTTTCCGCTTACTTTTTTTTTAGTTCTCATTTATTTAGCTTTTAGCTTCCAAAGATCTGTACTTTATTTATTTCCTGTTCATTTCGTACAATAAACTTAAAAGCTTATTTGACCTTTATTTACTTTGTATGAAGCTTTTTTACTATACTCCAAACACACACACACTCATCTCTAACACTTTTTTTCAACGAACGGCTCAACCAAAGCAACACGCCGACCGGCACAAAATTGCATTCATACAATAATTTTTTTCTTACAATTTTATCACGCTTTTATCACAAATTTATTTAATATTTTTTAACAATATTTTTACACACATTTATTAAGAAATATTTAAATTTTATATTTATGTAAAAATATTTGCAATTTTTTTACTTTTAACACGATTTATTAATTAATTAAACGAGCTCTAATCACCGAACAACCGAACACTTGTTAAATTTCTAGAAAACTAAAAGAAGAATGCAAGTAACGCTACTCTTGTTGTTGTTGTTGTTGTCATTAGTGTGTAGTAAATTGTACAAATGCATATGAGAGTGTTTGTTGTTAGTTAAGAGATTAAATGATAGATGTCAAGACAGATTTGTGATGGTCAATGTTATTCTGGTGCAAAGTTGTTTAGAATCGTTTTTTTTGGAAATAATTCGGTATCTTGGGAACTATTTGAGATATTATTACGAAATTTCACATGGTTAGAGCTGAGGTCTTTTCGAGTTGATTTGCAGTTGTTCAGCTTCCGAGCGCTAATGAGGGCCAGTGCCTAACCCCTCAAACTTGGTCACCACGGTTCTCAAATTTTTTAAAAAAATCGCCAAAAATCCATTTATGATCCGAATGTGGTGAAATTTAAAAAAAAAATAGTGCTTAAGAAGATCTACAAAAAAATATGCTTACATGTGTAGGTTATCTCTATTAGTTGAGAAGATATTTAGGTGTATTTATTTATTTTTTTTAATTTCGCTCCATCTTTTTATGGTTTTTTTAAATGTGGCGGGACTACGGAGGGTCGAATTTTTTTCTAAAATATTATCTATATTGGTTATAAAATACCAAATAAAATAAAAATAACTTGCAAACAGTTATCTCGTCCCTATAAAAAGCTACACGCATCCAAATTTGGAACATGTAAAAAGGGACGTATTTTTAAGTTTTTCCTTAAAAAGCCCATATATAGTCTTCGAGACTATATACAATTTTTATATGATTCGGAAAGAGAACTTAATGCAAAAGCGTGTAAAGTAAAATTTGGTTCACTTAAGTGGACAGAACAACCCTCAGACATATTCCAACTTGGCTAATTAACAAAAAAAAAATTGTTTTGATTTTTCCGATCCTCGAAAAATCTCCATATTTGTATAACCCTATATGTTTCTTAAATAATTACAAAGTTGTTTTTACTATCATAAGGCAAGTAACGTAACAGTAGGTACTTTTCTAAAAATAAAACTCAATTTTCAGAACACATTTTCACCTTTTAGGAATTTCGGTATTTGAAAATAAAAAATTTCAAAAATTATAATGTTCCAAACTTTGTTATCATATCTTTAACCGTTAACATGTTACATTAATTTAATTAATTTTTTTTAGTTTTTAAGGTAAATGACGTCCCAAAAATTTATGAAATTATTTAATTTTGCTAAAATATCAATCTTCAAGTCCTAAGGATTTCCCT
The DNA here is from genome assembly GCA_942486065.2 of Calliphora vomitoria. NCBI lineage: Eukaryota > Metazoa > Arthropoda > Insecta > Diptera > Calliphoridae > Calliphora > Calliphora vomitoria. The sequence goes on along the minus strand of OW818033.2, from coordinate 3,385,236 downwards.
GATATCAAATACTTATGTAAAAAGCCTTCATGTACTCCTCAGAAGTTCTACAAACCTTGACCCCTTTGAAAAATTTTTACGTTTTTTCATATATAATTAAGTAACAATATCTCCAATTGTTCCCGAGATACCGAATTTTTTCCAAAAAAAAAAAACGTTTCTAGACCACTGTGCTGTTTTCGTTCCTCTGGCAGCATCTTCTAATGGAAGATGATTTTCGATAAAATTTAAGTAAAAATAAGTTAAATTTTATTTTTTTTAATGTACATTATTGTTTTCAAAATTGTACCAAATTAGTTATTGGTGTACCAATTGTACCAAAAAAAAAGTACAAATGTACCAACTTTGCCATCCCTTGTATGTATTATATTATTGGTTTATAGCCCTGCTACAAGTATTACCCAACACTGTTGAATGGCTGGCAATATAATAGTTAAACATTCAATTGGCAACATTTTTAAATTTCCTCATGTCCATAATTTCCCTTCTTATTTCTATAAAATATCTAAATTGGCTTAACTAAATTGGTTACATTTAGTGGGTAATATAGCGTAGCAGATACCTGTTAGGTAGTTGTCTATGCTTCAAAACCATCAAGGTTGGCTACGAAGATGGTATTCTGAAACCAAAAATAACTCGTCCACAAATCCTTTGGGCCTCATTTTATAAAACGAAACGTTTAGGGTCTAATTTTATAAAACGAAACGACAAACGTTAAAATAAAATTCTATGGAAAATATTAAAGTTTTAAACCCTTTTCCCAGTATTCTTCATACAAATTCCTTACGTTTCGTTTTATAAAATGAGGCCCTAATCTGGACTACTAACGGCCTGATTTTGTAAAACGCAACGACAAACGTTAAACAAATTGTGTATGGAAAAAAAGTCAAGTTTCAAACCTTTTTCCCAGTATTCTTCATACAAATTGCTTACGTTTCTGAATGCTTCGTTTTATATAATTAGGCCATAAGAGTCTAAGAGCCTCATTTTGTAAAACGAAACGTTTAGAAGCGTAAGCAATTTGTATGAAGAATACTGGGAAAAAGGTTTGAAACTTGACTTTTTTCCATACAAAATTTGTTTAACGTTTGTCGTTGCGTTTTACAAAATCAGGCCGTTAGTAGTCCAGATTAGGGCCTCATTTTATAAAACGAAACGTAAGGAATTTGTATGAAGAATACTGGGAAAAGGGTTTAAAACTTTAATATTTTCCATAGAATTTTATTTTAACGTTTGTCGTTTCGTTTTATAAAATTAGACCCTAAACGTTTCGTTTTATAAAATGAGGCCCAAAGGATTTGTGGACGAGTTATTTTTGGTCTCAGAATACCATCTTCGTAGCCAACCTTGATGGTTTTAAAACGAAACGACAAATGTTAAAATAAAATTCTATGGAAAATATTCAAGTTTCAAACCCTTTTCCCAGTATTCTTCATACAAATTGCTTACGCTTCCAAACGTTTCGTTTTATAAAATGAGGACCTAATTTTGTAAAGCGAAACGACAAACGTTAAAATAAAATGCTATGGAAAATATTCAAGTTTTCCCAGTATTCTTCATACAAATTGCTTACGCTTCCAAACGTTTCGTTTTATAAAGTGAGGCCCTAAGTCATTAATATAGACAATATGACCTTTCCAGCGACATATATAACGCCATTGTAAGTCGGACCTATAATGGATCAAAATCGGGAAGAATATTTTTTAACCCGAATTTTTTTCACCAAAAAAGTATTTTTTTATAAGATTTTTTTTTCACAAACGCCATTGTAAGTCGGACCTATAATGGGTCAAAATCGGGAAGCATATATTTTTTAACCCGAATTTTTTCACCAAAAAAGTATTTTTTTATAAGATTTTTTTTTCACAAATAAATCCATATTTTCAGTTAAAATTTTACTCTTATGAGCTGAATTATTTGCCTAATGTGAACTTATCTAAGCACTGACAAAATTCACTTAAATAACTTATTTATTTATAAACAATAAAATTCACTTTTCATTTTGTTGTTTTTGTTTAATTTTTTTATTATATTTTTTTTTTTTTTTATTTTTCATTTAAGAAATTACATTTATTTAAAAAAATAGTATATAATACAAAATAAATTATAAAACTAATATCAAAGTTCTTGTTGTTTATGTTTTTGTTTTTAATATTATAAATCAATGAAAATAAGAAATTTATGATTTCAAAAATAAAAATGTTCAAAAACAAAGTAACAGAAAATATAAGAAAATATAAGAAAATATCTCTTTGAAAAACTACTAAAAATTAAATTGTAAAAATATATTGTTGATATATTTAATAATAAATTTATTTTTAGCAAAAACAAAATGCTTAAAGAAAAATAAAACTACATATACAAAATAAAATAAAATGTATTATTTATGTATAAGATAGATAGATATAGATTTAACAAAGAAAGGGAAACTATTTAATTAAATATTATAGCTGCAAAATTAAATAGAAAGAAGGTTCATTGAATTGAGTTTTATTTTTATTTTTTTTAATTTTATGGACTTTGATTGTTTCTTTTTCTTCTTTTCTTTTTTTAATTTAATCTACAAGCGAAATATTTTGTTAAATTGTTTTCTTGTTTTATATAGGCCACGTGTTGTTTTCATATTTTTAGCATTAATGCTTAAAAAAATTCCATTTTCTTTTGACGTTTATATAAATTTCCAAAAAAAAAAATAGATGTTTTTTTTTAATCACAAAACTGGCACACGATTTTTGTTTTTTTCTCTATGAAGCTGATTTTCTTTTCTGTTTTTTTTTCAGATTTTTTTCGTTTAATAATTGAGTTAGTGTGTTTATATTTAAAAGTTGTTGTTGTTGTTGCTGCTGTTTGTTTTTGTTTATGGTTTAAAGTTAATTATTTTGTTTTTGTTGTTATTATTTAGCCAGATTTAGCAAATTTACTTGGTCAAACTCAATTTGCCCATAAGATTGGCTGCCTGATTGCCAGCAGATTCTTGAGCATGGACGGCGGTGTCGTGCAGGGTCTTTTCCAAATTCTCTCTCTTTTGATCGACATATTGATTGGCTTCTTGCATTTTGTGATCAACAGCTTGGCTGGTAGTTTTCATGGCTCCATCGACGACATTTTCGGCTTCCTTCATTTTTGATTCCACCACCTGTTCGGCAGCCTTGACGGATTTGTTGATGGCCTCGTTGGCAGCCTTTTTGGTTTGATCTACAGCATTGGCAGCAGCCTAATCAAGTAGAGAAGAGTTATAATTAATAACATTTAAAAAGGGCTTTGTATATAAAATTTATTAAAAAATTACCTTTTGTGAAGCATCGGCTATGTTAGCAGCAACTTGTTTGGAATTGGCGGCTACAGTATTAACTTGTTGCACGGTATTGCTGACGGCATTCTTGGTATTATCTACAGCAGCAGCAGCTTGGTTGACACCAGCATCAAGGGCTTGACCAGCTTTTTGGGCTTCTTGGGCGGCTAAATCAGCAGCTTCCTTGGCTGAAAATATAAATAAAAGAGTTATTAAAAAATAATTCATGAATAAAAGCTTTTTAGCCAAGTACCAAAAAGCTTTTTCACTATCACGCAACCATTTTCTTAAAGAATTTTTCTAATAAGTTTTTTTCGTAAAAAACTTAAATAAAAAACATTTTCACTAAAAAGCTTTTTTACAAAAAGTGCATTAAAGCTTTTTTACAACAAATCGTTTCTCAAAGAACTGGTTTTCAAAAGAAAGCTTTTCGTAAGACAGATTTAAAAAAGAGATTCTTTAGCAAAAAACAATACAAGTTAAAAAAGACTTGCTTAAATAAAATTTTTCATTAAGCAAATTTTAAATAAGAAATCGAATTTTTACAAAAAACTATTTAAAAAAAAACATGTTTCATAAAAATAACCTTTTCACGAATAAGCTTTTTATCCCAATAGTAAAAAGCTTTTCTATTACTACACAACAATTTTTATAAAAACATTTATAAACGCTATTTTGTTAAAAAAGAGAATTTTTAACAAAAAAAAAGCTTTTTCACAGAAAGTGTATTTAAGAGTTTTTACAAAAAATCGTTTTCCAAAGAACAGGTTTTCATAACAAAGCTTTTTTTACAGATTTAAAAAAAGGTATTTTCCAAAAAAAAGGATTTGCTTAAAAAAATATTTCTTGTTTTTTCATAAAAAAAAAGCTTTCAACAAAAAAATTTTAAAAAAGAAATCGAATTTTTACCAAAACAAGTTTAAAAAGGCTTTTTTATTAAAAAAAAAAAACTTTTTCAAAATAATGAGCTTTTTCCATAAAGATTTTTTTCGCTTTTTACAAAAACTATTTCTTTGAAAAAGCTTTTTGGTTTTTCATAAAAAGATGTTTCCTGAAAAAGCTCAACTAAAAACATTAATAAATGCTGTTTTACAATAAAAATAGAAGCTATATTTTTGCTAAAAAACCTCTAGATTTTTTATAAAAGCGTTGTTTCTTGAAAAAAACTTTCTTACAAAAAACAATTTTTTCAAGAAAAAATTTATAAATAAAAGATTTGCTTGAAATGCTTTATTATAATAAATACTTTCTCAATAAACGTTTTTCTAAAAAAAGCTGTTTATATTTCCAAATAATTTTTCGTGAAAAAAGCTTTTTTATTAAATAAAGTTTTCATCAAAAAATATGTTCTACTAAAAAGCTTTCTTCTGAAAAGAAAACTTTATCACTGCACAGAAAGCTTTTTGACTAAAAAATAAGTTTTTTTCACAAAAAATAAAGCTTTTTCACTACAAAGAAAGCTTGTTCACCACAAAGAAAGCTTTTTTACTAAAAAATTAGTTTGTTTCACAAAAATTAAGGCTTTTTCACTAAAAAATAAGTTTATTTCACAAAAAAGAAAGCTTTTTCACTAAAAAGAAAACCTGTTCACTACAAGGAAAGCGTTTTTACTAAGAAATGAGTTTGTTTCACAAAAATTAAGGTTTTTCACTAAGAAATAAGTTTTGTTTCACTAAAAAGAAAGCTTTTTCACTAAAAGGAAAACTTTATCATTACAAAGAAAGCCTTTTCACTAAGAAATAAGTTTATTTCACTAAAAAAAAGCTTTTTCACTAAAATGAACTATGGAATAAGTTTTGTTTCACTAAAAAGCAAACTTGTTCACTACAAAGAAAGCCTTTTTACTAAGAAATAAATTTATTTCACTACAAAGAATCTTTTTTCACTAAAAAAATAAATTGATTTCACAAAAAAAGAAAGCTTTCTCATAAAAAAAAGTCTTGTTTTAAATTTGTTTTCACTGTCTGTAATATTTGTTTGTTCTATTGTTTGTTACTATGTTTCTTTACTCACCAGTACTGGCTGCCAAATTTTCAGCTTCGCTCTTGGTTTGCTGCACCGACTCGCCTACTTTCTTGGCCTGTTCCTCAGCCATCTTTTGGGCATTCTCAGCCTTTTCTTTGGCCAATTTCTCAGCTTCATCCTTCTTCTTGCTGAAGAGGTTGGCGGTTTTATCGCCCAAATTCTTAAGGGAGGCTGGAAAGAACGAAAATAAACAAAACAAATATTATTAAACATTGAACATTAAATCATAAATTAAGAAACATGCTGCTAATATGATAAAACTTTAGCTAAAAGTTTTAACCTTAGATAAATACACATAGATCGGAAACTGTGCTGTCATAGAACTAACTCAGTTATAACCAAAATGGTGAGAATGAATTACAATAATAAAAAAAACTATGAGAAAACAAAAACAGCGCTTGTGCTGATTTTGATTAATTTTTTTGTTTCATTTTTTTTTTTTTAAATTTCCACTCTATGTGTATTTCTCTAGGGTTTTAACAAAGTTTTCTACAAACTACCAGCCAATACTATTAGGGCACAAAACATTTTTGTGAAACTATTTTGATTTTTTTTTTAATAAAATAAAATTCTAAAAATCTACGGTTAATTGGATTTTCAAACATAAAAATATTTGGCTACTTAATAGTGCAGTTTTCAATTATTTTTCTTAAAGAAAATCTTTTAATTTTTTATATTTTTTTGTGGTTTTCTAAACATGCTAAAATTATATTAAAATTCGAATTGTATGTGTATACTTTAAGCAAAAGTTTGACAGCTACAAAATTCATAATAATAAATGAAGAATATATTTCAAATATTTCTGTAAATTTAAATTTTTTTCTCCCATATTCATAATCAATTTTTAAATTGCTAAATTTAAAAGAGGATTATGAATAAGGCCTTCTTAAATTAGAAAAAAATTAAAATAGTTTTATTAAATTACAAAATTTAAAAGGTTTTCAAAATTATGTTATATTTTAGGCATTACTGTACAACTGCTAATTTAATTTTACGATATTATAATTAATTAATTATACATTAAAAAGTTATTTAGACACTTAGGAATTATTTTCCGCCCAGCTACAGGTGTCTTGAGTAGTCCATCATATAATTTGAAATTCGAAATCCTTGTGAACTAGATTGTCTGTTTTTACAGCTATCAAATTACATGCCTGTTAGATGGCTGTCATATTTTCCAAATTTGAAAGAATTTGGGGGAGAAAAATTTGTCTTGGAAATAGAGGATAATTTTGAGGAAATTTAAAAATATTTGGGGTATTTTTTGAGGCTTTCAAATAATAATATTTTTATTATTTACAGTGACAATAAAATTTCAATAACTGTAACTTATAACGTGATATTGGTTTAAAAATTTGAGATTTTAAATGGGATTGAACTCACTGAATATTTTCACGAGGAAATTTCATCAAACTCATATTTCTTTACAAGAGAATTTAAAAAAAAAATTATTAAAAAAAATTTTTTTTTTTTTTATAATTACTAATTTCATTTTTACTGATTTCAAGATTTTGAGATTTTTAATTACATTTGGGGAGAACAAAGAAAAGTATCTGGTAAGTCCTCTTTTACAATGCAGAAAATTAAAGGCAGACATTTTTCTTATTCTCTTTTGAACTAACCTAAACCTGTGTACTACACACTCTACCTCTTCAACCCCTCGCCGTCTACAAACTTCGTTTGTCTGTCTGCCTTTTAATTTCCGCGTTGTAAAAGGGGACTAATCGTGATTGTAAGTAGTTGCCCCTAATAAATAAATTAGTTAAATGCCATGGTATATGTATGTAGTAGAAGGTAATTTGATCAGCATTTTAACCCATTACTAAAAGCCATGTTTTGCTTAATAACTCCGCAATAACACAATTGTTTAGTACGAAACTTCCCACAAATGTAGAAGAGGTTTTAGTTTTAGTCATACATTTTATTAAATATTAAAAAGTTGAATGGTTTTTGAGTTAAGAGGCTTTAAATAAGAGAATCAAAAAATTTCAACTTTGACCTTTTATACAAAAACTCATTTATATAACGTTTGATGCATGTGTCCAGCTTGAAATATTCCATAAATATAGAAGAGGTTTCAGTTATTGTCATACAATTTATAAAGCATTAAAAAGTTGAGTAGTTTTCGAGTTATGAGGCTTTAAATAATAAAACTCAACTTTGACCTCTTTAAACAAAAAACTCTATATTTATGTTTTGAATATAACGCAACCAATGACCAACTTGAAACTTTCCACAAATATAGAAGAGGTTTTTGTTGTTACCATTTATTTATAAATTATTAAACAGTTGAACGGTTTTCGAGTTATGAGGCTTTAAATACGATACCCAAAAAACTCAACTTTGACCTCTTTAAACAAAAAACTCAATATTTATAATGTTTTGAATAGAACGCAACCAATGACGAACTTGAAACTTTCCACAATTATAGAAGAGGTTTTTGTTGTTGTCATGTATTTTACAAAGTATTAAAAAGTTTAATGGGTTTCGAGTTATGAAGCTTTAGATACGAGACCTCAAAAAAAACTCCATTTTGACCTCTTTAAACAAAAAACTCAATATTTATAATGAAACAATTGGACAGTTGTTTGATACTTTCCACAAATATAGAAGACAATTTTGTTGCTGTCATGTATTTATAAAGTATTAAACAGTTGAATGGTTTTCGAGTTATGAGGCCTTAAATACGTGACCCCAAAAAAACTCAACTTTTAACCTCTTTAAACAAAAAAAACTCAATATTTATAATGAAACAATTGCGCAGTTGTTTGAAACTTTCCACAAATATAAAAGAGGTTTTATTAGTTGTCATGTATTTTAATAAGTTTTAAAAAAATAAATAGTTTTCGAGTTATGAGGCCTTAAATACGAGACTCCAAAAAAAATTCAATTTTGACCTCTTTAAACAAAAAGCTCAATATTTATAATGTTTTGAATATAACGCAACCAATGACCAACTTGAAACTTTCCACAAATATAGAAGGAGTTTTAGTTGTTGTCATGTATTTGTAAGGTATTAAACAGTTGAATGGTTTTCGAGTTATGAGGCTTTAAATAAGATACCCAAAAAACTCAATTTTGACCTCTTTAAACAAAAAAATCAATATTTATAATGTTTTGAATATAACGCAACCAATGACCAACTTGAAACTTTCCACAAATATAGCAGAAGATTTTGTTGCTGTCATGTATTTATAAAGACTTTAAATACGAGAACCCAAAAAAAACTCAACTTTGACCTCTTTAAACAAAAAACTCAATATTTATAATGAAAAAATTGCGCAGTTGTTTGAAACTTTCCACAAATATAAAAGAGGTTTTATTAGTTGTCATGTATTTTAATAAGTTTTAAAAAAATAAATAGTTTTCGAGTTATGAGACTTTAAATACGACAACCCAAAAAATTCAACTTTGACCTTTCTCTACAAAGAAGAGAGAAAAAGAGCAACAGCTTGTAAACATTTGGATATTCACTAGGTTTAAATGTTTTAAATCCAATAATTTTTTTAGTAAATTAACTTTTTTCTTTCACTTTAATACATTTCTAATACTTTTTCAATAAAAATTTTCTCAAACATTGTGTCATTATTTAACCTTTTTCAACTCTTTATAAAAATAGTGTGATGTTTAATTAAATTATATTTATTTTTACCCGAAAACATTTTTATTATTTTTATCTATTATTTTCTCTCAAGAATTCACACAACCGTTTGCGCTGGATGCTAAATAGTAACTATGTAGTAAAAGTAACCTGAGCTTTTTACAACGAGCAGTTTAGAAATCTAATGACGCCATTTCGTTAGACGTTAGACAACAGTCACCAAAGTAAAATCAAATAAAAAACCTCAAACTAAAGTATTTGATGCATAAAAAAGTAGGTTTTTTTTTGAATAGATTTTTTTTTCACACAATGAGGTTAAAACATACTTTTTGGGGGGGTTAAAAAATTACAAATAGAAATGAAATTGAATAATTAACAAATAATTAGCAGTAGAATAGATTCACAATGAAAATTTAAAAAAAAAAAAAAAACTGGAGATAATTTTTGTAAACAAAACAAAATTATACAAAATACAAAGGAATTTTTGAAATAAAACTCTTAAATAGTAATTAACATAAAAAATGTATGTAAAATATCAAAAACTGAAAATAATTTTTTACAAAAGTAGGTTAATAAACAGAAAATTTAACGGAAATACAGATATTTAACAGTATTTGAACATTTTAAATAATAAAATAATAAAATTTAAGCAAAAATCTCTTCATTATTAGCAAAAAATCTGCCCTATTCTCTTTCTCAAATTAAAAATTAAAGCAGCCCTACACGCAGAAAAAAATATAGTTGTACATTGTTACTGTAACCATTTCAACATTTTTGCATGTTAACTGTAACCATTTCAACATTTTTAACAATATTATAATTGTCACAACTTATTATGGTTGTCACAAACATATACATGTTTACTGTAACCATATATATGATTGATACAATCATGTGAATAGTAAATTAACCATATTATTGGTACCACAATCATATATATAGTTACTGTGACTATAATATTGTTAAAAATGTTAAAATGATTACAGTAACAATACACAACTATATTTTTATTCTGCGTGTATTCTTAAACAGTCGTTTATATGTCTTTAGTTTAAAACAAAATTTCTTATTTCCTTAAATACAATCTTACACAATTTTTTTCCCCCATCCACACATTCTTTCTTTAATTAATGATGCTTAAAATCATTTAAACTACAATTTCCCAACTCCTACAGTCTCTCAGAAAAAAAATTAAATTAAATGAAAAGATTTCAATCTACTACTAAAGCAGAAATCTCTCTTAAATAATCATTATACATACTAACATGCAAATGTAAAACTATTTTAAATATCTACATATTTATTAAGATTTCTTTCAACTGCGCCTTTAGTTTAAGAAAAGCAATTAGTTTTTTTTTTCAGTTTTATATTATTTTTGCAACAAAAAAACAAAATCTATCATTGTTTAAACTTAATGAATGAAATCATGTTTTGTGCAAAAATATCTAAAAATACTAAGTTGTTAGAACATCATGAGTATTTTAAATAAATGACAGAATAAATTTATTAATACATATAATCAATTCAAATTTTTTTAATGATTTCACAATATAAAAGTTTTTAGCTTTTTTCAAACAAAAACTAAACAATTAAAAGAGATTTGTGAAAGATATTTAAATATATTGAAATTCTGTTAAACAAAAGTCATTAAAAAAGCTTTTTTTAATATAAAAGCTTTAATATTTTTAAAGAGAGTATTGAAAAATGTCTAAAACACATTTAATTATATTTGAAAATGAAAGCTTTACAAAAACAAACCTATTAAGAGAGTTTGGTTAAAGATATTTAAATATATTGAAATTTTGTTTAACAAAACTCATTAAGAAAGCCTTTTAAAATAACAGCTTTGAAATATTTAAACAAAAACTGGTATAATATTTAAATTATATTGAAAGAAAAGTTTTACAAAAACAACTTATTTAGATTTTGTAAAATATATTTAAAAATATTGAAATTGTTTTAAAATAGTCATTATCAAAGCTTTTTAATATAAATGATTTAACATATTTAAAGAGAGTATTGAAGATTAACTAAAACAGATGTAAATTTCAATTTTATTGAATTCAAAAATAAAAGCTTTACAACAACAAACCTATTAAGAGAGATTTGTTAAAATATTTAAATATATTGAAATTTTGTTTAACAAAACTCATTAAGAAGAGCTTTTTAAAAGAGGATATTTTAAAAAGCTTTTTTTAATGAGTTATAAAAGAGGATATTTTAAAAAGCTTTTTTAAAAGAGGATATTTTAAAAAGCTTTTTTTAATGAGTTTTGTTAAACAAAATTTCAATATATTTAAATATTTTAACAAATCTCTCTTAATAGGTTTGATGTTATAAAGCTTTTATTTATGTTTAAACATAGTATTGAAAAATTTCTAAAACTTGAATAATTTTTAATTGTCATTGAATTTGAAAAGAAATGTTTTACAACAAGGAAATTTATGAAAGATATTTAAATATATTGAAATTTTGTTTAACAAAACTCATTAAAAAAAAGCTTCTTAACATAAAAGCTTTATCACTTTTAAAGAGATATATTGAAATTTCGTTAAACAAAAGTCATTAAAAAAGCTTTTTTAAATACCAGCTTTGAAATGTTTAAATATAGTATTGAAAAATACCTCTAAAACTATTATAATATTTAAATTTGATTAAATTCTTAAATTAAAGCTATTATAAATGCTTTATATTTAAAAACTTTTACGATATTTTGTAAGCAGTTTAAACATTTATTAAGAATAAGCAGATTTATTAAGACTTAAATATGCGGATTTTTTTTTTTAACAAAACTCATTAAGAAGAGCTTTTTAAAAGAGGATATTTTAAAAAGCTTTTTTTAATGAGTTATAAAAGAGGATATTTTAAAAAGCTTTTTTAAAAGAGGATATTTTAAAAAGCTTTTTTTAATGAGTTTTGTTAAACAAAATTTCAATATATTTAAATATTTTAACAAATCTCTCTTAATAGGTTTGATGTTATAAAGCTTTTATTTATGTTTAAACATAGTATTGAAAAATTTCTAAAACTTGAATAATTTTTAATTGTCATTGAATTTGAAAAGAAATGTTTTACAACAAGGAAATTTATGAAAGATATTTAAATATATTGAAATTTTGTTTAACAAAACTCATTAAAAAAAAGCTTCTTAACATAAAAGCTTTATCACTTTTAAAGAGATATATTGAAATTTCGTTAAACAAAAGTCATTAAAAAAGCTTTTTTAAATACCAGCTTTGAAATGTTTAAATATAGTATTGAAAAATACCTCTAAAACTATTATAATATTTAAATTTGATTAAATTCTTAAATTAAAGCTATTATAAATGCTTTATATTTAAAAACTTTTACGATATTTTGTAAGCAGTTTAAACATTTATTAAGAATAAGCAGATTTATTAAGACTTAAATATGCGGATTTTTTTTCAAATTTTTAGCTTTTATTTTGAAACATTTGTACAATATAAATTTATTCAAAGTATTGTCCATTGTTAGCTATGACCTTTTCCCATCTTTCTGGCAACATATGGGTTCCGAGCCAAAAGAACTGCTCATCTTTTGAGGCCAAGAACGAATCAGGACAATTTCTGATACTCTTTCTGAGAGAGCTTTCTGCATCGATCGAAACAAAAAGTAGTCGGACGGGACAAGGTCTCGACTATAGGGCGGGTGAGGCAAAACTTCCCAACCACTTCTTTCTAAATAGTTTTTAACAGGTATTGCCACATGTGGCCTAGCGTTGTCATGAGGGAATATTACAATTTCATGTCAGGCCTCATATTCTGGGCGTTTTTCGTCAAATGCTCGCTTCAAACGAATCAGTTGCATTCGGTACAGGTTGCCTGTGATGGTCTGGCCAGATTTCAGCAGCTCATAATAGATAGGACCCTTTTGCTCCCACCAAATACAGAGCATTACCTTAGCGCCGTGGATATTTGGCTTTAGAGTCGATTCGCCTAGTTAGCTGGGCTTCACATACGATCTTTTACGCTTCGGTTTATCGTAATGGATAAATTTTCAGCGCAAGTAATGATTCGGTGCAAAAATTATTTCCTTTTATAGCGTTCAAGCAGCATTTCAGACACACAAAATCATGTTTCAAGGTCTCTCAGTTTCAATTCGTATGTTACCCAATTTCCCTGCTTTTGGATGAATACTGCTGCTCTCAAACGTTTTGAAATTGCTGATTAAATAGCTCCCAATGATTTTGCAAAATCTTGTTGAGTTTGACAATAATCTTCATGGAGTAATGCCACTTCAAACTTGTTTGGCTGGCCTGGGCGATGTTTGTCTTCCGTGTGAAATTCACCAATTCTGAAACGCACAAACCATATCTAGCACATTGAAACCGATGAAACAAATTCCCCATAAACTTCGGTGAGCAATCGGTGTGCTTCAGCGGTACTTTTTTCAAATTGAAGAAGTAAAGCAAAACTTCCAGCATATGACGCTTTGTTGGTATAAAATTCGACATTTTCGAAGCAAAAAAAACTTTATTGTTTACACTATAATGTTCAATAATTAAGTGAGAATAAATGACAGATATGTACCCTTCAAAATGACATATAAGTTATTAAAAACAAAAACCTTGTTCAAAAGATATGCCATCTATTGTAAATCCCGCATTTTTAAGTCATGCTCCCAATAAACAAAAAGTTCTTATAGATTTTCAATAATTTCGCATAATTGTAGGATTTTTATATAAAATTTAAAAATTTTAAAATATGTTTTTGTTGAGTTATATTGGTGAACAGCCATGTTTTGCTTTATAACTCTGAAATAGAACAAGTGTCCAGCTTGAAACTTTTCACAACTATAGAAGAGGTTTTGGTTGTTGTCTTATATTTTATTAAGTATTAAAAAGTTTAAGGGTTTTCTAGTTATCAGGATTTAAATAAGAGGCACCAAAAAATGTCACCTTTGACCTCTTTATACAAAAACTCATTTAAAAATCGTTTGAAGCAAGTGTCTATCTTCAAATATTCCATATATATAGACGAGATTTTAATTGTTCTCATATATATTTTATTAAGTATTAAAAACTTAAATGGTTTTCGAGTTATAAGGCTTTAATTAAGAGACTCCAAATAAGTCTTTACTTTAAAACTCAATTATATATCGTTTTGAAGATAATGAAACAAGTCTCTAAATTTAAACTGTTTCTAAATATAGAAGAGCTTGCAGTTATTAACATATAATTTATTAGATGTTAAAAAGTTAAATGGTTTTCGAGTTATGTATAACGTTTGTTAGTTTATAATTTATTTGTTTTATTTAAACAAGTCTCATTAGAATTGCACTAAATATGATATTTTTGGCCATTTAAAAAACTTATACAATCTTTATTTTTGAAACCAAAAATATTTTATGATTTATAAAACAATTGAAAGCTACTGAAGAAGTCCTTTTCAAACCTAATAAATTATAATTCATTCATACAAGCATTCAACATACAACATACAATTTGTTAAGTATTTTTAACAAAATGCCTCTCCTTATGGAAATTTACCAAATACATATTTCATAAATAAATAAAAATATGTTTAAAATTTCTCTTCAAATTTTATTGCTCAAGACAAAAAATTTCATAGAAATTTCTCAACTGCGTGGTAGAAGATTCATGGCGGCAAACTGCCAACCATATTAAACCACAATTTCATTTTTATCAAGGCATATGATAAAAAGCAAACAAAAAAATTGAATTTTAACCAAAACTTTATGGCGCAGTCATGTTTTGCCCACAACATAGAAGAACTATATTAAACCACATTATTTTTTTTTCTTTTTATTTTTTGATATTTTAACCATAAAAGAAGTATAATTCGAAATAAAGTAGAAGAAAAAAAAAGCACTCAATTCATTTGGTAACAAATGATAATAAAGAAAACCAAAAACCGGCTTTCAAAACTTCCACCAGCAATAACAACAACATTAACAATAACAACTTTACAAAAAGTGTTGAGTATTAAAGTTTATTCTAAAGCCAGATTGATGATGAAGTTCTGTTTTTTTAAAGTTCTTTTTTGTAGTATTTCATGCCATATTTTTTGTTGGTTCTCCAACTAAATAACAAAAGGCGTGAAAGGTGTTTGGAATACAACAAAAACACACAAAAAACAACATCAAATTTATAAACTTGTACTTAAAACAAGTTTAATATTGTGGGGCTGCCAAGCAACCAAAAAACAAACACAAAGAGAAAACATCTTACAAAAATAAATAACAACAAAAGGAAGCCAGCAGAAACAAGATGAGACAAGATTTTAATAAGAAAATTGTGTTGTTTCTTAAAAGAGTAATTAATAATAAAATTTTCGTAAAGTAATTAATTTTATAGCTTAAAAACACTTTATTGCTGGTAAAACAAACAAATAGAAGCTATTTTTTTGAACACCACTGTTAAAAATTCTCTGTTATTATTACACACATACCTACATATACATTTACATATAAGCCAAGTATTGAGGTTTCACATTGTTGTTGTTTGTTTCGTTTCGTTCTACTACATTTTATTCGTACTCTTACTCGTACTCATAGTCGTACTCTACAAAAAAAAACAACAACAACAAAAACTACCAAGAGTCGTAGTAGTAGTGATGATGTCATGTTCATTAATTCAAGGGCAACCTTTTTTTTTTTTGTTCATTCTAGACATATTTTTGCTGTTATTGTTGTTGCTTTTGTATTGTGGCCATTGTTATTGTTGCTGTTATCGTTGTATTTTATTGTGTGTTCGCCAAAACATGTAGTTTTACAAGTTTTTCTGTTGGCTTAAACGTAAAAGTTGAACGAGAAAAATTGGAATAAATTTATTGTCTGATTTCAGGATACTACGACGAAGCCAGCAGCAAATAATAGTGCAAGTGATGTTAAAATATTTGATCAATTTATTTAATATATAATAAAACACTTAAACAAATTACAAACGATTCTCATTAAATATCAATAATTATTTCCGGTGTGAGACAATTTTGTTTGAAAAATTATTTTTATATTACTAAAGAAAATTGTTTCATAAATTTAGTAATTAATGCATGTGAATTATACGCGTTTTATTGATTTTTATTCTTGTAAGCTTAAATAATATATAATTCTACTGAAATTTTCCCCACAAAACAAAACTTTATTTTCTAAACTAAAATTACTTCCAATATTATTTTTCAATATTCCAGCAATACAAAAGAAAAGCTTGTTATTTTTATACAAAATTCAAAATTTTAAAACTTAACGAAACCTTTTTAAGGGCCTCATTTTATAAAACGAATACTAGGAAAAGGGTTTGAAACTTGAATATTTTCCATGAATTTTATTTTAACGTTTGTCGTTTCGTTCTATAAAATAAGACCCTAAATAAACCAAAATTATTTAATTAAAGCTGTTGGTATAATTTTTTAATTTATTAATGTTACTAATTATATGTAATTTATAAAACTTAACAAAACATTATTTTTTTAACCGCAATAACGAAGAGTAATTTTTTACTGTATTTAATTATCTTGGACTAGATTTCTTTGGTTTTTAAAGAAATTAAGAATTTTTGGTTATTTAAAAAACTCAATGTATGATTATTTCTTAAACCAAAGGTATTAAAATATAATATTTGTTGTATTCGTTAAACTTCTGTAAAAGCCTATTGAAATCTACAAAAATTTTAATTTTTTTAATGTTCATAAAACTTAACGAAACTTTATTTTCTAAACTAAAAGGAATTTAATAAACAATCTTCCACATATATTTAACATTGACAAACTTTTAATTAAATACAGGCAAATTTCAGAATTTTTAGTATTTAGAAAACTTAACGAAACTTTTATTTTTAAACCGCTTTAACAAAAAGTATTATATTATTTTATTATATTTATTTTATTTGGATAAGATTCTTCACAATTCCATTAAAATTTTAAATTTTTTCGAATTTAAAAAACTTAACGAAACTTTAATTTTTAAATCAAAAATATTTTTGCAAAAAATTTGTCAAATTCGTTGAAAGTATTTAATTAACTAATTAAATCTAAAAAATTTTAAACTTTTGAGAATTTAAAAAACTTAACGAAACTTTAATTTTTAAACCCCTTTAACAAAAAGTAAATTTTTATCGTATGTATCTAATTTGGACAAAATTCTTCACAATTCCAGTAAAATTTTAAATTTCTGCGAATTTAGAAAACTTAACGAAACTTTATTTTATAAACAAAGAATATTTTAATAAAAAATTTGCCATATTCGCTGAAAGTATTTAATTAACTAATTAAATCTTAACAAATTTAAAAATTTTGCGAATTTAAAAAACTTAACGAAACTTTAATTTTTAAACTGCTTTAACAAAAAGTAAATTTTTATTATATTTATCTTATTTGGATAGGACTCTTTACAATTCCATTAAAATTTTTAATTTTTGTGAATTTAAAAAACTTAACGAAACTTTATTTTTAAATTAAAAATTTTTTTGCAAAACATTTGCTATATTCTTTGAAAGTATTTAAGTAACTAATGAAATCTAGAAAAAATTTTAATTTTTGCGAATTTTGAAAACTTAACGAAACTTTTATTTTTAAACCGCTTTAACAAAAAGTAAATTTTTATTATATTTATCTAATTTGGATAAGATTCTTCACAATTCCATTGAAATTTTAAATTTTTGAGAATTTAAAAAACTTAACGAAACTTTAGTTTTTAACCCAAAAATATATTAACAAAAAATTTGCCAAATTCGTTGAAAGTATTTAATTAACTAATGAAATCTAGAAAAAATTTAAATGTTTGCGAATTTTAAAAACTTAACGAAACCTTTATTTATAAACCGCTTTAACAAAAAGTAAATTTTTATTATATTTATCTTATTTGGATAAGATTCTTTACAATTACATTGAAATTTAAAATTTTTGAGAATTTAAAAAACTTAACGAAACTTTATTTTTTAAATTAAAAATATTTTAGCAAAACATTTGGCATATTCTTTGAAAGTATTTAATTAAGTAATTAAATCAAGAAAAATTTTTAAATTTTGGGAATTTTTAAAACTTAACGAAACTTTAATTTTTAAACTGATTTACCAAAAGTATTTTTTTCCTATATTTAATTATATTAGATATGTTACTTTTGAGCTGCATTTAAATTTTGAATTTTTTGGTTTTTAAAAAACTTAACGAAACTTTAAGTTTTAAACCAAAAATTTACCATATTCGTTAAACGTACTGAAGCAAGTAAGAATTCAAGAAAAATATTTGGAAAATTCAGTTTGGTAGCAAACATTTATGCTCAAATTAAGCGTGAATGTGCTTAGACATGTCTTTTATAGGAGGTACAACAGAATACAATCCAAAATTACATTTCTCAAAAGCTATAATTCTCAAAATATTTTCATATCATTACCAAAATTTTAACATTTAGGAAAAAGTTTGACTTCAAATCATTGTGAATTTGAGATCAAACCTTTGTGTTTGCTGGCATTATAAAAAATAGTACATTAAACTTTATTACATACAATATGTATGTGAAAATTGACTGCAGCACCCAAAAATTTCCAAATTACCTTAATTTTCTCATTTTCATTGCAATTTTCCCAAACTTTATTCGCAGCTCAACTTTATCACAATATACACACACGACACCCAAAAACAAAAAAAAAGAAACTTTCCATGCAACCTTGAACTCACTGAAATGTTTTTTTCGTTTGTTTGTTCTTGCCACATTTAACGCTCGTGTCTATTTTATGGCACTTGCAAACAAGTACGTGCACATTTTTCCATTATTTTGTGTTGAATTTTGTATAGATTTGGGAGTTTGAAAAGTATGGTATGGCATGGCAGTGCATGAAATATTAAAGTCCAATTATTTTTTGTATTTATTTTTAAGGGTTCACATATGTACATAGTTTGATTGTGTAAATATTTTTGGTTGAGAATTTTCCAGAATTTAAGCAATTTTTACAATGACATCATGTGGCCGGGCTGGCGATTTAATTAAGAGACATGAGAAAATTTCAAGTGTGAGAAAATATTTTTGCTGCTTTTTATTATTAAAAGGCATTTAAAGGAAGAATAACAAGAGAATGACCTAAAATAAAATGTATATATTTCACAATTAAACAGCAACTACATCCAAATTTGCAGTAATTTATTTTAATTTTCTTTTTTTTTACGTTCATACGTTTTATATATTATTTGTCTTCGTTAAAAACCAAACAAAATTTAATGACCTCAGACAATTTTTGTTGTTATGGGGAATACGAGACCAACAAAAACAACAAAAAAAATAAGGAACTTGAATTAAAAAAAAAGAAATACTAAATTACTTATAAACACGCAAGGATTTATTACCACCACTGGGGTTTATTACTCCAAAAACAAAACACTCACACTAAGCAATTTTTTCTAAATTGTTTAAAGTGGGAAAATATAATTATAGTTAACAAAAAATTTAATTGTTTTTTATTTTTATATTTTAAGTGAAGGGCATCTTACTTACACATGTCATGTTAAAGTTTTTGTCGGACATTTTATTTTGAGTGTATGTTTGCTGCCAAAAAAAAAGTGTGAGTGATTGAATGTTTTTGAGTATGAAAAGGGTCAAATGTACTACTTTAGATGATTATCAGTTTCATATGACCTTTTGAACTTAATCCCCCATTTCATTTTGTTTTGTTTAATTTAGAAATGTTTACGACATTTTCTTTTTGATGATTCATTAAAATTTCCCTCATGTTTTTACACAGACTTTTAATATATTAGCATGAGTTTGTTATTTATAGAATTGATAATAAATTATTTGATTATTTGAAATTGTTAATTTGTATATAAAAATAATTCGATTAAATTAAAAGCATTTCACAATTTATTATACAACTTTCTCTACTAAGTAAGTATATAATGGGTGAAATGCATTTAAAGATTATTTTTGATATTGAGATGAAAAGAAAATAAAAAACTTAGTGGAAACAAAACAGAGTGATTCACCTGAAAAACTAAAGTTTCGTTAAGTTTTTCAAATGGCCAAAAGTACTACTTTTTCTTAAGTTTAGCAATAACTTCATCAAATCTTAATAAATATGTAAACAAATCTGTTCCAACAGATTTGATTTGGAAAATAAAGTTTCGTTAAGTTTATTAAATGTTAAAAACAACAATTTTCTTCGAGATTTAAATAATATGTATGACTAATATAGGAAAAGTTTTAGTTAAAAGCTTTCAGTTTCCAAAATAAAGTTTCGTTAAGTTTTTTAAATTAACTAAAAATGCGAAATTTGTTTGTAATTATAATTAACATATTCTTAGCTTTATAAATAAGGAAAAAATCGTTTTCAATACGTTTTGTCTAAAAAAAAAAAAATTCGTTATGTTTTAAAAATTTCCAAAAAATAATAATGTTTTTTAGATTTTAAAAGTACACATTACATGAATATAATGAAAACTTTTGTTCAAAGCTTTAAGTTTCCAAAATAAAGTTTCGTTAAGTTTTTTAAGTTTTCAAAAGTAAGCAAATTTTGTATATATTAAAAGTGTTTTGTTCACATTAAATGAATATAGTGAAAGCTTTTGATCGAAGCTTTTATTTTCTAAAATAAAGTTTCGTTAAGTTTTAAAAATTTCCAAAAATAATCAAGTTTCCTAAATTTTAAAAGTATTTTGTTCACATTAAAAGAATATACTGAAAACTTTAGTTCAAAACTTTTAGTTTCCAAAATAAAGTTTCGTTAAGTTTTAAAAATTTCCAAAAAATATTAAATGTTTCCAACTTTTAAAAGCAGATTGTCCACATTAAATAAGTATAGTGAAAGCTTTTGTTTTAAGCTTTTAGTTTCCAAAATAAAGTTTCGTTAAGTTTTTTAAGTTTTCAAAAGTAATCAAATTTTGTATATATTAAAAGTGTTTTGTTCACATTAAATGAATATAGTGAAAGCTTTTGTTCAAAGCTTTTAGTTTCCAAAATAATCTTTCGTTAAGTTTTTTAAATTTTCAAAAATAATCAAATTTTGTAAATATTAAAAGTGTTTTGTTCACATAAAATGAATATAGTAAAATCTTTTGTTCAAAGCTTTTAGTTTCCAAAATAAAGTTTCGTTAAGTTTTTTTAAATTTTCAAAAATAATAAAATTTTGTAGATATTAAAAGTGTTTTATTCACATTAAATGAATATAGTTAAAGCTTTTGTTCAAAGCTTTTAGTTTCCAAAATAAAGTTTCGTTAAGTTTTTTAAATTTCCTAAAATATTCAAATTCTCTACATTTAAATGTATTTTGTCCACTTTAAATGAATATGGTAAAAGCTTTTGTTCAAAGCTTTTAGTTTCCAAAATGAAGATTCGTTATGTTTTGAAAACAAATTTTTCCAATTTAAATTCCTACATACACACCAACAGTTGCTATATTTAATATAAAAATCTCTCGTTCCTATCTTTTTCTATTAATTGAACTTAAACTTGAACTTAAGTTTAACTAAATAAAACAGCCATGTATAGAAAAACTATAACAAATTCTTTTATACTCTTGACTTAATTTAATTACAAATAATTCTAAATACTTGCACTAATTGAAGAGCTCCACAATACAAAACGAAATTCTCTAGTAATTTTATTCAACCAAGTATTTTTTGAAAAAGAAAATCATTTCAATGAAAATATTCTCCATATTAATTTATAAGTAAGTAATATTTTCTAGCAATTATTTCAGCTGTAATACATACATACATACATATTAAAATTACAAAAAAACGAAACGTAGATAGAAAAAAAACTTAGTGGGTTATAAAACTGCGCAAAATATTTTATAAATAAAATAAAATTTAATGCTTGGTTTATTTTCATAACGAGCTTTATTTTTGTTTCTATGAAAAGCAAAAAATCAAAACAAAAATCATTTGTTTAAAAATTTAGAACGAGTTTAGAATTTCTAAATAAAAAAAAAAAAAAAGATTTTTTTTAATGATAATAATAAACATTTTTTTAATACAATTATAAATTTCTAATTAAAATCACATAAGTTGTAAAAAAAATATTACAAATTTAGAAGAAAAAAAAATGGAAGCTTTGGAATGTTAAATACGCACATTATTGTTTAAACACTCAGGTGTTAAATGTTTAAATAAGGTAGTAGTTTTAACATATTTTGAATTCCTTACATATTGATTTATTAGTTAATAGCGCAAAACTAATGCCGCTTATTTCAAATACAAAACAAAATTTAAACATTCAAAACATGTGGAGGTCTTTAGACAGTTGGAAATATGTCTACATTATGACAATTAGAAATTTTGAGAATGACTGAAGGGAGACTACATTTACTGCAGAATTGATTTTGATTTTTGTAATACATATACTGATTTTTTAAGTAAATATACAAATACAAATTTTATTTGCTTTAAATGAATTTCTTTTCAACATTTTAATTGAAATCGTTATTTTGTTTTGAAAAAATTTGACACTTGAAAAACTCTTATAGAAAAATAAAATTTTGTTTATTTATTTATTTGAAATGAAATAAATCTTTATGACAAGAAGAATAACGGCTAATAAAGATTTGTTGAAAATTAATAACATTTACTACAGTAGAATCTCACAATAAAGGATCATTGGATCAAGAGAACAAATTTCGAAAAATTTTCAAAATAAAATCTGCTATTGAATAGACAAGGCTTTGGAATATTGGGTTAAAAGACAAATAGCCATTTGCTAAATCTCTGGATATTTTTTATAGTGACGATATACTGACAGTTCTCATACATAAATTATATTAATTGGAGGTATATCGTTGATAAAATTAGGGAAAAACTTTAAAAATTTTTTTTTGTCATTTCGCTCACATCCATCACTTCACTCCAGTTTTTTAAATGAAAATTCATCTCGCTTCTTAATTTAAGAGATTTCACTGTATATTTTTGTGAGCATAGCTGTATTTTTTTTTATTTTTTTGTTTGTTAAGAACATGACATAATAAACAATATTCAATTTCCAAATTTGGCTGCTGCTAATGTTATTGAAAATACCCCCCACTTTTAAAGGTTCCCATTAGTTAAACAAAAAAAAAAAAAAAAAAAAAGATGATTCATTTCAAATCCATTTACTTTCAAACAGTTTATTTATAAGTGTTTGAGAAATGTGTTTGTTTAATCTGCAGCTAAACGTCAAACACAATAGCAACTAAAGTACATACACTCACGTACATACATAAATACATATACATACATACTCACATACATATACACAATATTTTGACAGTTATTTCTGTTTCCCCACAGTAGACAAATAAATTGATATACAAAAAGATCTAAAAGATACTGCGCATTTCTCCATGTTTCGTATTATTTTATATTCGCACATCTCTTTCAAGTAAATATTTTTGTATAATTTTTAAATAAAAATAAAAATGCAATAATAGCTGTATAAATAACGCATAATTTAAAGAACTGCGAGGGTTGTTTCAGTAGTTTTAATTAAAAGCTTCTTAGTATATTTTTTCTATAGGTTATGTTTGTTTTCTTTTTAAATGTAAACAAAGCGGCGCCATGTTTTTAAGGGAAAACAGTTATAATGTGGGTAATACAGTTTGTTATAGTATTGCTTACAGAAAGATAATAAAGTTTGAAGACCAAGAATTGGAGAAAATAAAGATTGTTGTAAAACTCAACAAGAGCTTGCAACAAATTGGGAGCTACATAAGCAGTAATTTCAAAACGTTTGCAAGCATTAGGGTTTATCCAAAGGTAGGGAAATTTGGTACCATACGAATTGAAGCCGAGAGATCTCGAAAGAAGATTTTGCATGTTCGAAATTATGCTTGAACTTGAATCATTACTTGCGATGAAAAATGTATCCATTACAATAACACGAAGCGTTAGAGATCGTACGTGAATCCTGGCCAACCAGCCGAATCGACACCAAAGCCAAACATCCATGGCGCTAAGGTAATGCTCTGTATTTGGTGGGAGCAAAAGGGTCTTATCTATTATGAGCAGACCATAACAAAGAACCTGTACCGAATGTAACTGATTCGTTTGAAGCGAGCATTTGCCGAAAAACGCCCGGAATATGCAGCCATACATGAGACCGTAATATTCCATGATAACAACGCACGGCTACATTAGGCAATACCTGTTAAAAACTATATAGAATGACGTTTTATAGTCCAGAACTTTCCCCGTCCGATTACTATTTGTTTCGATCGATGAAGAACGCTATCTCTGGGATACGCTTCACTTCAGAACAGAGTATCCGAAATTGGAATTAGACAAATTAAACCTGTTTCGTATGACATTTCCCTGGTTTTAGTGTGATGGTAGTATAGACAAAAATCTGAAAATTCTTTATTTGGGAATTTTAAGAAATCTTTTTGGGAATTGTGGGGCATTAATGAATTGTACTACAATTCCCTAAACATTGATATACAACATGTCTACCTTATGTTTTCCAAAAGACAAATGAAGAGCTTCGAAATTAAGAACTCGCAGTAATTAGCCTCATCTTGATAGCTTTTTGTATGATTGATAATACAGTATTTGATAATGCCGTGGCAGATAAATATATGAGAAAACTGCAAGATTTAGCAAATTTCCTGCCTATTGATGATTTTGAATCCGAATAAAAAGTATTTAAACATTAATTATACATTTAAATATAATAAATTTTCAAGGTGCATAAAAAAATTTTAAAAAATATAATAATTTTTCTAAAACATTCTCAAAAAAAAAAATTCTTTCCGAAGATTTAAAAAAACAATCTTTATGATAATTAAGGAAACATGAAAAAATATACTTAAGGCCTCATTTTATAAAGCGAAACGTTTGGAAGCGTAAGCAATTTGTATGAAGAATACTGGGAAAATTGTTTGAAACTTGAATAAAATTTCCATAAAATTTTATTTTAACGTTTTTCGTTTCGTTTTATAAAATGAGACCCTTAGTTAGACCCTAATAAGCCCTTAAACATTTTTATACAAAAATATAATTATAAATTGCTTAGTTTTTGCAAAAAGTGTTAAATGGACTTTTAAATTATTAAACAATTTATATATTTTTGAAAAGTAGATATAATTTCCCAAACTTTGATATATAATATCTCTAACTTATCTTTTCCAGCTAACAAATTAATGGCTTCAAACTAACTACAGCTAATAATTAGTTGTACCTTGTGGTGTTCTTATAAGGTTGGCAATGCAGTGTGTGATAATGCCGTGGAAAAGAGAAAAAAAAACAGATTTAGCAAATTTCTTGCATATTGTTGTTTTTTAATACAAATAAATAATATTTAGATCAAGTACAATACATTTTAGAGATTCATAACATTTTTTTACAAGAAAATTAATTAAATTAATTAATTTTAGAAAATTTTTTTAAACTATTTTCAAATTAAGGTTCTAATTTTACAAGGTGGCGCAAAAGTAATCCTCCTATCAGAAAATGCTATAAATTTTTCGATTGGCCCCTAATGTCAGTTCTGTTTTGACATTTGTGTAGTAAACACATGCGAAATACACGTGAATAAACAATGTTACGCTACACTGCTCCAGAACGCGAAATATTGCTGCCTATTTATTTTATTTATTATTTTTTTTTTAATTACAGCCAAAAAACAAAGGAAGTTTACTTTTGCGCCACCTGTTATAAAACGAAACATCAAACGTTAAAAAAATTTTGTATGGAAAATATTCAAGTTTCAAACCCATTTCCCAGTATTCTTCATACAAATTGCTTACGCTTCCAAACGTTGCGTTTTATAAAATGAGGCCCTAAAAAAAACAAATTTTTGACTGAAATTATATTTTTTATTTAGGATCACATTTTATAAAACTAAGCGACAAGCGTTAAACAAATTTTCTATGGAAAATATGCAAGTTTCAAACCATTTTCCCGATATTCTTCATACAAATTGCGTACGTTTCTGAACGCTTCGTTTTCTAAAATGAGACCCTTAGATTTTTGAAACATTAATGGCCTCATTTTATAAAACGAAGCGTTCAGAAACGTAAGCTATTTGTATGAAGAATACTGGGAAAAAGGTTTTAAACTTGAATATTTTCCATACAAAATTTGTTTAACGTTTGTCGTTTTGTTTTATAAAATATGGCTCTAAGGGCCTCATTTTATAAAACGAAGAGTTCAGAAACGTAAGCAATTTGTATGAAGAATATTGGGAAAATGGTTTGAAACTTGAATATTTTCCATAGGGCCTCATTTTATAAAACTGAACTAAAAGGGTTTAAAACTTGAATATTTATTTTAACGTTTGTCGTTTCGTTTTACAAAATTTGTTAAGCGCTTGTCGTTTAGTTTTATAAAATGAGACCCTAATGGCCTCATTTTATAAAACGAAGCGTTCAGAAACGTAAGCAATTTGTATGAAGAATACTGGGAAAAAGGTTTGAAACTTGACTTTTTTCCATAAAAAATTTGTTTAACGTTTGTCGTTTCGTTTTACAAAATTAGACCCTAAATATTAATACCCATATTCATAAACAGTTTTTAAATTTATCAAAGGTTTATGAAACAATTTTAGTATGGAATTTTTGTTTTAAATACTGAAAATTTTATGAATCAAAACAAAACATTTTCTAGCCCACTGTCCTTTACAAAAAAAAAAAAAATCTCATTTAAAGAATTTCATAAAAATTGTTGAAAAAATATCTAAAATCAAATATTTGTAGCCATTTAAAGCTAAAGACGCAGTAGTTTAAAATAATGCACAAATAAACATACTACAATATATGAATTACAATATTTCATTCTCTCAATAACAAATAAAATCATATATCTATAAGATGCAATCTATATATATGTTTAAATGTATCACCATAATAATAATAAAACAAAACATGTGCAGGCATGCAATACAATGCGTTGAAATAAACTAAATATTTACATTTTATAGAATGAAATACATAGTTAGTTGAAGTAAACACTTGTTTTATATTTCACTGCCAAATGGAATTTAAAATCTATATAAATATATAAATGTCTTTGTAAGTTTGTTTGTTTGTTTGTTTGTTTGTTTGTTTGTTTGAGCATCACGCCTAAACGGCTGAACCGATTTTATTGAAATTTGGAACGTAGATAGATCCTTACCTGGAAGCGTCAATAGGCTATAAATTTTTTCAATACTTGGACCAGAAAGGGATAAAAAGGGGGAAAAACGGGTAAAATTGGTACCTTTAGTTTTTAAACAATAATTACTAAACGGCTGAACCGATTTTTACATAGACAGGGGTAGCGAAGCGCACCGGGTCAAGCTAGTATTGAATAAATCTAAACAAAGAAAGACAAAAAATGTATATGCAACAAACTGGAAAATGTATCTACATCTTTTATGTATGTAAGTATGTATGTATTTTGTATCTATATTTCAGATTAAGTACAAGTATTAATTTCTTTTTATGTGTATACTGAATACAGTGTATGTATGTACTTAAGTAAAAACAAAATGCCTTCTCAGTCAGTCAGCATTTATTTCAAATTCATTTTATATTGACGTTAATCTATATTAATTATAGCATTTCCTTTTTTACTTGCTGCTTAAACATCTACATAGATACTTGAGCATAGTACTTACTGTGCAGTACTTGCATCACTTAGATTCATTATGTTTTGTGTGCTGGCTGCGTTTTTGTTCTTAATTCAGTTTTTATAGTTTTTTTTTTATATATATATCTTTTAATCTAATTTATAGAGCTTGTTCGTAGTTGTTGTCAAGTGTAAGTAGCTATTATGCAGCTTAATTTACTTTATTATTCAATTATATACTCGTACTTTACATTTCTCTCCTACGATTTTTCTTTTTTTGTTTGTGTCTCATTCAAAATGGCCTGTAATTTTAGTTGCAGCTACAAAAATGCTGTAGATTTCATTTCTGGGACAAAAGTGCATTAAACTTTGGTGTGTGTTTTTTTTTCATCAGTTTTTCTTTTTTTATTATTTCAAACGAAAAATCTTTACATTCACAAAATAAATTTGTAGCTATAGCAGTTGTTATACACATCTGGTTTTGAAAAGAAAATATTTCGCTAGTTTAAAAAGATTTGAATTTTCAGCAGCAAATACAAAAATATATACGTATGTATACATATATAAGTATATATCTAATATATATATGTACATATAGGCCACTGAGAAAAGGTTACCAAATATTATATTATCCAGCTGTGGGTAATTTTGTCAAAAAAAAATAATAAATAAAAAAAAAAATTGTATGTATATAGAAATACTTATATTGTTTTTATAACACTTTTTTGTTTAGAGGTGAATTACCTTTTAATTGTATACAAAAACTTTCGCTTTTGTTTGATTTCATTCAAGAAAAATATGTACATTAAACAAGAAGGTCTTACACGAACTTGTTACACCCTGTGTGCTAGAATGACAGACATGAAAATGTCTGGCGGGACACAGAAATCGAAATGCAGGCAGACATACATCTTTTAGGACAGTTTGATTGGCAGTCAATCAAAAAAGTTGAAGCTGTGTGAAGCAGACAACTGAACAGACAGTTTGGCAGATAAACAAAAAGGTAGTATTGCAGATAAACAATTATTTAGGGTGACATTTCCTAAATAGAGTAGTAATATTAGAAATTCAGAAATATTAACTGTCAGACAATCAAAATTCTAATATATTCAAAATACATTTTAATTAATGGCCTCATTTTATGAAACGAAGCGTTCAGAAACTTAAGCAATTTGTATGAAGAATACTGGGAAAATGGTTTGAAACTTGACTTTTTCCATATAAAATTAGTTTAACGTTTGTCGTTGCGTTTTACAAAATGAGACTCTAACGTTAGAGACAAACGTTAAGAAATTTTGTATGGAAAATATTCAAGTTTCAAACCCTTTTCCCAGTATTCTTCATACAAATTGCTTACGCTTCCAAACGTTTCGTTTTACGAAATGAGGCCCTAAATATGTTGAGGTAAATATTAAAAATTGGATATTCAGGGTCTAATTTTATAAAACGAAACGACAAACGTTAAAAAAAAAATTCTATGGAAAATATTCAAGTTTCAAACCCTTTTCCCAGTATTTTTAATATAAATTGCATACGCTTCCAAACGTTTCATTTTATAAAGTGAGGCCCTCAATAATTTTCTAAAATATCGTATACTGATAAATCTACTTTTTTTCAAACCCTTTTCCCAGTATTTTTAATATAAATTGCATACGCTTCCAAACGTTTCATTTTATAAAGTGAGGCCCTCAATAATTTTCTAAAATATCGTATACTGATAAATCTACTTTTTTTCATTCTCTTGAAATTTATCAAATATTATGATACCTTTAAAAATCACCCTCCAAAATCTGAAACAAAATATGACCGACAATTTTTCTTGTATAAAAACCAAGGTTCCATAGTTGATTCAAAAGTCTTAGGGGCTAATTTTATAAAACGAATGGAAGCAATTTGTATGAAGAATACTGGGAAAAGGGTTTGAAACTTAAATATTTTCCATATAATTTTATTTTAACGTTTGTTGTTTCGTTTTATAAAATTAGGGTCTTAAATTTTTTTAATGTGTAGTCGTGTTTTATAAATTCTTCAATAGTCGACTTTTATGGTCTCATTTTATAAAACGAAACGACAAACGTTAAAGAAATTTTGTATGGAAAATATTCAAGTTTCCCAGTATTCTTCATACAAACTGCTTACGCTTCCAAACGATTCGTTTTATAAAATAAGACCCTTAAATTTGTCTAAACTATGGTTCTTTAGTTGAAACAAAAAGCGGACTTTTCGACTTTCTTCGATTTTGTGAAAAGTCGCCATTTCGACCATTTTAATTTTTTTTTTTTAATCGACTTTTCTAAAAATTCGATTTAACAACTTTAGTTCTATAAATTAAACAAAAAGTCGTCTTTTCCACTTTCTTGCATTTTTTTATATACGACTTTTTTAAATTTTTGAATTGTCGACTTTTCTAATTATTTTCAATAATAAAATCGATTTTTATATTTTTGTGTGGTTCACATTTAGAAAGTTTTGGTTAGTCAACTATTCGAGTTTTACTAATTCATAAAAGGTCGACTTTTCGACTTTCTTCGATTTTTGAATAGTTGACCTATCGACTTTCCACTTTTGATAATTAATAAAATGTCAACTTTTCTAATCTTTTTCTATAAACTATGAATCTATAGTTCAGACAAAAAGTCAACTTTTCGACATTCTTCGTTTTTTTTTTTAAGAGTCGACTTTTCGACTTTTATAAATTTTTCAATAGTCGAATTACCAAATTTGCTAATTTATGAAAAGTCGACTTTTTTAATCTTTTTCAATAAACTAGAGTTCTATAGTTGAAACAAAAGTTCGACTTTTCGACATTCATTAATTTTTGAATAGTCGACTATTCGAGTTTTACTAATTTATGAAAGGTCGACTTTTGTAATAACTTTTAATGAACTAGGGTTTTATAGATGAAACAAATATTTTCGACTTTCTTCGATTTTTTTTTTTGAAAAATCGTCACTTCGACTTTTTTAAATTTGTTTAAAAATCATTATTTGTTAATTTATTTACAACTTTAGTTATATAAATGAAGAAAAAGTCCACTTTATTTTTAATTACGACTTTTTTATATTTTCGACTAATTCGACTTTTCGATTTATTATATTTTTGAATAGTCGATCTTTAGACTTTTAGAAATTTGTTGAATAGTCGACTATTCGAGTTTTGCTAATTTATAAAAAGTTGACTGTATATTTTTAATAAACTAGGGTTTTATAGTTGAAACAAATGTTTTTTTAGTCCACTTTTCCACTTTTGCGAATTTATGAAAATTAGACTTTTCTAATATTTTTCGATAATAAAAATGTAGGTGAAATCGGCTTTCGAAGATTCATTTGTACTCGCTTTAAGGTAAAAAAAACGCAAACCCTGAAATCGTAGAAGATCAGCTTCGCAAAATATTTTTTTAAATTTGGGTGTGTAATGCATTCGACTTTTGCGAATTTAAGAAAAGTAGACTTTTTTAATCTTTTTCGATAAAATATAGTTCTATAGTTGAGAAAAAAGTTGATCTTTCGACATTCTTTGATTTTTTAAAAGTCGACGTTTAGACATTTTTGGATATTTGACTATTCAGTTCTATAATAGATGCAAAAAGTTGATTTTTGAATAGTCGACCTTTCGACTTTTGTGAATTTATAAAAAGTCGTATTTAAATATTTTTCTTTATAATCTAGGATTTTATAGTTATAACAAAAATTGTTTTTTCGGCTTACTTCGATTTTTAAACAGTTGACCCTTCGACTATTTCATTTTTTTTTTTTTCTAGTATTTATCATACTTTAATGTAAAAAGTATATAGTTGCCAGATTTATTGATAACAAAAATGCATGTTTTAAATCATTACTATAAAAATATTAAAAAATCCACTTTTTTCAGTTAGTATACCAAAAACTCTATTTAATAAAAAGTCGATTATAAGACGTTTTCCGATCAAAAAATAGGTTTCGACTTTTTAATAAAACCCTGGGCTGAATCGTATCGAAAAATCTCGAATAACAAATTATGATCAGTTTTACTCGATATCGAATGCAGTAATTGAATTAAATAATCATACAAACGAACTTCCCTAATACGCTTAATCACACTGAAAAGACCAGAAACCTTAATAAAACTGGAAGTATTTAAAAAAAACTCTCTCAAATTTAAATATTTACCTTTCTACCGTTATCCACCAAATTGCATACAAAACAAACGATACATAGTACATACATATATTGACCATTCATTATGTAGGGCATCCATACAAAACTATAAAAAAAAAACTATATCCGCTCGTTTACACAGTAAAATTTAATGGTCAATGTTTATTTTTAAAATTTAAATACAAAACTACATTCGCTGATGAGTTTGAATATTTACTCTACACAACTTGCATACATACACTACACTAACTCACTCACTACTCTTTCACTATTTATGTACAGTCTGAGGTACCATTCGTATATATGTATTGTATATACAATTAGATACACATGTACATAAATATGTATGTTTATTTGTAGAGATATAGACAGTGTTATAATTAAAGTTCATTGCATTTTTTTAACGACGAAAATGAACACACATACAAAAAACAAAAACAAAAAAGAGAAAGACTTTCTTTTCCAAATACGAATATTTGAATAAAACAAACGAACGTGGTAAGTAGACAAAATTAAAGAAAATACATATTTCTAAAATTTTGAGAAAAATTCAAAATACGAAATATTTATTTTTTTAATTCTATTAAATAATAAATAAAAAGATCATAAAAAAATGTTGTCTTCCTAATTAGACAATTTTTTAAGTTTAAGCCACCTTTTCTCTAAATGTTTAGCTGGCATCTTAAAATTAAAACCTGTTTAGGTCATAATAGGTTCTGAATTATTTAGCAAAGTGATTTTTTTCGTTCCACTTTTGCTATAGAAAATATAGCAAAACATCTGAAAAATATAATTTTATGGGATATAAAATTATAGGATTTTCAATAACACATCTTTTTTCTCACTAAAGCATGTTTAACTGAAAATTCTTTATAACTAATAAATATTATTCCAAAACATTTTAAACAATGCTATAGCATAATAAAATCTTTTTAAATTTTTACCAAAACTCCACTGATAACTTTTATGTCATATTTTTGCTAAAAATCTTCCATGAATTTTAAAATTTTTTAAAATTGTATACATTTCTAAAAAGAAGACACAATTTCCTTTTATTTCATATATAATATGTCTACCTTAACTTCGGCAAGTGTCAAATACATGCTTTCAAAATTAACAATATATAAAAAAATTAGCTGAATCCTGCTGCTTTGTCATATTTGTTTTCACTGCACTACCGACCACGGTGTTACCATGTATACAAGAAAACCATAACTCTGAAGCTAATTTCAGCATGTAGTAAATTTATAAGCATTTAATTTGACTAATGGTAAAGATAAATTAAACTAATTATATATCATTGTTTAGGAAATTGTGTCTTCTTTTCAAAAATGTATAATTTTTTTAATAATTCAAAAATTCTTAGAAGAAATTTTGTCAAAAACTCTGAACTTCAAAAATAGATTCAATATTCATCTTATAATTTCCTGTTGTTAAGTTAAATTTGTGTATAATTTGAATAAATCTCGGTCTGAACTAAATACAAATCCAAACATAGTTTGTCAGCAGTTTTCAAAACATATTTTGTTGCAATATAATAAATATAGCCATTTTAAAGAAAATAATTTCAAGTTATAGAGATGTTAATTAATTTTTAATATATTATCTATAAAAATATTTCAAATATGGTATTCTAAAATGTCTATTATAAATATTAAAAGTTTGATGCATTATTATTAATAAAATATATATAAAATTGGTGAACTAATTTCCACTACATTTTCTAATACAGGATTTGAGGTAATAGAAAATGAAACAAAATGAATTTAAATATTTCTAAATGAAATAAAAAGGGTAGGAATTTGAAAACTTAAGGAATTGAAAAAAATTCAAATAATTTTAAAAATTAATTAGTGTCAAATACCAATTGAATTGAAATGAATTTGAAAACTTAAGGCTTTGAAAAATATTCAAATAATTTTAAAAATCAATGAAAACTAACAAGTGCAAAATTTTGAATGAAACAGGAAACAATGCTCTAATCTAAGCTTTATTTATAGAAAGAGTTCATTGTATAGAAAGAAAAGATAGTTAGATAGATAGATATACTTACATTTAGAACTGTCTGCGTGTATTTCAAATAAGAAAATTATTAGCAAAAAGTCGAAAATGTTAAAAATAAATTGTATACTTATAAATATTAAATTGAATTTAGTGGATATTTTCAAAATGTTCTTTGAAAAACACAAAATCTTTCAGTACAAAATGTTGAAAATGTGGTGGGTATTGATTAATATTTTTGATACGAGAAAGGGGAGGGAGATATGTAGAGAGAAGCAATGTCTAAATAATGAATATTTTTGTATTTTGTGTTGTTTTATTATTGTTATAAATTTAAAAAGTCAAATGACGTAATTTTCAACGGTTTATGACAAAGAGAAAACAAAAATAAAAAAGATACATTAAGTTCTAAGCGAATTCATTGTAGGAATTTTATAGAAACAAATAGTATAAAACGTATAAGAAAAATGAAGGATTTATTTTTTTGCAAACCATTTCCCTATTAATATTCTTTATTAATTTACTTATATTTCATTTGTTTAAATTTCCAAGCACGTTTCTTGTTTTTTTTTTTTTTTTTTTGCCTCTTTTATCGCCATTTCCCTACAATACTTAAACGAAATTTTTATTTTGTTTTAATGTTTGGCTAAATTTAGTTAGTGACCACTTTACGTGCTGGCATTTCTAGTGTTTTCTAAATTTAGAGTGAAAAATATAAAATAAAATTAAAGAAATAAAACACAATATTATGTTATTTTTTATTTCTATTTCTTCTCTCTACTTTATTACTAAGTGCAAATGAAAGAAAACTTATTTGAGTTGGTGTTGTTTTGGCTGGTGTGTATTTTTTTTTTTTTTTTTGTTTCTTCTTTATATTGGAAAATGAGTTTGATTAAAGTGAACAAAAATCACAGCAGGAAATTGAAATTCGAAATAGAAAAATCATAAAAATAATTTCAAATACATTTCAAATAATCATGAAATTTACTACACACAAAACGAAAAGAAACACATGTCTGAATTTAAAGAAACTATACAGAAAAACTTCAATTAAGAAATTTTGTAAAATATTAATATTATTAAGTATAAACAAAAACAGCTATAAACAATTAAAATTAATTAAATAGAACCTTAGAAATTATTAACAGAAAAAATTTAGAAAATGTTTTTGAAATTTGTTTAGTTTATTTTAAAATTTAAGATATTTAAATAAGGCGTTTTTTTATTTCCGGGGTCGTGCTTTATCCACAAGAACATTTTAAGAACTACATATGTACAAATGTACATGAATATTCAGATGAGTCATGAACAAACATGCATGAAACTTATTTAAACAACATTCAAACCCATGAATTTATTTATATTCATACTTTTATAAGAATACCGCTTATTCCTAAGTTTGACCTTTGACCTCATTGGTGTAAGTAATAAATTTGTATGTATATGTTCATTATTAAAATGGGTCACAGTAAATATAAACAAATAATTGTCAAAAATTAAGTTTTCCTAAAAATAATTTTATTTACAATTAGTTCATGCATTATGAATAGAATCAGCTCTATTCGAGAAAACGAACTTAATGGAAACATTTACTGTTTTTTGAAACTCTTCATCATGAGTGGCAAGGGTATATATAAGTTTAACATTCCCTTTGTAATTTCTACATTTTTCATTTGTTACCCCATAATCCATATATTCTGGATCGTTATAGATAGCGGATTCGATATAGCCATGTCCGTCTGTATGTTGAAATCAACATTCCGTAGCCCCCAAATAACTTACGTACAAGATGCATCAATATATCCGCTGTAGTCCCGGTTCAGTTGCTATTTAAAATCTAGAAAATCAGACCACAGATGACCGAGATATAAGATATAACTACGACTACCTCGATTTTTGATCTATATCTGGATTACTAAGTCATTAATATAGACAATATGGATACCTAATGATAGATTTTTCAAAGTATTTTCCAATGACGTATATAACACCTACACCTACAATGGGTCAAAATCGGAAAAAATATTTTTAACCAGATTTTTTTTTTTCAGGAAAAAAAATTTTACCCTAAAATTTTGTTTCATTATTTTTTACACTAATAAAAATTGTTCAGAAGAAAGAAATGTTTTTCAAAGGAACAATTTGTTTACCAAAAAATATTTTCAATATTTAAATATACTTTGATGAAGGGTACATAAGATTCGTCACAGCCGAATATAGTAGCTTGGTGTTCGGTATAAAATGTCAGATTTATCATCTATAGAATAGGAAATTTCTTTTCAAAAGCAAAACTGCTCTAAAAAATCCCTCCGTGGATGAATTTGAAAGGAATGGAAATTTATTTGACATTGAAATTCTCTTTAAGAATCGTCAAATATTGGCTATATATAACTTTAAAAAGCAAAAATCGGGATATTAACGGCATTATTACAATTTTGAGATAAAAATCGAAATAAAATTTTGAAAACTTTTCAAAAAAAAATCGTCGACAACTTTCCAATGAAATACTAGTTTTGTCAATTTTAAGCACAAAAATTAACACCAAAGAGTTTTTATGTACACAAAAGTTCGATTTTAATTATATCGACTTTTCAAAAATTAAAAAAAGTCGAAAAGTAAACTTTTTGTTGAAAAAATATAAGGATAATAGTTGAAAATATAAAACGATAAGGGTTACATTAATAGTCAGTCATTCATGCTGACAATGTGCTGGTTTTGTGGTGCTGGCACTTATTCAATTCTGCATTAAGTGTTTTTGAAGAAAGTCTTATTTTGGAATATTTCGGGAATGGTATTTATGTTCAGTGCCCAGCAGTTAAGCAATGTATCCTTTATAGACAGTAATTGTCACTAATGTCTGATCCCTTGTCTGACTCAATTTTATATATGTTGGGTCTGTTGACACGTATGTAGTCTTTGTAGTGCACAAAGAAGTCAATTGGACACTTTATATATCCCATGTAATCTAGCGTGTAGACAATTATCACTTAAGTGTCTCCAAGTAACCTAGAGTGTAGTCACATTCTGCACTTTAGAAAGTAGTTTTTTACCACACAGAAGTAATATATTGGAGAGTTGTCGGAGGAAGTTTTATTTACAAGCAATCGGTTATTGGACTGTCTATGATATGTCCTTTTAGCTGACTATTAGAGGTCAATTAGCACCAGTACCTGTTCAAATAACTACTTATGTAGCTGAACAAGTAACCAGTTAGGTATCTAATAAGGTAACTGACTCTAAGTAACCGATATGTGAATCCAATGCGTTGACTACTTTGGACCAGCTATCACATAGTCTCATTGTAATCAAAAAGTGTCAATTGACCGCCTGCTTTGGACATGCACGTGTTAAAGTAAATTTACGTAACTAGTTGTCACCTTAAGTGATAGGTAATATCACTAGTTCGGGACAGTCACCAAGAGTCAGTACTGTTGACAATTTGCAGGTTTTGTAGTGTTGAAATTTCTTCCGGTAAAGAGAAAAACTTCTTTAGTGTAAAAAATCTGGCAAAAGGTCCCACAATTTTTTTTAATTTCTATTAAACATCTTGTTTTAAAACTGATCCATTCCATATTGTGATAAAAGTTATGAAAATCGGTTTAAGGGCCATATCTTATGAAACGAAACGTTCAGAAACGTAAGCAATTTGTATGAGAATACTGGGAATAAGGTTTGAAACTTGAATTGTTTCCATATAAAATTTGTTTTACGTTTGTCGTTGCGTTTTATGAAATGAGGCCCTAATACAAGTTATTGGAAATAAAATAAAAAAAAAAACGTTTAAAAAACTGAACCTCAAGCTTAATTAATTATATTTAATGCTTCCTTTTTAACCTTTTTCTAAAAAACCGCCTTCTTTAAAGCCCTCATTATTAAACATCATTTTAAAGTTGTATATCTCTAGTTTATTTAATCTTCTGATGAAACCAATTAAGAGCAAAAACAAAGTATGTATGTAATAAAATCGTAACAAAAACAACAGCAACAATAACAAAATAAACATAAATTCCTTAAGAATTAATAATTTTTATTGTTGCTGTATTTTCATCTAAAATAAAAAAGAACAAAAAAGGGTGTGTTCGTACAATAGAAAATGAAAAATAACAACAAAAAGTAATATAAATTTAAAACGCACACACATTTCCACTTACATTTACATACACACACACTCACTCACTCTCTTACACAAAGCAAGAAATTTTAATAACAACAAAAACTATAGCAGAGTTGGGTTGGCGAGTACATTACAATTGAGTCACTAACTGAACTGACAGATTTAAAGATTTTTAACCTCAAAATTATATTAATGCGAGATTTTTGGGATTTTTCTTTAAAGGAATTTAGTAAGAAAGTGTGGGAGTTTTTAAATTTTGATTGTTTTCATATTCTTATGATATTTTAGCGAAGTTTAGCAGTGAAAAGATTATTGGAATTACTAAATAGTGTTTTTTAAGCAAATATCTAAAAACATTAAACAAGTTTATCAAATTATCTGATAATTCTGATATTTTTGCTGATTTCTCTTAAAATCCTTGGTCACATATAAAATATAATTTAAAATTCTTTCAAGTAGAGTTCACATGTACTTGCTGTCTATATATCACAAACCCATCTCTGTTGTGTGTTGTTGGTGCATTTAAGAAACTACACAAATATTTGCTGAGGGGGTGAGTTTTTAATTTAAGTGGGCAGTAAAGAGGGTATATTGTATAGAAACAGCAATAAAAACTTAAAAATTCCATTAAATTAAAAAACAAACAAACAATATGATGCGTGCTGCTACTGTTTGGCTGTCTGCCCGTATATCTAGTCGGCTGAATGTGTGTGAAAAAGAGATGCGTTCCATATGTTAAACCTAAAATACCGCAGAAAAACAAATAAATCCATTTACTTCACTGTGTGCATATGTTAAGAAAATCAGAAGAGGCAGAGAAAGATAAAGATGAAAATAGTAAAAAAAAAAAAACACATAAATAAAGACCACCGCTTAGAAAATTTCCAATGGAATTAAACTAAAAACAAATTGTATTTAAATTAAAGTTGTATTGTATTGTCTGTATTCCAAAATATGTTTTCCAATACATTATGCTTTCCGGAAGTTTCCCTATTGACAATTTTGTAACCCAGTAATTTCAAACATCGATTTGTATTAGCTTTCCTAATTCATTTAGAACAAAAGAGACATATGGAGCCGCTGGGTCCCCAAAATTTCTCATATAGAATAGACCATTTAGTAATCCAGTATTTTCAAACATCGATTTGTATTAACATCCCAGACATATGGTGCCGTATCACGGGCTGGGTCACCAAAATTTCACAAACAGAATAAACATGAAAATTTTTCGAAAATGTTTTCAAATCTTTATCTTTGGAACCCAATTCTACCATAAAACATTATAAATAAATCACTTAAATGTTAAGAAATAAAAATATAAACCCTGGAATTGGAATACACCAATTTTTTTTTTTATAATAACAAAAGTTTGAGATGATGATTAATAGTGTTTGGGGATGGGTATTATGGCACAGCGAACTAATGGTGGCTGATATGGCTCCATATTTCTTGGTGGTGGTGATACATACAATAAAATAATGAAATATAAAATACAATTCTTGTTCAAACTGTTGATGACATAATGCTTTTTGGTGGTGCCAATATAAGGGGGGGGAAAGAGCAGTGGCAATAAGGAAGGAAGGAAGGAAGTAAATCCTTGTAAAGTTGTTGGGTACAACAATGAAAATAATAATAAGGTTATTGTACAGTGCTATTTATACTATATATATACAACATACTAAGTATGACTGTTGTATTATATTATACTATTTTATAAATAAGAAGAAAGTGTTGTGTTGAAAGGACTGAGTGACTCTGATGACTAATGCCAAAAAGGCGAATTGAAAATCAATAAATTATAATGAAATTCTGTTTTTTTTTCAGATGAAATCATACCAATATTTAATGTATGACATATATATTTTTTTCACTTATGAAATTAAGGTCGAATTTTTTTTTTAATATGATTAATAAACATTATTTAATATGAAACAAATTTAAAAAAAAATTACCTGTGAAAGAGCTGAACATGTTTAATAAATTTGTTGTTGTATTTTTTGTATTACAAAAGTAGAATTTAAAATTTAAATTTGATTTTCCAAATGCTTTGCTTTGTTTTAATTTTTTGTTTTATTATTTGGTTATACCACGTTTTTAATTTATGTTTCTTTTAATTTTGTTTAATTTATTTTAAAAATGTTTTAATATTTTTCAAATCCACGACGCACAACCGTTCTCAACGTAAACACGTATAACATTGAAATAAATCTTAAAATTTTACGTTAGTAAAGTCCTCTCTAGCGAAAAAATAAAAAAAATCGAGAAATAGAGTTAATTTACTAGTGATGAGTATAAACTACATAGAAATGTGTGCTATTGAGTTTTTTTGTTTCTCTTTTGCCTGATTCATACCACATTTACACACATACCAAAATATTTCTTATGTGAATTGTTCAAACCAAAGTGCCCAAACAAAACAATGTATTTTACATTTCATCAAACCATCAGCCAGTTTGTCAGACCAACAACTGGCAACTCAAACAGTTGCCACTACAACTGAGAAAAACCACTCAAACACTTGTTGACATTGTGAGTCAGGGCTGAAAAAGTTGTTACAATTGTAGAAAAATACCGTAGTACTCCTGCAACTCATTTGATACTTTCAAACAATGTTCAGAGTTTTATTTAAAAAGATTCTGAATAATTTCCAGTTGGACATATGCTTGTCCGTTCATGTCGTGTAAATTTTTTGCACAGTGGGGGAAATGAAAAAAAAAGTTGAAATAAATCTGTAACTTCAAAACCAATAATCCGATTTTAATCAAATTCAACACGACTATAGAGGAGGTGTAGCTGAGTTTAATTTTAAATTTGGACTTTCAAGCCCCCATAGTGGAGTACCTCGGGTATATGAACAATTAAGAATGATAACAAATTTTTGTTCTCGATCCGATTTCAAAGATTTTTACATATATAGTTTTTATATAGACAATTTTATTTATAGAAAATTGTCTGTATAATAAATTTTTATTTCTAATTTTGTGTATAACAGTTTTTCAAAAAAAAATTTCTATATAACAGTTTTTTCTAAAAGAAATTATCAGTATAACAGTTTATTCTGTAGAAAATTGCATATATTACAGTTTTTCTAAAGAAAATTGTTTTTATAACAGTTTCTTCTATGGAAAATTGTCCGTATAACAGTTTTTTTTTATAGAAAATTTTCTATATAACAGTGTTTTCTATTTATAATTGAAACAGATGGACAAGTTTAATAAATTTGTTTTTGTTTTTTGTATTAAAAAATTACAATTTAAAATTTAAATTTGATTTTCCAAATGCTTTGCATGTTTAATAGTTTCTTCCATAGAAATTGTTTATATAACAGTTTTTTTCTATTTATAATTTTCTGTATAACAGTTTCTTTTTTAAGTGAACAATTAATTGTAATTAATTAATTTAATTTTCCATCCCTGTTAAAGCCAAACAAAACTGAAATTACGAAATTATTTAAACTGATTTGCTGGGTTATTTATTATCTTCGTAAACAACTAAATGCACTCAACAGCAAAATAATTATTCACTCATTCTCACTAACTAACAGAGATTGATTTACCCTCAATAATTTTATACTTACACCACCTTATCTACTTTTTAAAATATTTCATAGGCATACTTTAAGGAGGTTTAAGTATTTAGGTTTTATTTTTAAGATACATACATTTTCTTAAGCAATGAATGTGTGTATAATTTAAATAAAAACGGTTTTTCATTTAAAAAAAATGCAAAAGAAATGAATTTGTTTTGTTTAAGTAACTGTGAAAATAATAATGTGTCATCGGTATGTTCAATTGTAATTAGAAGTTGACTTTAAATTGCGCAGTTTCAAAATTCTTAAAAAAAAATTAAATACTCACAATAATATTAACAATACTGCCACAGTTTCTTGCACAACCTGAGAAATAATAAGATGTACAAGAAATACTATTGAAAAATAACACCACAGACATTAAACAGACTTGACCTATTAAATTAGTATTTAGGAATTTAAAAGAAAAAACTTTTTTTACAAAACAGAACAAAATTGTTAGTTTAAGTTAAATACACACATCCATAGATATGTGTTACAAATTTATTTTTCTTACAAAATACACCTCCTAAAAGTATGCTAAAATGTATGTACTTAAAGTAGATAAGGCAGTTCATGCAGGGTTTAAATTTTGAAATTAATAAAATCGTAACAGTTGTGTGCGTAAAGATGAACTAAACTTTGTAGGCATTTAAAATTTTGGCCGTTATTTATTGGTTTTATGAAATAAACTGATAAAATGTAACGGATGCCATATATAGACGTAAATTAAAATCAAGAATTGTTTATGGAAACTTTAATAAATATGTCGGATATGTTTATTTTTTTAGGCATAGAAAAATACATTATTTGGGAAAATTTTTAATTCTCCATTAAGTTATTTTGAATTACTTGACACAATAGTCCTTTCGTTGCTGTCTTATAACGGCCTCCAATTTTAAACATCGTTCTCTCAAACTGCCATTTTCCTTTTGCAATATGTCGATGGTGGCATCTTTTTTCTCAATGGCTTGTTGGACTCTGAAATTTATACATTATTACATAACTAGTGAGAAAATAGTAAATTTTATTTAAAACCAACCTTTTATGAATCTTTTGTATTTCTTGATCTCGTTCTTGTTTCAAGGACTGCACTTCATTTTGTATATCCGAGCGAATGTTTTCTCGCAATTGATCACGTTCGGAAATGAATTCAGAGCACATCTAAAAACAACAATTATAAGTAATTTATATACCAACATAAAATAAACAAATTTCTTCCTTATAAACCCACCTTCTTACTATGATCCAGCTCTATCTGCAGTTGTTTAATTTCGGCCTGGAAGTTTCTTGCTTGGGCATCAGACTCTGCCAATTTGCTTCTTGTTTCCGCATATTTTTCTCTTACAGATTTTTCCACACACTCCAGCTCCTGCAAATCCTTGTCGTATTTCTCCCTCAAACGGCTTTAATAAAATCATGTTACAATCCCATTAACCCCCAATAATTTTATATATAAAATATTTACCTTATTTTATTTTCAAACTCCTCATTATTTTTGACCGCCTCTGCATCCATTCTTTGGACAATTGCATCAATTTGTCGATCTCTCTCACTGCGATAGTGTTGGCGTATGGCATTCTCTTTTTCCACCTGCTGGACTTTGCATT
Organism: Calliphora vomitoria; assembly: GCA_942486065.2. Lineage (NCBI taxonomy): Eukaryota > Metazoa > Arthropoda > Insecta > Diptera > Calliphoridae > Calliphora > Calliphora vomitoria. Next base: position 3,342,404 of record OW818033.2, on the reverse strand, counting down.
TGTTTTCGTATTCGGTTTTCCACATTTCAAAATCGGCCTCATATTGTTTTTCCATGGTATTTAAACGATTAAGGAACTTTTCTTCTTGTTTCGCCATTTTTTCTTGTAGTTCTGAAATGGCCTGCTCCATTTCCGTATCTTTTTCTAGCTGCCATTCGGCACGCTTTGTTTGTAGTTCTACTTCTTTGGATTTTAATTCACTTTGCAAACGCTGCTTTTCTCCATGATGATCTTCCATTAACTTTTGCTTTTGTTCGTCAAAGGATTTTCGTTCTTCTTCGAGTTGACGCTCGAATCTAGGAAAATAAATAACTTTACCATGTAGATACCATGTTTCAAATGATCTCAATATCTCTTACCTTTCTCTTATAGCATTTCTTTCTTTACTTATTATTGATTCCCGGTCCTGGGCACAAGACTCTCTTATGGTTTTTTCGATTTGCTCGTGTTTCAAACGGTCTTCTTCCAAAGCATCCAGCAATTGTTGCTGATGGGCTCTTTTTAATTCGGTGATTTCCTTTTGATGATTACAATTCATTTTATTGATTTCCGCCTCCAAACCTTTAACAGTAAGTTCCTGAAATTTTAAATTTCAATTAGAATCCAAATATTTGTTTGACTTTAACTCACCTTAATTTTCTTGGTATTCTCTCTCACCCATCTTTCTCTGCGTATTTTCTCTCCCGCCATAGTGTTTTCTTTAACACGTGTTACTTCTGTCTCCAATTTGTGTTCCCAAGCTTGATTTTGACTCTCCAAGCGCCTGGTAAGAGCAGCCACTTTTTCACACAGCGATCCTTTGTCTTTTAACAATTGCTCTATGAAACCCTGGTGCCTTTTGACTATGGCCTCATAGTGTTTCTTTTGTTCTTTCATACGATTGGCGGCATTGGTTTTCTCAGATCTAATGCTTTTTTGTTTTTCGGTGCGCACTTTCATGATATGTTCTTTGGACAGGTGTACAGCATTAGCCAGTTCATTGGCCCTCAAACTGAGAGCTATAACACGGCGAGCTAACTGATGGTTAGGCAGCATCAATAAATCAGAAAGCCTTTTAAAAGAGAAAAAAGAAATACATAAATATTCTGTCAAAGAAAGAATTGGTTGGCAAAGAAAACTAACTTGGGTACATCCTCTGCTATATCTGGTTCTACCACAAATTCCACTTCGCTGCGATTGGTGTCTGGCATGGAACGTCTGGTTTCCATTAAAGTTTTCTCACAACTATCCTCAACATTATCCAAATAGCTTAAAATATCTTTATACTTATCAGGGGATTCTTTTGATTTAGCTGTTTCTGGTGGACTATGGGGTGTTCCCGTACTGGGTGTGGTACTCAATTTTAAATTCATTTCGGAATTAACTCGTTCAGCTAAATTGTCTAACAATATTTAAAGAAATATTTTTAAAGTTGTAAAGAAGAAATACTATTAATGCTTAATTACCCTTCTTTTTGTCCTCCTCTATTTCTTTAATCACCGATACTATCTCATCGTATGTTGAATCATCTTGTGACTGATCCATAGACTTTTCAGAATTTTTACCATCTTCCTCATCATCCTCCTCCTCTTCGGGATCTAGAGCCGACATGGCTTCCAGCGTTTCTTGGGTAAATTTTTCAAATGACTCCTCTAAAGCAGCATGTTCATTAAGCGCAGACTTTGTGCTTATGGCTTGAGAGGATTGCTCATGCATAGACATCCAAGTGTCAATTTTATCAATATTAAATTCATGCAAATTGGTATCTTCTCTTAAAGTACCAAAACTTTTGGCTTTTTTAATGTTATTTTGCGTTAAGGGCGCTATGGAAGGTGTTTTGGGTTTTGGCTTGGACAACGAATTATTGGCTGTGGTTGAAGATTTTTTCGCTTCCGGTTTGTTATTATTGTTTTCCTTCTTCTTAATAACGGCAGATGTCGAGGCGGCAACTTTTAAGTAATTGTTAATGACCGTATCACTTGAGCTCTTTTTTGTGGGACTTTCCAATTGATTTTCCATTTTAAGAAAATCTTTTTTAGCCACTTCTGATTTGTAGTTTGAATTGAGAGTTTTGTGTTCGGCTAAATTATTTGGCTTCTCTATGGCATCGGGCGTTTGTGTAGGATTCGAATACTTGGACAGATAAGAAGGCAATTCAAAATTGTTTAAATTCGTGATAGAGGAAGATTTTGGTTTATTTTCTTCAAGAAGATTTTTTACTACTGAATTTTCCAGCTGTTCTCCTATGGCATTTTTATAGTCTCGTATTACTTGCGACTCCTCTGGTTCTGCTATATCCAAAGAGATTTTATTAGTTTTTTGACTTGTTGGTGTGTTAGTATCGTTAGTTGTTGCCATTTCTCGGTTTACTTCAGCAAGTTTATCAAAAGGTTCCATTAGGTACTTGCAAGTAGGTGAGTCACAATAGCATTTAGGGCTGGGGGATTCTTGTATCGAGCCAGAAGATGATGATCTGGTACTGCAAGAACAATTTTCCGATGGACACTTGGGATATTCAAAAGTCTCAGCTAAAACTTCTTCACCATTGGCGGAAGAACCAAAATGTACAGACTTTTTCAAACTTAAAGAAGACAATTCCTTGTGCAGAGTTGGTGCAGCCACCTCTATTTTTGTCTTAAACGAATAATCTATGGGATTTATAGGCCCAGGGGCTGATATATCTTCTGATTTTGTTATAGAAGAGTTTTTTAACACATAAGTATTTAAATTTTCATAATCACTGGAATCATTGTCATCACTTTGCAGCTGCAGAGTGGAGGGTTTTGAAAACGATACTCTACCCGGAAGATCTGGTTTAGATGATGCTGTACGATAGCTATAGTATTCCTCTCGATTTACTTTGTCTTTGGCACCCTGTAGCATAGAGTAAGAGGTAGCTGATGAAATTTTTTTAGTTGGGTTTCTTATTGTGCTCATATATTTTTCGTTATTCACGGGTTTATGCAATGAATTATAACTGCCACTTTTCCTAGAAGAACTCAAGTCCGATGCATCTCCCTCACTATTATTTGCAGAATCCTTACACAACCACGACCTTTTTATAGGTTCATCCAATAATAATTTCAACAGATTTGAGGAAGACACAGATTGGAACTTTTTCTGTTGCCTTTTGCTCAAATTCAAATTGGAAAAATCAGAATCCTGTGTACTGTAAGAACCACAGGGGCTTGCGAAATTTCTACCAAATTTAGGATCCGCCGATTGAGGCCTTAAATGCAAAGATGTAAGAGAACGTCTTTCGAAAAAACTAGCCGATCTAGGTCTAGAATAGCAGCGTGTTGTGGGCTTTAAAAGATTTGTTTGCGATGAGTACTTGGGTTTAGGTTTCTGTCGTGTAACCAAATTTATCTTGAAAAAAAATAATGAAAAAATATATATATATAAATTAAAAATTCGTTACGTGTCACCACCAACTCACCTGCGAGCCCTTCAAACTTAAATCCATACTAATATTCTATTTTGTTTAAAAATTGTCATTTGTTTTTCTTGACCATTTTTCCTCTCTGTACGAATGAATAATTTATTTGATTTGTTGTTTTTTGTTAGTAATAGCTTTTTAAACAAGTTTCACTTGTCCTACTTTGTATAATAAAATACTATAAAAAGCGTTTTTAGCCAGCCTTCTTACTCAGACGTCCATTCAGTAGGACTTGCGTTGACGGTTTGTTTTGGCCTTGTGCCATGCTACTACGTGTGACGTCGTCATCATTATACCAAAAATATCGATTTAATGGCTCATTCGTATTTTTGGTTTGTTTCAAATGGTCAAGCAAGGTGCATTTTTGTTTTGTTGTTATTTTGCTTTTTTTTCAAATTTGGCCGTTACAACCCTGTTGTGTCCTTAACGTACCTCTCTAGACTGCAGTTTTCTATTAAGCTCAATCTACCCTGATGATTGGCCAAGGGGTGATATTAGAAGTAATGCACTGTTTTTGTTTTGGTTGCTATGTTTTTGTTGTTGGTTGTCCGGTTTTTGGCGACAGGTGTTTGAATAGAAAAGAGAAACTAATTGTCACAGAAAATGGGAGTAAGAGAATCATTTTTTTTTTTTTTTTTCTAACTTTGATACTAATGAAAACTTTAGCACTTGAGGATTAACATTTTAAAAGGGAATAATGTTTTCGATCAGAATAGCATGTAGTAGTGATTTTCGTGGACAACCAATCAGAAACAAGCTCAAAGCTGAATATCAAAAAAAGTCATGGAAAACAGAAAACTTGCCTTTTGTGTAGACGTTACAATTTCCTAGTACAAAAAAACCCATGATTTTAAGTCATGACTTAAGTCATAATGTAAATGCCCCCTTATTCTAAACCTAAAACCAAAGTATATTTATACAAATACATGCAAAGTATATTTATACAAGTACATGCAAGTGATCAGCTGTTCATTTTTTTCTCCTTTGTAAATATTTTTGAGATTGTCAAAATTTTTTACTTTGTTGTTTTTCTTTCTGTTTGTTTACATTTTTTGTATGTGAAAATATTAAATAAAAAAAAATAATTTTGAAAACTTTTCATAATAAAAGTAAAAAATAACAATTGGAAAACTGTGTTGTTGTTTATTGTGCAAAAAAAATGTATCAGCGACAGTGGTAACTTATTCTATGTGCGAAAAAAGCCAATAAAAAGGCAACGGGAGTGAAATTTGTGGCAAAAATTGTAAACTATTTTTGACAATCTCACAATTTTTTACACAAACAAAATTAATGTTGTTTTTTTTATTGTTGATTTGTTGTAGAGTTGCATGTACTTGTATAAATATACTTTGAGTACATGCAAGTGATCAGCTGTTCATTTTTTTCTCCTTTGTAAATATTTTTGAGATTGTCAAAATTTTTTACTTTGTTGTTTTTCTTTCTGTTTGTTTACATTTTTTGTATGTGAAAATATTAAATAAAAAAAAATAATTTTGAAAACTTTTCATAATAAAAGTAAAAAATAACAATTGGAAAACTGTGTTGTTGTTTATTGTGCAAAAAAAATGTATCAGCGACAGTGGTAACTTATTCTATGTGCGAAAAAAGCCAATAAAAAGGCAACGGGAGTGAAATTTGTGGCAAAAATTGTAAACTATTTTTGACAATCTCACAATTTTTTACACAAACAAAATTAATGTTGTTTTTTTTATTGTTGATTTGTTGTAGAGTTGCATGTACTTGTATAAATATACTTTGCCTAAAACAATCTAAACAATGAATTGCCAAAGTCAAAAATTTATAAAGTCATAAAGTCGACTCTATCAAGTATAGAACCCTAGTCGAAATGTCAAATTAAACTAAAACTGGCAACTCTTTGAATGTATTGTCAACTAAGTGCTTTTAGCACAGCTTTAGAGTTTTTTAAAACTTTGAATTAAAGAAAATTTTAATAATTCAATAATGAATTAATTCTTTAAAGTACACAGGAACGGGATGGATAAGAGATTATATTTAATATTATATCGAAAATGGAATTAAGAATTAATTATGGCGGAATTCTTAAAGTATAAATTCTAGAAAAGGTACTAAATAAGGTGTATTTAATAAGGTGTCATCGGGAGTACAGCTGATTATAAAAACAGAAAGCATAATGTCATACTACACATATAAAAAATATTCACCCGAACGCATTTATGGCAAACTTAATATATAAAAAAAAATAAGTGAATTCGCCTGTACTTATTTCAATTCGCCACTTCTGTCAAGTTGCTAAATACGCCTTGGCCTTGGTGAACTCTAATTTAAAAAAAAAATAGCTTTAAGCGCTTTTTTTAAGAAAAATTTTAAATTTTTCTTGTTTTTAGTGCTTTTTTGCAATTAAAAAAATATACAACACTGTATTCTACTAGAGAAGCCGTTAGACCCGCCGAATAATTCAGTATTCAATAAAATTTTGTCAAAAGTGTAATATTTTAAAGAAAAAGTTAATTAATTGTTGTAAAATAAACGAAATTCACTAGAAAAACTATACAAAATGAGGGTAAATTTCAATTAAGCTAAAATTCCAACATTTATTTAGTTTCTTGTTTGGTTTTTTTTTATAATTTTACTTAAATTTTAGATACTACGTTCACAATATCTGAAATTAAGAAATAATGCCGATGGCCTAGGTGTTTCTATGAACAATAAAAGTATTGGCAAAAAGGTTTGTAATTATCTGATAGAGTTTATAAATTAGCTTAAAATTAAATTTATTTAAAATAGTTTCCTGACAAAGGAAACACCCCTGCTAATGGCAACCGTGAGATGGCAATAAATAGCTCAGCAGCTGCAATGACAATTGGTTCAATTACCCGTAATAATAAGGATTTCTTAAATACTTCCACAAATCCTGTTGGAACAAATATAAAAATATTATTTGATAACGTCGATGATACCCTGAAAAAACTAAATGTCGTGGTGGAATTCACCAATATGGATGCCATGTGGCTGACCCGAGTCTACAAAACCTATGAAAATGATTGGTGGTACAGAAAATTGCGCTTAAACGTTTTTGGCAAAAATAAATGGTTTTTCTATTGCAAATTATGTGATAGTGTGTACAGGCAATTTGACTCCATCAAAAGTCATTTAAATCTGCACATGAACGTTTATCCTTACGTATGCAAAGTATGCCTAAAGAAATATACAAATCGTAAAGCGGCTACATCACATTTAAGAAATATACATAATGTGGAAAGAGACGATTGGAATGATTTCTTGACGAGTTAAGGAAAATCAGTTTTAGCTGGATCTAAGATTGTTTTTATGGATATTTGAATATTGGATTTATTTTTTATACTCTGGACCCATAAAGCACAGGTGAACGAAAAGTTTTTTTTTTATATAATTTTTGCTAATAATTATTATTTTTAAATGAAATTGTTTATATTGATTAACAACTACACCATTTTTAAACTTATATTGAAAATGTAATTATTTGTTACATTTTTTTTTATGTTAAGTTATTTACTTTATAAATTACTGCAGATTCCAATAAGTATTTTTGCTGCAATTCAAGCTGAAAGCTAAATTAATTCCTTGAGTCCAGTGTTTAGCAATTGAATTATAGTTGTATTACAGTAAAAAGGAAATTTCAGTTCAAATCAAATATTTCTTATTTGAAAATATTTGAAATTTTCATATATTTTAAAATGTAATGCTACAATATTTTAATTGAAGTAAAATTCTAGCAATATTTTCAAGTGCTTCAATTTTTATTTCTTTAGTGCTTATTGGGATTATATACTTTTTAAATTGTATTTATTTAATTTAAACATATTTCACATTCAAAATTTTCACTTTTTTGAACGAAAAATCTCAACTTGTATGAAGTTATATTTGTATATATGAATTTATTTTTATACTCTAGACCCATAAAGCTCAGGTGAAAAGTTGGGTGCGTTCATAAATGCAGTAAATTTTTGCATAACTGATGCAATGACCTGCAAACTTTTGCAACAGTAAACTAAATGATGTGGTGGTTTCATAAATCACAATGTGTTTTTTCGAACGCTAAACTTTAGTTATGCTAAAGTAATGCAATCTTACTGCATTTATAAAAGCACCCGTTATTTTATTACATTATTTTTTTATATTTTTTTACTGAAATTGTTTATATTGATTAACATATAATTTTCCTTAATTTATTTTTTTAATTTTTGTATAATTTTTTAATTGTAATTATTTAATTTAATACTATTTCACATTTTTGAAAACAAGGTACTTTATTTAAAACAAGGTACTTTATTTAACAAAGTACTTTATTTAAAATAAAGAACTTTATTTAAAACAAATTTCACATTCAATTCAAAATTTTCCATTTTTTATTTTTAACTTTTTTACGCTTGTTGTTTAGTTTAGTTTTTAAATTAAAGAGTTTTTTATTTTTTAAAATTGTAGTTCTTTTATTAGAGTTTCTATATGTTTAGTTTATTACTTTACAGTGACAAAATTATAACAACATTGAAAATTTGAAAATATTTTTATGTAAATTGTTATTAAAAATCAATGTTTGTTATAAGATTGTCTGAGAAAGTTCAGAATACAGGGATTTTTATTTTAAATTTTTCAATTAAATTAAATTTGCATTGCTAAAAAATGGTGTAGTTATTTTTCTATTTCTTTTTATGCTTTTTTAAACTGTGCTTTAAATATGTTTTTGTTGTTTATAAAATTTAATAAAAATTTCTTCTAAAGATATTTTATGATGTATGTGAGATCATATATTTTTAATCCCTCTAAAGAATTCTAACAAATTCAATTAGAAATTTTGTATGTAATTTAAAACCACACCTATACCTACATATGTATTTATGATAGTACATCACACACACTTAGTACAACTGGTTGGCTTTGACAGGTTTGTTTTCGAGATAAAACTATATTTACTACATGAATAGTATGTATTTGAATTTACAGTTATATTGCAGAAGATAATCAATCACAAAATTTATAGCAATACTTAACCTCGAAACTTTATTCACAAAAAAAAAAGAAATAAACAAAAAACCTTAAAAATATTAAAGAAAAAAAGTATCAAACCTGCAGCATGGTTAAAAAAAACAAAAGTCATACAATAACAAAAACTCAAGATTAGCAACTTGGCTAGGAGAACAAAATTATTTTTATAAAAATTGATAACAAAACATAAGCAAACACTAAACAACCAAACAGACCAGTCAGACCGTCAATTAGACAGTCAGCCAGCCAAACGTCACTGTCAATGTCAGAGTCATATTAATTGAATTTTTTATTTTGGTTGTTTTTATATAAAAAAAATAAGTTTTTTACTTTTATTTTACTACTTTTCTAGAAAGGGAATTTATTGAAAATAATGATTTAAAAGGTGTTTTTTTCTAAATCAATGTAGAAGAAAAAAACCGGTATAATAAATCCTTAAACATGACCGATTAATAATATTTCAAGTGGAAATTTATACTTTTTTTTCTAATTACTTAGAGAATTGATGGCTCATGTCTTTTTAATTTCTTTTAGATAACTAAAGAAAATGTATGAGTTTTATTAAAATTGATGAAATGTTTTTATTTTTAATTTTTTTGTTAAAGTAAGGCAGGTGTAATCACTCATAAAATCACGAGACAATAATTGTTTTTAAAATCTTGTCTGGTTGTTGTTGTGCTCTAACTCAGAAAACTTATGATTATGGTTAGGAATTTGTAAAAATTCCTGTTTTAAAGTGCTCAGAATGTGTCATTTAATATTAGAAACAAATTTTGATTTCTTTTTTATCTAAATACGGAAACTTTTTGGGTTTTTGTCTAACTCCTGACGTACATGGTAGATAATTTTAAACCTTATCATTCATATAGTAATTTCTTTTACGAAGTTATGTACACAGTAAAGTATATACAAAGTTGACTAAACCTTTCTAAAAATATATAAATTTTTCTTTACCACCAAGATTGTAGTTATCCCATAGGAACAAATAAAAACATATTTAATAACGTTTTACCGAATTTACCGACATGGACACAAATGTTTTTGGCGATAATAAATGGTTTTTCTATTGCAAATTATGTGATAATGCCTATGGGGAATTTGGCTATATTAAAGGTCATTTAATGGACCATCATAACCTTGCATTTGTTGCAAATGCTATATTTTGTGGTTGTGTTATTGCAAACGGGATTGTCATAGAATCCAATCATTGTCGGAATCGGTTTTAAAAACGACAAAAAAAGGTACATTTGAAATCCGATATAATTTTTTAGAATATAAAACCGATAACTTTCGATTTCATGAAACCAATGTACTTTTTCTGTCGTTTTCAAAACCGATTCCGACAATGATTGAATTCTATGACAACCCCGAAAATATAGCACATATTCGAGATTTGCAACATATGCATGGTTTGCAAGGGTCCTTTGCAACGAAGAGTGATTTCAATTTTGAATTAATTTTTGGGTATCAAACATGAGCTGCTTCAATTCATCAGTGCAACGTTTACAAGTGTGGTTTATATTTATATCCATATAGCCATGTCCGTCTGTCTGTTGAAATCAACTTACCGAAATCCCCAAAACAACTTACATATACCATTGATATATCAATATATTCGCTACAGTTCTGGTTAGGCTGCTATTTAAATTCGGGAAAATCGGCACATAAATAACCGAGATATAAGCCAAAAACCACAACTACCTGTCGGACCGACAATAGGTAGAAAAAATATGTAAAAATTCGTCATCAACCATAAAAAAATGTTTACACCAAAATTTGGTGAAAGGCAAAGCCTAATATAGCTCTCCTGCATGTTTTTAGTTTAATAAATATTTCGTTTGAAAAATATGTTCAAATTTTTACACGACTACTTTATTTTAGTTTTTTTGTTGTGACTAGTCTGAATTTAAATATCAGTTATATTTCCGATACACTTTTTAATAAAATATAAGGAAGGTTCATGCTGTTATCTGACCTCCTCAGTTCCTAAGTGGGAACATTTAAAACAGGAAAAATTACTTTACTAATGGGTTGTGGGATTTATCTAAACATTTCTAAAAAGGCAAAGCCCCGATAATAAAAAATCTAGTTTTTGAATAGCTCTATATGTGATTTAAATACTCCAAATGTTCAATACCGGCGGTAAATACACCACTTTTATGTTAAAACTCAAAAAACAGAACAACCACTTTTATGATAAAACTAAATTTTTGAAAAATATTTTCCTAAGGCGAAATTTTTTTATATTTTTTTTTAAGTTTGGAATTTTAAAAACAAAAATTTTACTGAAAAAAAAATATGGCTATATTCGGACATTTTTGCTATTATTGAAAATTTTCCGATTTTGTTCGATTATTTTTTGTTTAACGAGTATTTTGCAATAAAACACAAAATCGCAATATTTATAAATTTAAATGAAAAACTCTCCATAATCTTTCTCTATACATTTCTTTCGAGATCAATTTGATATTGTGAATATTAATATTTTACAAATTGTAGATTATTTATAGAAAGTTTTTACTATAGAAGTAATTGAAAATGATTCGATATAACATCAGTTAATATTTTTTAAAATGTACGATAATTTTTCAAATATTTTTGATTCGAAAAATATTTACTTTAGATAACCTTCATTATTTGCAAACCTAAATTCAACTCAACAATACAACAGCCATATAAACAATCAATAGACAGTCAATGGTTGATTTCTGAAATTAAAAATCGTAAAATCGTGTTCTCTTAGTTATATCTCAGACCGAATTAGCTTATTTGCAATACCAAAATTTTCGAACGACTATATCTTATATAATTGATATATGATTTGTATCCGTATAAAATCTGAAATTAAAGTTGATTCTAATCAACATCATATTTATTGACATTTCATGTTTGGTTTTTTATTACCCCACTAATCCTTTAATAGTTCATCCACAATAATAATCACCGTCCTAGAATTCAATCATCCAAATTTAAATTTTTTTTTATTTTTATTTTATTTATTTAAATTATAATTTAATTTTAATAATTTGGCAACAGTTTAAACTTAAAAACTAAACAAAAAAAAAAAAAAAAATAGTAATGCATAATAAAACAAAAGACTACTAAGGGTCGGTAATTTTATTAAAATACATACAAAAAACATTGCACACTTTAAATATTTTGTACACAATTACAATAATTTACTTTTATACTCTCTCATGCAGACCCTTACTGTTAAAGTACTGAAATTGAAATCTTTTACAGATTATCAATGTACTTATTTATAATAACTTTACACATAATGCCAGTTTCAATAACTTATATAATAATAAATAGCTTGATATTTATGGATATATGTATAACACTTGCTTGTTAGCTTTATACTGATATAACTAACTTACAATATTTAATTTAAGCTGTTTCGGTTATTAGTACAGGTTTAACTTCAATATCTTTATCATCGCCCTTAATTTCAAATTTCAATTTGGTCAATTCTTTTAATTCATTGTCGTCAGCAGTTTCTGTGTCTTTATGCACTTTAACGGTGTCGGGATATTTATTGACATTATTACCTAATTCCTGGGAGAAAGACACTACAGTTTTGGGCTCAAAATTAACACCCTTTTCGCCTTTAGGATCGGGGGAAGGTAGTGTGGGACCATTTAAGCCATTTGTATGAGAAATGGTGATTTCATTGTCTAAAGCTTCGCCATTAGGAGTGTGGCCATTTTGTAGAGGTTCAGCATTTACCATACCATTAGACTGGGGTTCTTTAGTTGTGTCCTCAACCAGAGGGGCTGAGGTAACTTCAGCTTCAACATGACCATTTTGCTGAGTTAATGGTTGCTCTTCTGCAACTTCCAGGGCTGAAGTAACAACGGCTGCAACAATTGGCGTTTCTACTTTTTCTTCTTCTACAGCTGCAGAGGTAACTACAGCCACTACGGGAGCTAGTTCTTGCTGTTTTTCCTCAGCTTCTTCCGGTTTTGTTTCATCTACTTGCTCTTGAGTTGTTACCGGTTCTTCAAAGTGAATTTCAACTTGATCTTCTAACTCCGTTTTATCATCATCCTCTCCCTCTACTGCCTTGTTGACCTCCTCAATGGCCTTAGCAACTTCTTCCTCTTCATCTTGGCCATTAAGCGTAAAAGGTTCAGCATGTAAAACAGTCTCTTCTGTTTTTTCTACTTCAGCTTGTTGTTGTTGTTCATGCTCTTGTTGCTCATGTTCTTGCTGTTCTTGTGCGGTCTCTTCCTTAATGTCTTCTTCATGCTGCGTTGTGGGTGGTGGTGGTATTTCCAAACCAGGCTTAACAGCAGGACTGGCCATGGTCTCCGCAAACGATTGGCGATTGGGACTCGAAGGCGATATCATGACTTGGGTGAAATAGCCACTGCGTCTATTTTCAAAATCCAAGATATTTTGATTGGCCAAACGCTCTTGTATGCGCCTTTGTCTAAGTATGAATTCAGGAACATTTCCATCCTCCTGTGGTGTCTCCTTCGTTTCTGTTTGGACAACCTTGGCCCTTCTTAAAACCACCTTAGCGGCCTCATTATCATTGCCATTCATGGTGTTACTGTTGCTGTTGCCATTTTCTTGCAAAGTCTGCTTGGTGGCCGCACTAATGTTCGAAGGTTTAAATACCCCATTGAATGTGGTGCTCTTAACCACAAACTCATTGTTATTATTATTGTTGTTGTTGTTGGCCTTTAGCACAGCTGGTGCATTTGGTGTGGGTGACAAAGGATTGGAATTGCCGTTTTGTACCTTGGGTGATCGTTGTATGGTAAAATTGGGTTTGCCATGATTGATCAAGAGTTTGGTGGCCGGTGAGGGTGTCTTGTCTCCGTTGATGGATAAACCGGAGCGCAATTGTAATTTTGGTTTGTTTACATCAGCCATGTTGTTGTAGTAGTTACGTTGTTGATATAGCGGCAACACTGTCGATGAGAAGAAAAAATACAGAAAACAAGTTTTAATTAAAATTTCATGTTAATCAAGAGTAACAAATAATAATTTCTTTAATTTATATTTTTAATATTTAACTTGTGACATATGTATGTACGTCCGCATAATAATTTAAGAATTATTGTATAAACAAATTATGTTTTTCATAATTAACTCCATGATGTCATTTTAAAATTTATAAGAAATTTTTATTTGAAAAATGAATTCCTAACAAGTGAATTTTAAAATGAGTAATTCTTGCTTAAAAGAAATTTCAAGTACCCCAGGTGTTAATAAAACCATTAATTTTAATTTAAATGAACAAAAAATTAAAATTTGAAAAAAAATATTTGAATTTTTTTATTCAACAAAACAAGTGTTTAGAACTCCTATAAAAGCTTTAAAAAGTATTTGATTTACAAAAAAAATGTTATGAAAATTTTTAGAATCTCTCTCATAAATAGGTTTTATATCCCGTTCACCTTAGCTACTTGCTTTCCCACACTTAAATTGAAACATATACCTTCAAATACATATAAAAACTATTTTTTATTATTGCGCATTTAACCTTCAAATCAAAATAAATTAAATTAATTGTAATTTGTAAAAAAATAAAAACAAAATCTTGGCAAATAAAACGCATACGAGTATTTGATATACAAAAAATGATAATAGAAATCAAGTCTGTCTGTCTACACACTCATACAATGCCTTGACAAATTCATAAATAACACAAAACTTGGACGACATGTAACAAGCTTTAACAAGCTGTCAGTCCATCAAGATTTTGGTTTAAGCCAATTCATAGAAATAAAAAAATCAAATTTTTCTTTTCAAGTGTTTTACGTGTCTTTTTCATAATCATGGTTAATTGTTATTTAAAACCAAAATCATTAGTCAATTTGTTTAATTACAATTTGCAAAGTATTACTTTTATCATTGCATTTAAAACTCGTCAAAGAAACAAACAGCAACAAAAAAAAAAAAAAAACCACCAACAACTGGTTAATTAATGAAATTATTTGATAACTTGTTAAAAGTATTTTAAACACGTGACGCCAGCTTTAAATTTTTCAAATTAGCTCGCACTTTTGAATAAATACATTTTTAACACAATTTAAATGCCTGCTTCATTCAAGTTTATCTAAAAGACGTGTATAATTTCATTGTAAATTTATTAAGTTCTCTTTTTCAATTCTATTCTATTATTTTAAGTAATTCTTTATATTATTTAATATGTGTTGTGCCTGTTTTAGTGTTATTTGTTTGATTTGTTAATTAATTTAACATTAACTTAAGTGTTTTTGTTATTCGTCTTTACGCAAAACACCACAATTACTGGTTAAATAAATATAGCACACCCATAGAAAATGGCTAGTAACACATAAAACTATGTTTATTGTTTATTTTGGTTGTTAAATACGTGTTCGAAATGATGACTGTTTTGTATGTTAATGAACTTCCTGATTATGTTGTTTAAAGTACATATTTTTTATCAAATCGTTGATATCTATTGTAAAATCTAATTATGACGTACATACAATGTATGTGAGTGTTTTTTAAACAATTTAAGGAGTATATTAATGCACAGTGGGGTGTATGGTAAAATATAGCAATAAGTAGGTAGGGTTTCCTTTAAGCATTTATCACAAATTTCTTACATACAGATTTCTTTCAGTGATTTACTAAAAAAAAGCTAATTTTAATTGGAAAATAGCAGCTAATAAGCTTTTGAAAATAAGTTGATCCCTTATTTGTGGTCTCTGCTTTTTATTTATAATCTTATTTTGAAATGTAAAACTATCTAAATTATAAAAATTACTTATTATTTTAAGTGCAACTAAATATGTATATATTAAAAAAATACATTACTATTTCTTCATTTTTAGCACTAAATATAACAAGTTATTTCGTAATATATGTATGTGCATTGTACAACTTATTTTCTTGCGGCCAGAAAAACACGTCTGTGCGGTTTCATATGTAAAGTCGATAAATATTTATATGAACGCTTTATTAGCTACTGTTTGAATATAATATTATTATTATTATTAGCAAGGTTTTAAGCAACCCATAGGATATTTTGTGCAGCCTTAAATTTTACCATCCCAACAGATTTAGGCTACGTATGTACCCAACTATTCTATTTGATGAGAGATCAATACGTCCCCCGGGCCCAAAAAAGCCCTTCCGATCCATTTAGTTCTGCACATTGCCAGCATTGGGCAGTCGCATAGAACATGTTCAGGGGTTTCAGCAAGATGTTTACAAAACCTGCACTTTGGTGATACCTTAAACCACAGTGTCCCATGAATAATCCAGTAAGTATTCTCAAGTCACCCTTTCAGAGCGATATCAACAATTGAGATCTACGTTTGGATAGAGTAATAAACCTTTTGGACTTTACTACAAAATCGGGCAAATTCAGATTCAACCCAAGAACGAATACGTTCCATAGTGTATCCTTGTGGGATGCCAAAGAACGGTTCTGGACCTTAGAATGAGCGTCAGGCGCCACTGTTGGCAAGACAATCAGCACGTTTATTACCAGCGTAACCTTCATGACCAGGTACCTAGCACAAGGTGAGTTCATTGTGCGCATCGAGTTGATTCACGGATGTCCAGCAGTCCATAACAACACCAGACCTCATTTCATATGATGTTAAGGCTCTAAGAGTAGCCTAGCTATCCGACAACAAATATACTAGTATTTCTTAATCTCCTTCATATGAATATCCGTCCGAAATATATTCCAAATATTGGGCCCATAAATACCAGCCCCAGTGTGACCAATAACCTGTTTGGAACCATTTATAAACCACACTTGATCGGCATTATCCTGCCACCATGTCTGATTTATCCACTACTCATCCCTTTCAGGTATAAGCTCTCTAAACTTCCTATGTACCATCAAAGTTGGTGACTATAGTCTGATCATCCGGCATTACACGGTATATTCCCGGTAATCTGGATGCACTCCTATAGGCTTCCTCCATTATCAATATATGTAAGGATGGGATGTGTTGGTTTGCACCCAGAACATGAGTGGCGCAGGTCCTCATGGACCCAGTAATAGAAATACAGATTAGTCGATATACCTTATCAAGTAATGATCTCGCAGTCATCTGTTCCACTTTATTCCACCAAGCCAAGGCGGCATATGTTATAATTGGCCTTATTACTGTAATAAAATACCAGTAAATCATATTCGGTTTTAAAACCCACTTTTTAGGAAATTTTGAAAGTTTTGAAACAATTAATTTGTTGGGATTTTGTCAAAAATTTTATATTTTTAGGTTAAGTTTATAATAAGTTTCATTCACTTTAAATAAATTTCTCCAATAGGATAGTTCTAATATTCCTAAGACTTCACCAATTCGATAGAAAACATTTTTGAGTTACCATGTAAAAAGTATACAAATTCGAATGATATTCTTTTCGAATTGAATTACACATTAACCGCCTAGATTTTCAATAGCGATATTCTCAAAATTTTTTTTAAACTTCTTTTTTCTGTGGCATGCAAAAAACCTAAGTCTAAACTGTGTTAAATCTGTGATTAGGATCCTTACTAAATAAGAATAAATCCAGGAGCGACATACAATTCCTGTATGTCGCTCCTGTCATATTTATAAAAAAAAAGGACTTAGCACGTTTGCCCCTAAACAAATGTAGTTCAGACTAAAGTAATTCATTTCATTAATCACATATCATGTGAGTAGCTGTAATAATAATTATAATTACTATTATATTGTATATTTTTCAACACAGTATTTATTTCAAATAAAAATATAAATAAATTTCAAAACTTAATATTGCTATTTGTGAAGACTAACTATACAACAAAGCTATATGTTTATTTTCTCAGTTAATAAGTCCATTAACAGTATTTACAACACTTTTTTCTCTATTACTATTGTTAAGGTCATTCATTAATAGCTAAATATTTAACTAATTTAATAGACAACAACATCTTGGTTATATTTAACAATACATGTTTATTATTTAACACAAAAAGTCTATTAGTTACAAAAAAGCATATGTGTATTTTAATACACAGAAACTATTTAAACGATTATTTAACTTAACGTAACTGCAGTTAGCAGAGCATAGACAAACAACAACTTAATAAGTTTTAACAACAAATGCTGTTAAAATTTTAAAAAAAAAAAATAAATGACTAAACTTTTTATTTCAATAAAGTGTTTTTTTTTTAAGAACAAATTAGAAATAAATACAAAATATGACTCATTTTATTTTTTTTAACAAAAACAAATGTTTCTTACGAAACAATTATTTAAAATTTAAATACAAAAAAAATCCCCTTTTTTTCCTGTAAGTTTTGAATTTGGCAGAGCTAAAGAAAATACAACTTTTGTTAACTTTTGACATACTAACTTATATTGTACTCAGGCGTAACGAGAGTGTACAGAGATGCTCTCTGAAACAAGTAAACACTTTATTTGTTATACACTTCAAGGTCATAGATAAACAATAACTAAACTAACTGGTCAAATACAATTGAATGGATGGGTTTAAACTCACAATTCAACACCCCACTGACCGACCCATCATTATCTCTTATTACCTCAACAAAATGAAATGAAATACACTTTTATCTTAGATTTATGATTGTATGTACTCGTACTTACTTCTAAATACGTTTTTTTTAAACAACACTTGATACTTTAATAACGTTTAAAAATGCACATACGTACTTTTCAAATAAAACAATTAAGAAAGTATAGTCGTCGGTCAATGACCGATCATATGACACCCTACACTGAGCAAAATCCTATGACCTGTACCGAACGCAACTGATTCGTTTGAAGCGAGTATTGGCCGAAAAACGCCCAGAATATGCGGCCAGACATGAAACCGTAATATTCCATCATGACAACTCTCGTCCACATGTTGCAATATCTGTTAGAAAGTATTTAGAATGAAGTGGTTGGAAGTTTTGCCTCACTTGCTTTATAGTCTAGACCGTTCACCGTCCGACTACTATTTGTTTCGATCGAGTCTCCGATATTGCTGAATATGTCGTACTGCTGGGATTTTAAATCGTTTATTTAGTATTCAGTGTAATTTCAAACACTTAATTAAACAGTTTTAACTTATAACGCGTATCTTAAGTAAATAAATATTCATAACTAAAAACAATTGAAATAAGTTGTAATAATACTTAATATTTATTTCAAACTCGTAAATAGGTTATATTTATTGCTTAAGAAAATATTTATAAAATTCATTAAACTTATTATTTTGTTGATTTTCATAATGATGGATGTGAGTAAGGGATTTCAAGGTTAAATTTAAATTATGATTCAAATTTTAAATGCAAATACATATTGTTCAAATTCTTAGATAAACATTTGATAAATTCGTTATAATTATGTATGTATGTAGTTATTTTCCTTTCTTATGTTTAATTTTGTTTATCAAAGTGTGTTGAATTTTTCAAACTTTTTATTTTTTTTTTTTTAATTTACGAACTTATGTACGTTTATTAAAGTATATTTTGTTTATTGTTTTTAGCCAGACGTGATAAAGTTGAAAGACATTTAAAATTGTTTAATTTTTTATATGCGTCATTTTAAAAATAATTTTTTGGTATTATTATTATTATTATTTATAACCTTTTAAATGGCAATAAATAGCAAACAAAAAAATCTAGGGAATTTTACATACAAATACGGATTTTATATCAAATACAGAATTTCTTTTTGAATGCCGACATATGTTCAATATTAATTTCAAAATTTTCAAATATGCATTTTATTTAAACTTAATTTTAATTCTCGTTTTGAAACTGTTGTAGAAATGGGGATTAAACCTATTTTAAAAATTAATTAGATAATTCTTATTAAAAAAAGAATATATTTAATCTATATCCAAAAAACTTGGCCTTAATTTAGCTGAGGAGTTTTTTAGTTTACTTTTATATATAATTTAGTGAAATGACAAACTTTTTTATAATTTTAAGAACTTTTAAGGTTCAAAAAAGCCAGACATAAGCATACCTGGTGTGATTGAAAGTATTTTTCTTCAATAATATGCAAGAACTGTCAACGTTGTGACTTGTTAATATACTAATATGTATACTCGAAACTCGATAAGTTGGAAGCATTCAAATCATAAGAACTTTCGTTTGAATGTTTAATTATCAAAACCAGAATTATGGCGACCGGGAAAACTTTGTTTTCAATTTTCAATGCAAATAAAGGGTGTTTTTTAAGCCCGATAGAACTTACGAAAGGGTTTACTGTCAAACTGCGCTCACTTTTTGACATTTATGATCAGTATACTCTGGCAGATCATCATGTATAGATTGAAGCTTGAACAACGCTACCAAATTTTCCAAGTTCATTTTGAAAATCAGTCATCGATTCGTGCAACTTATATACGACTGATTTATCGCAAAATTGTGTTCATAGACGAGGCTTACTTTTGGCATAACGGATTTGTCAATCCGCAACAGACCCTACAGACTCCATTATATCCAGTAAAATGCACCGTTTGATGCGGTTTACACGCTGGTGCCATTATCGGACCTTATTTCTTCCACAAATAATGCCGGAGATCGCATTACGGTCAATGAAGATCGTTACCGCACCATATCAAAAAATTTTTTGTTTGAAAATATGGATGATGAGATGTGATTTCAACAGGATGGCGCTACGTGCCATAGGGTTACCGTAATTATCGATTTATTGAAATCAAAATTTGGCGATAACTTGATTTCGAGAGATGGTCCTGTCAATTGGCTTCCAAGGTCTCGATTATTTCCAAGGTCTCGATTATTCCCACGTTAAATCACTGGTTTATGCTGATAAACCAGCAACAATTGACGTCTTCGAGGCCAACATAGATCCTGTCATTCGTGACATACGGCCAGAAATCCACGAAAAAGTCTCCCAAAATTTGAAGTCCAGAATGCGCATGTGACCATATGCCGCGGTGACCATATGCTCGAAATCATTTTCAAATGTTAAGGCCATTGATCTTTCGAATAAAAAAATGGTTTGATTAAGATTAACTTTTTTGTGTTTTACAATTTCAAGTTCTATGCGGAATCGTCTGTAAGGTTGTTGTAGTTTTAGCAGTAGTGGTTGCTGAGTTGGCAGCTCTAGGCCGAGTGAACTCGGGTCAGTCCGGTGCGTAGAACTGGCTGTCGTAAGAATGAATGTATGCAAAGTATGTAAGTTTATGTATTCAAATCTTGTAAAGAGGAACCGTCTGTAAGGTTGTTGCTGTGTTGTAGCAGCAGAGGTTGCTGAGTTGACAACCCTTAACCCTTCTTACGGTGCGTAGAACCAGCTGTTTTACTATTTTTCAATACATATATTAAAATGTAAAAGGTTTAGAAAACAGCACAATAAAAATTATTGTGGAACAAAATACTACGGAATGAATGATATGTATGTATATAAATGTTTTTGTTTTATAACAATTTAGATTTGGTTGACCTGTATTTTATTAATACAACTTTAAATCATTAATTTCTTAGGTAAAATAAAGCATAACATTTTTAACTTTCAAAATAGTTATTTCGCAAATATTTACATAACAAAGTCCACAATATAAAAGAAAAACCCATAAGTTAAAAATCGATTTAATTGGTTTGCTATTGATAATTGAATTTATTAAATTAATAATAAATTCTTTTCATAATCTAATCACTAGAAAGCTACAATCGTCATCTTTTATTATTATTATTACTATTATTAAACTAATAAAGTTTGCAAAAATTTACTGTTTTATTTTTTTGCATTTTATAACTGTTGCAGATTTTAGTTTTGAAAAGAAACAAATGTAATAATAAATAATAAACTGTTATACAAAAAAAAAAAAACTAAACAAATAAAACTAACGGAAGAACTCTTTTATTTTAAAATAATTTTAATCGTATGATTGATTTCAATGTCTTGAACAAAGATTACAAAATACAAAAGAGAAATAATTAAAATAAATTATTTATATATTTATTTATTTGAAACAAACCTCAAAACACCTTCAGAATGAAATAGAAAGTGAAATTTGAAATTTTGTTGCGTTTTTTAAGATGACGAGGGTTCATAGATACATACGTGAAGTTGAAAATTAAAGATGTATAAGTAAATATTTATTTAAATTAGTTTAAAATTTAAAATTAATGATTATAAAAACTATTAGAGATTATGTATACGATTACATATGCTTTTAAATTTATTTATTTATGTTGTATAAATGTATAAATGAATGTTTGTATGTAAAAAAAACAATCAACCACCACCAACCATTGTCATTATGTTGATCATAATTAAACATTTGAAGCTCAGATTTCCAGTTTATTTTCTTTCTTTGTTTTTGTTTTTCGAAGTTCAAAGTATTTATTAATCAACCACAAAAACTGGGTGAAAGATCTTATTATTAGGTTTTTTTTGGAAATATAATATTATCATTTTAAATACTTTTACTTTTAATTCATCTTCATTTGCGGTATATGTACGCTTTTGTCTCTTCCTCAACCTTTTGCTGTAAGTTTAACGTTTCTTTTTGTTTCTGTATTTTAATAATTAAAATATTTGTAGTTTATTTAACATTTCTTGTTTGTCTTTTTCACATTTATTTAATTATAACAACTCTTAAGTCCACATAAAGGCGGTACACAAAGAAATTTTTAAAATGAAATTTTGAAAAATTTCAACTGATAAAATATTTGAAATATGTTTTAGGCTAATACTATTTTTGCTTTTTATTTAAAAATAGAAGCCATTTAGATCTTGCATACCAAAGACATTTTTTACTCTAATTGCATTAATTTTTGTAAAAAAAAAATATTGACTTGTTACAGGGCAACTTTTTAAATAGTTGGTCAATTCACAGGGTCTCTTGTCAGTCATATTGTCATAATGTTCTAATATATCACGAATCGGCGGCTCGGCTTAACCGACTCTTAGGCACTCGGTGTTGGTCTCTGCTGGTTCGTTACGATAACACAATAAACATAGCATAGAAAGTAGTATTATTTGAAGAACAAAAATCATTGTGAAATATTAGGACATTATGACATGATAAGAGACCTTGTGAATTGACCAATTATCTCTTACTTGTTTACAATCAAATGTGCAAAATTGCTTTTCAAGAAACTTAAACTGTTAAAAAAAAGGCAAAACTTTTTGCCATTATTATAGTGACTTCTTTGGAAAAGTTATAAAAAAAATGCAATTAAAGGGAAAAATTTAACATTTGTTTGCCAGAATAAAGGGTAACAAGTAAATCTACAAAGCAAATTATGCTCCTACCTTCCAGAATTCAAAGGATTGTGAAAACTAAAAAATGTAACACAAAGCCAAAGTTAAACATAGTTGTGTACAAACTGTAAACATGCTGCTGTTGCTTATCATGAATCTTGTTCAAAAAAATAGGCTTTAGCTTTTTTCATTTCTTGTGTTATTTTGTTAAATTCTGTTGACATTATTACTTTCGTCATGTTTGCAAATGTATTATTAACAATTTTTTGTTTTGTTTATAAAATACGTACAAGTATTCTTAATGAAATTAATGTAAACAATTTATATAAATATCAAGTGTTTCAAAACATAATTTCTTAAGATTATTGTAAACACTTTGAGTGTTACGTCATTACGAATAGCTAATGGATAAAAAGTAATGAGTAATGATAAAAAAATAATAATAGATCTTTTGAATATTTAGAAAGATTGAGCAAATGTATAAGAAACTAAACCACTACTCGTTAGATTTATATGCTAAATTAGTTCATGATTAAAATATAACATGAAAAATATGAATATTTTAACAGGAATTTTATACCAATCGCCAAAAATATTCTGAGCCCTTATAAAATTCTAAAACGATCTAGCTATGTCCTTCCGTCTGTCCATCTGTTTAAGGCACGATAGTTGCTAGAGCGACCATCTAGGGCGATGAAACTATCTCCAAATATTCTCTGTTTATCAGAAATGTTTAAAAACTATTTCAACACGAAGAAAATGGAGAAAAGGAAATATACAACATTTTAAGAAAAGTCCTAGAAATTCCAAAGTTGTGAAGAATTAAAAAAAGATATCAAAAAATATTATGGAATTGCTTTAAAGAATGGCCAGAAAATAACCGTTCATTAGTTCCACCAATATAAAGAAACGTTTTAACTATAGTGTTCAGTAGTACAAATACGTCCATTTAAATTATCCTATGTTTTGGGAAAGAATTATTTTTTCAGACAAATGTTCGGTTAAACTTTTTATAAACGATGATCGCACAAGAGTTTGAAGAAAGCGAGGTACTGCCTAAGATCGAAAATGTTAAATGTATTGAAGAAATTTAATAGTATTTTAATGAAACACAGGCTTTTGTATAAAAAAAATCTTTCAATTTTTCTACATAGTTTCAATTTTTCTACAATTTGTTTTATCCTTTCCAAAAAATAAGGTTTGTCGAGGTTATCAAAATAGGTATTTGTTTGTGTGATGATTTCATCATTGGAGTCAAATCTCTTTCCGTCGAGACATTTCCTCAGGTTTGGAAACAAGAAATAGTAACTTGGGGCTAAATCCCGAGAATAGAGCGAATGAGGGAGCAATTCGTAGACTAATTCATGAATATTCCCATGGAAACTGCACATGTTTGCACCCTTGTTTGTGGTCGATTATGAGCAAACGCGTCACCTATCTTGCGGCAAGCTTTCTCATACCCAAGTGATCATTCAAAATGGAAACCAATGAGCCATATGAGATGCCTATGGCTTCCACAATCTATCGCACTTTCAGTATCCGATCTTCGAACACCGTATCGTGAAGTTTTTCAATTGTTTCGGGTGAAATGGGCGCTTGTACGACCACAACGAAATTCAGTAAACTTTTTTATCATTGAAGTTGATGGTACAGAGTTTCCATAGTATTTATTAGGCTTAGCCTTTGTTTGAGTGATGTTTTTTTTTTTTTCGCCAAAAAAAAATGCTTAATAAGCACCGAAATTCATTTTTTCCATTTTCTCCTCAAGTCACGAGGTTGACTGCTATCAATGACTGTCAAACTCAAACTAAATGACGCAGCTTCTTCAAATTTTGACAGGAGTCAACTGACAGATGCCTGTTGACTGGAGTAGTATTGCCCTTTGAGTTAAGAGGCGGAAAATTACAAAAAATCACGGACTTATTGACCCGCCCTCGTAAAAATAACACTGAACTGAGCACAATTTTCATTCGCATAAAAAACTCTTCCTTTTCAAGTATTACAGACTATAAATATATCGTTACCTTAATATAGAAAGGCCCTAACTCGAGTTTTGTTTTTAAGTCGAGATTTTTTGGCTAAATATGATATATGTGCGGACTATTTATCGAAATAAACAAAAATCTGGGCTTACAAAAAAAAGACACGAGTTAGGGCCTTTCTACATTAAGGTAACGATATATATTTTGGCCTGTATGAATGGAATGAGACTCAAAAGGTTCCCGAGCCCAGAGCCTTTCACCTCTGCGTATGACGGCTTCGCCTCATACAGATTATTAGTTTAGCCGTGAAATTCCGGCTTCTCTTAATAAACTCCTTTAAAATGGAAGGTTAACGACACAATACGGAAATATTATAGATTATTTATTTTATATTTTTAGATTTATTAAAATATATTTTAAAACATTTCTTTTCTTCATATAAAACCTGCTTTTCGCAAAGAATGTAGATATTTATCTTTTAAAAAGAAGTTTCAAAATGACCTAGTTTTATTATCTTTTAAAGTTTTTATAAATTATTCAAGTGTTTTTTATAAAAGTAAATGTTTATTTATATTTAAATGTATCAATAATATTAAGACAATGAAGATACATTTTTAAAGAAATATTTTTTTGTTTAATATATACAATGTGTAACCAATTAAAGACGTTTTTAATAACTGTATATAAAACAAATGAATTTATTTGAATATTTAGTCCTGTTTGGTTTCAATTAAGTCCTTAGACTTTTTTTATATATTTCTAAAGTTTTCTTTAGATTTTTTTTTTAAAGTTTTTCATAATTTATCTTAATAAACTCACCAAAAGTTTTTATTTTTTAAATATTAATCCCAAAATTTCCTTCAGAAATTCAAATTATGCTGAAGAATGTAAACTAGCGTAGGAGTAAAACAACACAATTTTTATTAAAAAAATTTTTATAAACACGTTTTGAAATTAAAATTGTTTTAATAATAAACACATAAAAAACAGGAAAAAGCTTTAAACACTATTTTTATTTATTTATTTTTTATTACGAGTAATAAGTATTTATTTATTGTAACCGTTAATAACATTTACAAAGTCAAAGTCACGGCCGTATCAAAAGTTGTTCTACTTCGAAATAAATTTTTGGCCGTTTCTTATTAACCACAGAAAATTATTATTAAGTTGTTATAATCAAAAACAAAAAGAAACAGAACAGAAAATATTTATTATGTGCCAAAAAATAAAGGTGTGAATGAATTGTAGAACACAAATTAAGGTAAAGTTTCTAATAGAACACTCAAATATGTTTTCAGCTTTTTTTTTATTAATAAATATTTAAGGTTTTTATAACTTATTATTATTATTTTTGATGTTATAAACTGAACTAACCCTCCAAAAACACAGAAACGACAAAAGAAAATAATAATGTGCTACAAAACACAGCAGAAACGTAACTGAATATAATTTTGTATTGTGTGGAGATGACGACGACGACGACGGTATATTGTTGTTAACAAACTATCGCCAAACCCCACCAGACTAAATGAAAATTGTATTGAAAAAGCTAAAGCGAAGCAGTTGATTGTTGGTAGTTATCATGTGCTAGAGCTATAATAGGTCATTAAGGAATTGGAATTTGATTGGTAGAAGGGGTTAAATTAATAAATTTTAAAGGGGAAATGTACTAACAAGAAGTATCATAAAGTTAATTAATATAAATAAATATGTAAATGTATATTTATAAGTGATTCTCCTACTTAGTAAGGGTGGAAAAAGTTAAGGATTAAAAGTAGGGAGATTAGGCCTGTTTTTTTAAGCTAATGTTGATTATGCGAAATAAACCGGTTTTTATAAACACCACCAAAAAGATGGGGGATATATTGATTTTGTCATTCAGTTTGCAATACATAGAAATATTGGCTGTAGACCTACAAAAGTATATGCATATATATATTCTGGATCCTTATTAAAGATTTAGCTATGTAAGTCCATCTCTCTGTTGAAGGCAGATTAAATTAATCCCAAATATTCTCTGTTGATCAGAAATGCATGATAGAATTTGCTAAAATGATTAAAATAGGGAGATCGGGTCAGTTTTTTTAAACTAGTGTTGATTATCTTATATATAAATAGGCCACACATTTTTTGTGGTACACTTTTAAGTATGTTATTGTCCACCAATATTGATGATACATATATGGTTTAAAAGGTTCGTTTCTCTAGATATGCACAATATAAAAAATTGTTTAAAAATTCTTTCCATAAAAGTGGTAAACTGAGTTTTAAAAGTGGTAAAATTTCGGCCACCGGGCGATCCTAGTGTTAAATAAACCTTCCGCCAAAAAGGTGGGGGCACATTGATTTTGTAACTCCGTTTGCAACATATTGAAAGTATATATATTCTGAATCCTTATAAAATTCTAAGACGATCTACATGTCCCTCCTTCTCTCTGTTGAAGGCACGATGGAGCCTAGGGGGAAGAAATCTTACCCAAATATTTTCTCTTGATCAGAATATTGTTTGGTATTGAAAATGGACAAAATATGTTCAACCAAAATAAACCATAGCACAAAATGGGCTACACGATAGGGCCTAAACGAGGAGACCTAGAAAACCTAGAATTTGTCGCAAATAGTTATTGCTAATAGCTAACATAAGTCTCCGAAAATGTCACTAGACTATAAAGCTTTATTCAAACTGAATATAATACTGAACCAAAAAAATCAATATTTTATTTAATTTGATACGGTTGCTTAAAAACATTACCTAACGTAGGGTATTCATTTCTAAAGAATAAATATCACACAATTGCAAGAAATTATAAAACTCTATATACTCAGACATATAAAGCTCTTTTTTACAGCTTTTACTGATATTGATTTGATAACTTATTTTTTTTTTTTTTTTGTTATTTAGCAGTTTATTATTATTTTGTGTTTTATTGTTTATTAGTTTGGGCCTTATTAAAGGTAAGTGCTCAAATACTCCTCATGATACGAAAGAACATACAAACATATATACTATGTAATATATATGAACAACCACCCACCTGACCAGAGCCTTTGAAAATTATATCACCATTGAACTTTATGCCAACATTTACCATACAAACTATAGAGAACGTCTATAGCAAATGATTCAAAAAAATATTCACCTGTCATTCTCGAAAAACCTCTCATTCTCGAAGGTTCGAGAACAATATCAATATCGAATCATTAGCAATATCTATCGAGATTTGTTTGCTAAGTAGTGCGCAGGAAAAAATGGTGCGTTCGTTTAGATTTTTAACTTTGTTTTAGTTTTTACCTTTATCACTACTGTCAGAAATGTCATGCTAAATCTTATCCTAAGCAATTAGTTTCTTTTTTTTTTTAAAATGGAGAATTGGTAAAAAGTACAAAAATGTATTTCAAAAATGTTCAATGTAAGGACTGAGATCCTAAAATTCTTAACACACGTTTTTCATTAAAACTTTTAACCCAAGTATTATTTGATTTTTTTTATCAAGTTACCTTTGTAAACCATGTCAGTTATTATGTTTAATGTCAATTATGTTCATTTGTTGTTAATCTGATTAAAATGAGTGCCAAGAAAAAAGTGCGTACTAAAATTATGAAATATTTTCAACAAAACCCAACTTAGTCCTACAAAAAGTTGGCCAGACAATCAAAACAGGAACTCTGCTAAAAATTTAAAGGCCAAAGACAGAGCACGGAAATTGAAGTCAAATTTTATACAAAAAATATACCTGCTGCATAATGGATGATGAAGTGTACGTATGGAAAATTTTTCGCAGCTTCTGGGTAAATTTTTTTATGTTGCAGATGCTCGAGGGAATGTTGTGAAAAGTTTAGGACCCAAATATATATTATATATTCAATTAGAAAATTGAGAAAAATGCTACAAATACTTTATATATATAAAATATAAAAAAATAAGTTATATTTTTCGTTATTTTAAATATTTTTTACAATTTTCCGTATTTAACTTATAAAGAGTGAGTCAGAAAAAACTTATACACACTATTCCAGCTAAAACTTATCATTGATCCAACAAATTATTATTTTTTTAATCACGTTAGCTTTTAAAACTATGTCAGATATTATCTTTTCTAAATCATTAATTTTCAACTGCTATTTCGGACAAAGTGGACAGCTAAAAAAAAGTACGTAAAACTTTGCAAAAATATCCAATATGGACTTTAAAAAAATAGCTAAATATCTGAAGGTTCATCGTCACACTGTTTCAAAAGCCATTAAATAGTATAAGGAAGACTTCAACATTGAAAGAAAACCTGGATCAGGAAGAAAAAAAGATCTAACAGATATTGGTAAGGCAAAAGAAGACGAATAACTCAGATTGCAATGCAGTAAAGAACGAGCGAAAATATTGAGGTCAAATTTTATTTAAAAAAATACACCTGTTGTGTGATGGATGATAAAACTTTTGTACTGGCTGACTTTTCACAACTTCCGAGTCAAGATTTTGCTGATGGACGAGGTAATGTTCAAGAACAACACCGGGGCAAAAAAAAAAAAACAAACAAGTTTCTAGTGTGGCAAACCATTTGCAGTTGTGACAAAAGAAGACAATAATTTGTGACATCTGGCACGATGAACACAGGAATATATATTATGGAGTGTCTACAAAAACGGTTTTTAACTTTCTTAATAGAGCTAGAGTGCCTTCATATTTCTGGTCCGATTCGGCATCAAGTCATCAAGTATTCAAACATCAGGTATTCAATTTCGTATCACGAGAGGCAAATCAACCCAACTGTCCAGAACTTCGGCCGAAGAATTACAGAACATAGGAAAGGTATCCCATTTTCCGATTTTAAACGTAAGTTCACCACATCGTCCAAAAAGGTAACGAAGCAACTATAAAATCTTAAATGAGATAATTTCCGGAAAATGTGGATAAATTTATAAATACAGAGTGAGTAATATGCCAATATTTTAATGTTTAATGAATTTTTACAATTGGTCAATTCACAAGGTCTCTTATCAGTCATATTGTCATAATGCCCTAATATATCACGACTCGGCTTAAGCGACTCTTAAGCATTCGGCATTGGTCTCTGCTGGTTCGTTACGATAACACAATAAACATAGCATAGAAAGTAGTATTATTTTAGAGTATTTTCTGCTTGAAAAGCAATAAAAACCATTTTGAAATATTAGGACATTATGACAATATGACATGATAAGAGACCTTTTGAATTGACCAAATATTTGAATAAATTTATGTATTTTTGAGAATTTTTATATTGAACAGTTTAAGTTTTATTTAACTTAATACAAGTATGTATAAGTTTTTTTTTCTCTCTCTCTCTTATATATTTAAAAATTCTTGATAATTTTACGAAAATTTTTGTTCAAAACTTATTTGTGTATGCGAAAGTTCGAAAACACAAAAAAATGTTCGATTGTTTGGCCGGTTGGGGGTTGATAAGTATGAGTGTGTACTACCTCTTCTTGTCATGTTTTTATAGACAAATTCCTGTTGTTGTTATTGTCATTTTGACTTATTTTGATAGCAATTGGTAATGAAAAAAAGTAGAAAAAAAGTAGAAAAAAATCGACAAAAAAAAAACGTTTTAATCATAACTTTATAGTACTCGCACTATAGTTTTA
This sequence comes from Calliphora vomitoria, assembly GCA_942486065.2. Lineage (NCBI taxonomy): Eukaryota > Metazoa > Arthropoda > Insecta > Diptera > Calliphoridae > Calliphora > Calliphora vomitoria. The sequence continues at coordinate 3,312,213 of OW818033.2, read as the reverse complement.
TATATATATGTATGTGTAAGTTTCCATGTGTTTAATTTTATTTTGGGTCTTATTGGGAGACCGTAGCCAACTATTAATTTATAAATATGGCATGTAAATAATATGCCATACAATGCTTGTCGTACATACACACTCTTGTAAATTGATTAAAAAAATATGGTGTATCTAAGAGTTCAAAACCCCACCTTGTCGTCCGTCGTAAAAAGCAAAGCACTTTTTTATACTACATACATACATACATACATACATAGATAGAAACAAATTATTATTATTATTATAGTTAATTAACAACTGCCAATTTATAAACGATTTCCAAAATCCAAAAAATTTGCTATATTTTTGGAATAAATTTACATAAATATTGCAATGAAAGCTGTTTTCAATTTTTCAATAACATTTTTCAAATTCTTTATTATTGCTTTAAGTAAATAATAAATAAATAAAATTTTAATACGTTTAATTGCTTTATATGTATGTATGTATGAACAGTGGAGACTTTAAATAGTTGACAATTATAATTTTCTTATAAAAGTAAAAACTTTTTGTTTTGTTTGTCTTTAAATTTAAACATGTAATACATACCACAAAGAAGCCATTAGTTAGCCTTGAAGTATTCAAAACGTCTTGACAAATTACAGTCTTAATTTAAGTTTTAATTCAAGACCTTAACTAAGTTTTATACACACATCAAAATATTGGTTGTAGACCAACAAAACGATCTGGCTATGCTCTGTGTTGAAGACACAATAGGTCCTATAGGGATTCATTCTCTGTTGATCAGAAATGTTTGGTATTAAAAATGATTTTGCTCATTTTAAAACAAAATATCCGTCCGACGATTCTTTTATACTCTACACCAAAGTATACTTTAAGAAATAGTATATTAAAACAATTTGAACTAAAATGTTGGTGAAAAATTCGAGGTCGTCGCGGTTTTATTTCATATATCTTAGCCTATTTTCTCGATTTTAAGTATATAACCATGTATGTAAGTTTTATGGGAACGGACCATACCGACTACGCTATCTATAACGATCCAGAATATACCTATATACTTTATGGGAAATGTGGAAATTACTAAGGAAATGACAAACTTTTATATATCCTTGACACTCTTGGTGAAGGGTTTCAAACAAAACACAATAGGGCCTAAACGAGAAGGGTCGATTATGGATGGTAATAGAACTTTAGTTACCTAAATGATATTACAGATGGCAACTGGCAGCTATCATTTCTGTTGCCAAATTGGTAACCAAAAATTTGTGGTTGCTCTCTGGCAACGCAACTGAAGTTCGATAATTGACCCACAAGAAAAATTTCCGTAAACAAATGTATATAAACAGAAGATCAGTCTTCCTTTATTGTTAATCCACATGTTAAAAACTTGTTCTTAGTAAAACAATTTGTCAAATATTCTCATCAATTGTTTAAATTTGATATTAATTTGAGACAGATTGCAAATTGTAACATTTCTCAAATGTCAAACGAAATTCTCTGGTATATTATTCCAGGAAATTTGGGGAACTTCTTTATAACATTTCGTCTTAAAGTTACAATTTTATTTCTATGCAGAAGAATATCGATTGAGATAACAGTTGTTGTCAAACCAAATAAAATTGTTCAGCCACAACAGAAAAATTTTGTCATTAAGACTGAACAATTTTTCTTAGACTTTACTTGAATTTGCCTACAAAATTAATTCGTTTTTACATTTTTTATATGGAAATTGAGAACTTTGTATGGTCCTTGTGTGGGATTTCATTAAATTATCCTGATGTTAAGTAAATTATGTTTAAATTCATATTAAATTAAATTTGATATTTCGTGAAGCGGGCAGCAGTACGTTTAGCAGCACTATTTGTTTCCGAACTCGTCTTTATAAGATAAATGTTAAAATCCCCTAAAAATATTTTTCTATTAAATGCAACAAAGTAATTATTAAAAAATTTAAATAATGATAAACATATTAAACTAATTTTTAACAAAAACCCCCTTAAATACAATAATATTTAATATAATTATAATTGATATAAATCGTTACCTTATTATAGAAAGGCCCTAACTCACTTTTTTTTTTTTTTTTTTTTGTTAACCCAGATTTTCGTTTATTTCGATAAATGGTCCGCTCTTTATCATATTTAGCCAAAAAATCTAGACTTAAAAACCCACGAGTTAGGGTCTGTCTATATTATGGTAACGAAATATGGATGGAATATTTTCAAAACAACCTCAAATTGAAATGCGAAATTTAAACCTCATTTAAGTTTTGACTATGACATGAAAGTGTCATAGTTTTTCAAACTTTAGACTCAGTGATGTATGTGTATATCAAGCACGGGGGTGGGGAGAAATAAAGAAAAAATTATTTTACATTTTTTATATAAAAACTTTTCAGTTTTGGGGGGGGGGGTGAATTTCCTTTTTTCAACCCCTTGGATCCGCTCCTGTAGTTTATCATTTATTGTCTCAAAGTGTTATAATTGAAATAATTGAATGAAAATTACATATTTGGTTTTGTGTTGGCATAGGTAAGTATATCTTTTATTGACTGCTATCACAAGTAAAATAATTGAAAATAATTATTTTCTTTAAATATATCCCTACCAGTGACAGTGATAGGAGCTCCCTCATCAAAATTTAAAAAATCTGGCTGCAGGATTTGAAGCGCGATTTCAACTTTTTTAGGTCTAGGCTCAGCTTCAAAAAAGCTCTGTACAGATGCGAACATACATTAAAAAAGTGCTTAGGAAATTAATAATGAAGATAACTCAATATTTGAGAGCGGGAGAGTTCCAACAATTTAAATTTTATAAAATGTGTATTTTTTGATAATATAGAAATATTTTTTTATGTAATGCAAAATCACTGGACTCTATCAATGCAGATTTCTTTATATTAAACATCTTTAGTTATTGAAAAGTTAACTGGATTTAAAAGTGCGAATAACTTTGATAACAATTAATTATATAATTTGAATATTAATTTCAAAATTTTTTCAACAATACAATTTTAACACAAAATCAACTGTTTGTTGACCACTTTCTTTTTTGACAAATTTATTACATTTATGTATATGTATGAATGTTTTTTTTTTTTTTTTGTTAAATTTGCCGTTTTCATTTTTTTTTCTTTTTGTCTATTGTTATTTACAATAAATAGTGAGTGGTATTTATTGTATATAGATATTTGTTGCTAATTAAAATATATTTACAAACAATATTTATCTATGTAAGTATACCCTACAGTACACAACATGGTTTACAAATAAACAAAAAATTTTGTAATTGTTGTCGTTATACATACATATTTTATTTTATTGTTGTTGTTTGTCTGTTTTTATTTTTATTTTTTGTTTAAATAAATTCTTACTTTATTTGCATAATAAATTTATTTCAATCCAACAATGAATTGTTTTGTGTTGTTCAGTTCAGTTCAACACTGTGTAGTTTAGGGTATTTGAGGTGTTTTATTCTGCTGTCGCACGTTTTCAAAAACAAATGTCCGTTTACAGATCGTTTTTTTTTATTATTATATATTTTTTTAATTTAAATTTAACTTTTAAAAAATATTTAAAATTAACGCATGCGCTTTTGCTTTAAGTACAATGAAATTGACGTTTTAACACTTCAACGTTTAAAATTAAACTCGCAATGAAAAATGGTGTTAGAGCACAGGTTTGCCAACAGCAAACATCAGGGGATTTGTTGGGTACTAGTGTGTGAGGAGAAGCTTTTATTATATCACACATTGATATATCATTCGCTTGTATTTTAAGCTTTACTTGTTTGTGTCTCTTTAGATTAGACATTGTGACGTTTTTATTTCTTTCTCTTTACCTATAGCCTCACATTCTCTATTTTGAATTTGGTTTGAAGTTTTTGTAGGTGCTTTGTTATTGTTCTCTATTATGTTGTTGTTGTTATGACATTTAATTTTTAGTTTAATATTGAAAACTATTAAGTATTTTTTGTATGCATTTGTTTTTAGTTTGTTTGTGTTGATTTGTTTTTTGTGTGAATTGTACTTAAGAAACCTGATTGTGATTTTACAAAATTATTAAAATTAGCCTGAGTGAGTCATTTTTATTGTTTTTTTTTTATATCTGTAAATACAACAAACATGTTTCAAACTTAAGATTCCACATGAGAAGTTTTGTTTTTGTTTGTGGTTTTATTATATTTAAAATAAAATAATACAATTTTTTGCATCGCACATTATTTTTTTTTTTTTTATATCGGAAATGAAAGTTGTTTTGAGTGATTTTTTTTATATGTATAAAATATGAAAAGTATTTTAGAATTTTAAGAATGAATTAATATTTAGTTAGTACATACATATGTATCAAAATGTTCGAATGGATTAATTCTTAATTCATCTTTTGAAATCAAATTAAATTTCATCTCTTAACCATTCAATAAAACAGTGGTCGGCGTAAAGAGAATATGGCACTTGGTTTATAATTCGTGCAAAATGTTATTTTTGGGTTTCCCATATTCGATATCTAATAAAATGCATAGAAATGTATAATAAAGTGTCTCGTCTCTATGTATAATTCTCTATGGTAAGAAATTACACTTTTTCTCTCATTTTTAATATAAGAATATGTTTTTATTCGAAAGATAAATACAAGGCATTAATATTTGAAAATGATTCCATCATATATCCATCGCGGCTGTTCTTGACGAAGCGCATTCTGGACGTTACATTTTGGGTCACTTTTACGAGCATTGCTGGCAGTTGGCCTTCCAGTCGTCAATTGTTGCTGGGTTATCAACATAAAGCAGTGACTTCACGTGACCCTACAGGAAATAATAGAGAGGTGTTAAATTGCTCGACATTAGAGGTCAATTGACAGTTCCATTTCTCAAAATCAAGTTATCGCCAAATTTTGAGTTCAACAAATCGATGGTTGCGTTCACCATCTGAACGTAGGTCTATCCTGTATACAAGTTTGTCATTCCGTTTGTAATTTCTACATTTTTCATTTCCAACCCCACAAAGTATATATATTCTGGATCATTATAGATAGCGAATTCGATATAGCCATGTCCGTCTATATGTTGAAATCAACTTTCCGTAGCCCCCAAATAACTTCAAACAATTTAAATTTTTTTTTTTTTTTAAACTTAAAAAAATAATTTTACAATTTTGAAAAAAAAATTTAATCTTGAAAAATAATTTTGAAAAAAAAAAAATTTAATTTTGTTTACCTAAAAATATTTAAAATTTTGGCTTAAATCAAGATCAATGAAACAGCTTGCATTTTAATAATTTTTTTGCTCTTGATAGCTCTCATAATTATAAGTACAAAAACGATAAAATTTGTGCCCGCTCTCTCTTAGTTTAAGAGGTATAGGCATTTAAAGTCAATATATCTAATATATAAAAATCTCATGTCACAATGTTTGTGTTTGAACTCCTCCGAAACGACGAAACCGATTTTTATAAAATTTTGTATGTATATTTGGGAGCTATGATAATAGGTCGTAAAGTATATTTCATACCGCTAGGTCATGAGGGTGTCCCTATCCAGAATTTGTATTTACAATTTTTTTGCCAAAAACTTTTTATTCGCATTTTTTTATTTGGCATTCAAAAATAACTAAAATGCCAAATTCACTTAGAATACATTCCTTATTTTTTATTTAACAACCAAAATATTCACTAGAAATAATTTGTATGGCAGGACAACGTTTGCCGGTTCAGCTAGTATAATAGTAAATTTCTCATATATTTGGGAAATAATCTGATCATTATGGGTATCATTGAATAGTGCTTCAAAATACCTTTCATTGAAAATATATGACAGTACTTCAGAAAATTTTGATATACAGAAAAAGTTATTTTAGCGAAGCCGGAGTTCGATATACCCCAGAGTTTAAAGTTTCTTCGCCCGGGCAAAGGCCGGCGATACAGAAAATGTAAATATTAACAGAAAAAAAATTATGAAAATATAAACCGTTACTGGGATCTTGATTTGTTCCAAACTTATTAAAAAATTTGGAACAAATCAAGATCCCAGTAACGGTTTATATTTTCATAATTTTTTTTCTGTTAATATTTACATTTTCTGTATCGCCGGCCTTTGCCCGGGCGAAGAAACTTTAAACTCTGGGGTATATCGAACTCCGGCTTCGCTAAAATAACTTTTTCTGTATATCAAAATTTTCTGAAGTACTGTCATATATTTTCAATGAAAGGTATTTTGAAGCACTATTCAATGATACCCATAATGATCAGATTATTTCCCAAATATATGAGAAATTTACTATTATACTAGCTGAACCGGCAAACGTTGTCCTGCCATACAAATTATTTCTAGTGAATATTTTGGTTGTTAAATAAAAAATAAGGAATGTATTCTAAGTGAATTTGGCATTTTAGTTATTTTTGAATGCCAAATAAAAAAATGCGAATAAAAAGTTTTTGGCAAAAAAATTGTAAATACAAATTCTGGATAGGGACACCCTCATGACCTAGCGGTATGAAATATACTTTACGACCTATTATCATAGCTCCCAAATATACATACAAAATTTTATAAAAATCGGTTTCGTCGTTTCGGAGGAGTTCAAACACAAACATTGTGACATGAGATTTTTATATATTAGATATATTGACTTTAAATGCCTATACCTCTTAAACTAAGAGAGAGCGGGCACAAATTTTATCGTTTTTGTACTTATAATTATGAGAGCTATCAAGAGCAAAAAAATTATTAAAATGCAAGCTGTTTCATTGATCTTGATTTAAGCCATAAGTTTTTACCCATTTACTCATTCGTTTTTTTATCGATTTCATTGCTTGCTCTAACTAGAACAGCCATCTCTAAATCTACGCAGTGCTACCAACAAAAGACAACAATTTGACAATCAACAGCTGACTGTAAAATATTTTAGATTTGACAGTTGGCCACAACTTTTTTTGTTGTTTTTTTATTATAATTAGTGCAGCTTTTAGCTGAGCGAAATTCTTGTGCAAATTAAACAAAAATCCTAGAAATATGGCTAGCCGTGAAGCTGTAAAAAGGGCTGTGCAACAAGTACGTCCAATTCTATCCGTGGATCGTGAGGAGGCTCGCAAACGTGCTTTAAATTTGTACAAAGCCTGGTATCGCCAGATTCCATATATTGGTAAGTATGAATATTGCGGCTATGTTATGTCATCATGGAAGATGTATTTTTATATTGAAAATATCTGTATATAAACAAATTTTCATCTTGCAGTTATGGACTATGATATTCCCATGTCGATTGAACAATGTCGTTCCAAATTGAGGGATGAATTTGTTAAGCATCGCAACGTGACCGATGTTCGTGTCATTGATATGTTGGTCATTAAGGTAAGACAGTGCTGAATAATTTTATGAATTGTTTATTGTTTGTATAGCGAACGGCAGGGAGTGAATTTTTTATAATGTTAACAAGGAAGCATTAAACCTTATAAGGTTTTTGTAATAGGAAGAAATATTGTCTTAAAAATATAAGAATGACAAAAAAAACTATGCTAATCGTGATGAGGAAGATATTGTTTATAAATTCGCAACCAATTCCAGAGTATAATTTTTGGAAACTTAGATTGGAAAGATGAAACTATCTAATTGCGTTAGAGTTCAAATTAGCAATTCATATTTACAAGGAGCTTAATTTATAGTTTTGAACTTAAAACAAACAAAAACCATACATTCCATACACTTGGAGACATAACATTTACAAAATACATAGTTCAGTAGGATTGATTTTTGCAATACTTTATTAAATAAATATAAATATATAAGATCTATAAATGTATTGCAAAAATAATATGAAATATATATTTAAAAATAATTTCGTTTACTTCTAGGGTCAAATGGAACTCAAAGAAACAATTGAAATCTGGAAACAAAAGGGTCACATTATGCGATACTGGAAAGAATCACAAGATCCCAAACCAACAGATTTCCTCTCCAAATTTGTGCAAGGTATCAACTAAACCATTTCAACAAAATAGTCTAATTATCAATAACCAATAAAAAAATGAGTGTTAAGTGATATATCAAATGAATAAAATTTAAAAACACTACGATTTAATCATTCAAGGTAATTTATTATTATTTTCGTCGTCAAACAAATCATGCATAATATCTTGCAGAGTCAAGCCAAACTCCTCTAGTTCTCCTTCCAGTTCCAAATCATTAATTTCTGTTATCTCCAGGCTGTTATTCTGTTTGGAAAAGGCATCAAAACGACTGATGTAACCATTCGATTGCTTAAACATTTTTGCCATTTCATCATTGGTTATACTAAGGGAATGATGTCTATCGCAGTGCTGTCTCAAACTATAAACAGGAATAAAAAGAAAAAAAAAATAATGATATACATACTTTTCAGGGAGAATAACTTACTCATTACGAAATGCAAATTCTTTGGGGCACAGTGGGCATTTATAAGGCTTGCCGGTGTGATTATATTGGTGAACTTTAACAGCGAAACTTGAATAGGACATAAAATCACAAAAAGCACATTTAAAGCAGCGTTTAGTAAGCTTTCTATTTTCGTGACTTCTTAAGAGAGCCATTTGGGAATGTTTGTTGGCATGTATACGTTGTTTGTGCACTTTTAATTCAGCGTTACTAATATAATTTTTGGGACACAAATCACACTGGTAATAACGCTCATTGTGGCGTTTGCGATGAACCGTCAAATACTCGGAGCAACTAAATGTTTTACTACATATTTCACATTCATGTTTAATAGCCACCAAATGTTTGGTCTGCAAATGCTCCTCATATTTTAAGACCGAGGTAAATTTTAATTTACAAAAGTTACAATTAACCTCATTGCGTGTTTCACACACACGTCTATGCAAAAATAAGCCCGATTTTAAATCAAATAATTTACCTTTTAATGAAATTCAAATATAGTTTATTTATTTACACATTTAACCAGCAGTTACATACCACATTTTTCGCAAGCATACTTTTTATTGCCACATCTGTTGCTTCTTTTATAGGAACTATTATGATACATGCTATAATGTATTTTGGCCGATTTAAGGTCATTAAATGAACGATGACAAGAGGGGCAATTGAAAAAATTGTTTATAAACAAATCCTTATCTTCCTCTATGAAATGTGTATTTAATAAATGATCATCCATATGGGTTTGGCTACAACTTTTAAAGTCACACTGTAGACATATATAAGTTATTGCTAGAAAAATATATTATAATTTATTTATTTCACTAACTAAATGTTGTTTGAAAAATCTCACCAAAATTGGGATTCTTTTTAACCATATGGGAGACTAGAATTTAAATAATTAATTAAATGTATGAATTCTCTTTAAATATTTCAATATTTACCCTGTTTTGTTTGATATAAGTTAAGTTCCACATTATCTAGACCATGAGCCTTTTTATAATGTTTGAAAAGACTTTCCGTATAGCAGGTGTAAAAGCTACACAGTTTACATTTAAAGGGAACAATTTCTAAAAAAAAAAAAAAACAACACATTCCAAAAGAAATTTTGTTAAAGTTTTGAAAAACACTCAAAAATTATTTGAAATCTAAATCAGACAATAATTCGTAAATCAAATTAAAATTGAGTTAATTAATCCACTAAAGAATTCATAATAAATGATATTAATTCATAGGCTTAATTCGTTAGTATTTTAAACGTATTAAATTCATTATTTTGTGAATTAATGCTTTATAGAACTAATAATTTACAACAGGAAGTTTGATGGAAAAAGTGATTAGTAAACCATTATCAAATTCAATAATGTTTTTTTTATACCCTTCACCTTCGTGAGAAGGGTATATATAAATTTGTCATTCCGTTTGTAATTTCCACAATATAATTTTCCGACCCTATAAAGTATATATATTCTGGATCCTTATAGATAGCGGAGTCGATTTAGCCATGTCCGTCTGTCTGTCTGTCTGTCCGTCTGTCTGTCTGTTGAAATCAATTTTCTGAAGACTCCAGATATCTTCGGGATCCAAATCTTGAATAATTCTGTCAGACATGCTTTCGAGAAGTTTGCTATTTAAAATCAGCAAAATCGGTCCACAAATGGCTGAGATATAAGGAAAAAACCAGGACAACCTCGATTTTTTACCTATTTTTTGACCTATATCTGGATTACTACGTCATTAATATAGACAATATGGATATCTAATGATAGATATTTCAAAGACCTTTGCAACGACGTATATAAGACCATAGTAAGTTGGACCTACAATGGGTCAAAATCGGGAAAAAATTTTTAACCCGAATTTTTTTTCAACAAAAGTTTTTTTGGCTAAATACTAAAAAAAAAAAATTTAAATTTTAAAAAAAAATTTTAAAAAAAAATCGAAAAATTTTTCAAAAAATTAAAAAAAAACAACTGGAAAAAAAATTAATTTTGTTTACCTAAAAATATTTAAAATTTTTATTTTGAAGTATAGTTTGGTGAAGGGTATAAAAGATTCGGCCCAGCCGAATATATCTCTCTTACTTGTTTTAATATGGGATTGAATTTTTGTTCTTTAATTCAATTCCGTTTCAAATTAGCTTAATACAATTTATAGGCTCAATTTTTCCTCAATTCAAATCTATTACAAAACAAAATCAACACTGAATGAAGAAAAAATATTTTCATTCAATTTGTATTAGACTCTCCTTTCAAATATCTAACTCAGTTGTCAAAAACCTAAGTGGTGAGAATGTATTAGTAAAAAAAACTATGTGAAAACAAAAACAACACTCGCATGTGTGATTATTTTGAGTAATTTTTTTGCTTGAGTTTTTTTTCTAGTTTCCGCTCTATGTTACTCTATGGTATTAGATTTGAATTAACAAAAATGTAATAATTCAAGGGTTGAATGAATTTTATTATGAATTAATTCCATTATGAATGAAATTCTATTCAAATAAATGCCTTTGAATTAAGCTTTCAGTGAATTAAGCTTACATTATATTAAGTAATTCGAAGTTTTGTAATGAATTATATTCAAATAAAAGCCTTTGAATGAAGCATTTGAGCAACGAATTGTCAATATTTTTTTAATTCTGAATTTAGTTTACAGTGAATTAAGCTCAAATTCGATTAATTAGAAGCTCTGGCTGCAGTTTTACATCAAAATTTGTTTATATGTACCTTTATGTTTTAGCCTATTGTGTTCAAAAAATCCATTCTTATCCACAAAGTATTTATTGCAAATAATACACTTGAAATCGGTGTTTAATTGATTGTCCAGTATAGATGTTCCAGGATCTAAAATAATATCAATAAGTCAATAAATTTACAAATTTGAAAGTATTTTTTCTAAAGCTATGTTATATACTGTTGGCAATACCAAAGAATAAAAACGGCGTTGGGTTTTAAGAAAGCTTGGTACTGTAACAACTGTCAAAATGCATTTTACTAAAAAGTCATTCTAAGCTTGAGATTGACACGATTAAGACTTAAAAACATTGTAACATTTATATTTCAAATAAACTGCTTTTATATTTAAAATACAAAACACAACAATTGGCGACGAGGTAAAAGTAATAGAAAAAAATGGCAACAAGATCGTTAGAAAATGTCGTAGGCGAAATTTTGGTTCGGCAACAGGAGTCTATGGACAAGCAACAACGGTTGATGGAGATGCTTATCAACATATCACAAAATAATGCATCAACACCTGCATCAAATTCATCCACACCTGCATCAAGTTCATCCACAGCACCAGAGGCCTTAATGGACATTATATCCAAAAATATTCGTGAGTTTACATATGAACCAGAAGATGGCCAAATATTTTCAACATGGTATGACAGATATGAGGACATTTTTGAAACAGAAGCGCAAGACCTTGACGACGCATCAAAAGTGAGGTTATTGCTGAGGAAAGTAAGTACGACAGTATTTAATAAATACAAGGATTACATACTTCCTAAAAAGCCTCGAGACGTAACATTTGCAGAAACTTTAGAAATATTAAAAAAACTATATGGAAGAAAAGAAAGTTTATTTAGCTTAAGAGCAAAATGTATGCAAAATGTCAGAGGTGAAATGGACGATTTTATAAGTTATGCCGCCATTGTTAATCGCCATTGCGAAAACTTTTTGTTGCACAAATGCACTGCTGACAACTTTAAATGTTTAATTTTTGTAAACGGATTGAAGATGGAAAGAGACAGAGAGATAAAGGCTCGACTTTTGACCTTGCTTGAAGGTGAAACCGACTCAGCACCAATAACAATAGACAAGTTGGTAGCAGAAATACAACGTATTGAAAGTTTGAAGCGTGATGCTACAGTGCAGGAAAATACAAATATTAATGCAATTAAGTCAAAACAATTTTCAGAACACACACCAACACAAATGCCAAAGCGTCCCTGTTGGCAATGTGGCCAAATGCATTTTGTACGAGACTGCAAGTATACAAATCACAAATGCAGTCTATGTAGTAGAATGGGCCACAAAGAAGGCTTTTGCTCGTGTTTTCCTGAAAAAAATAACCATCAAAATAAATCTAAATATAAAATAAACAAAAAGAGTTATATAAAAAGCGTGCACACAGATAAAACTTCAATCAAGAACAGAAGATATGTCACATTACGCATTAACAATATAAGTGTTAAATTACAACATGATACTGGATCAGATGTTACAATAATTTCCAAACAAACCTGGTTAAAAATCGGTAAGCCACCATTAAATACAACAAATATGGAACCTCATGACGCTTCAACAAACAGCATACACATTTTTGGAGAATTCGAGGCAATGGTATCCATCAATAATTCCGATATTATTTGTAACATTTTAGTTTCCTCTATTCCAGATTTGAATCTTTTTGGGTCGGACCTTATCGACAAATTTCATTTGTGGAATAAATCTGTTGATTCCTATACATCGTGCAACAACATAAATCTCAAAGGTACACTAACACCAATGGACTTAAGTAAACAATTTCCAGACGTTTTTAGGGAGGAAATCGGACACGTCAAGAGTTTTAAAATACACCTACCATTAAAACAAAACGCTGCCCCAGTATTCCGTCCTAAACGACAGGTTGCATACGCTGTAAAGCAATCTCTGGATGAAACCCTCGACACATTGGAGCGAGAAGGCATTATCACCCCAATAAATTACTCAGAATGGGCCGCTCCGATTGTTGTGGTAAAAAAATCATCTGGTAAGCTTAGAATCTGTGGTGATTATTCTACAGGACTCAACGCTCAGCTTGAGCCACACAATTTTCCGTTACCACTACCAGATGATATATTTGTAAATTTCAACAACTGCTCATCATTTTCAATTATCGATTTAAACAACGCATATATGCAACTAGAAGTAGATGACGAAACGAAGAAGTTATTGGTGGTTAATACTCACCGTGGTCTCTACACCTTTAATCGTCTTGCTCAAGGAGTTAAATCCGCACCAGGTGCATTTCAGCAGGCAATCCAAACAATACTGTCTGGAGTTGATGGTGCTTACCCCTATTTGGATGATGTAGTCATTGCAACAACAACACGTGAGCAAAATGAAAAAGTTGTAAAACAAGTTTTAGAGCGATTGAAAATGTATAATATGACAGTCAATTTTGAAAAATGTCAATTTTTTAAAACATCATGTACTTATCTGGGATATCACATTGACAGCAAGGGCATATCCCCAGATAAAAACAAAATTAAACAAATTCGTGAACTACCACCTCCCACAAATATTGGTCAATTGCGCTCATACTTAGGAGCAATAAATTATTATGGAAAATTTCTTCCGGACATGCGAAAGTTAAGAGATCCTTTAGACAATCTTTTGAAAAAAAATGTCAAATGGAATTGGTCGGTACAATGTCAACATAGTTTTCAACGTTTCAAACAACTTTTGTGCTCTGACTTGTTGCTGACGCATTTTGATCCGCGACTTCAGATTAAGGTGGCTGCAGATGCTTCAAATGTTGGTTTGGGAGCATATATATGCCATGTTTTTTCTAATGGTACAGAAAAGGCTATATACCATAGCTCAAGAGCACTTACACCGGCAGAAAAAAATTATTCCCAAATTGAGAAGGAAGCTCTGGCGTTGGTGTTTGCCGTTGTGAAGTTTCATAAGTACCTGTACGGTAGAAAATTTATTCTACAAACCGACCACAAGCCGCTATTGGCCATATTTTCAAGTAAGAAGGGAATTCCTGCACACTCTGCAAATCGCCTTCAACGTTGGGCATTAACATTAATGTCGTATGATTTTGAACTACAATATGTATCAACAAATAATTTTGGTGCTGCTGATATCTTATCAAGGCTGATTGACAACGTTCCAAAATCAAATGAAGAAACAGTAGTAGCCTGCATTCAGCTAGAGAAGGACATCAAATTGGTGATTGAAGATGCCACGAAAGCTCTACCCATCACTTTCAAAATGATTCAAGACTCTACGGAAAAAGATGAGGAACTTCAAACCACGTTAAAATGTCTTAAATCTGGTAAGTGGCCAACAATAATTGATTCAAATTTAAAATGTTATTTTTCTCGAAAAGACAATTTGAGTATTGCCAGTGATTGTTTGATGTATGGTGATAGAATCATAGTACCCAAATGTTTTAGAAACAAAATTCTGAAAGAATTGCACAAAGGTCACGATGGCATTGAAAGAACAAAAATGTTGGCACGAAGCTATGTATATTGGCCCCACATAGATGAGGATATTAAGCAGTATGTTCAAAAATGTTCAAAGTGTTCAGCAGTAGCAAAGACACTACCAAAAACCACATTACACTCATGGCCAATTACAAACCGACCAATGCAACGGATTCACATAGACATAGCTGGTCCAGTGGACAATTTTTACTATTTTTTAATTGTGGATGCATACTCTAAATGGCCCCAAATATATCAAATCAAATCTATTTCATCTTCAATCATAATTGAATGCCTTCGAGATTTTACAACTGCGTTTGGTAATCCAGAATTAATTGTGAGTGACAATGGCACCCAATTTTCAAGCCACACATTTGCTACATTTTGCTTAGAAAATGGAATTCAACACATATTTACGGCACCATACCACCCACAATCAAATGGACAAGCGGAAAGATTTGTTGATACCTTAAAAAGAGCTCTGAAGAAATTAGAGGGATCAGGAACAGCAAAGGAAAATTTAAATACTTTCCTCCAGTGTTATCGTTCCTCCCCAAATAAAACAACTGGAAAAACTCCGTCTGAATTGTTCGTGGGAAGGAAAATTAGAATAAACCTTGACTTACTAAAAAAACCAAAAATAGATATACCAATTCGTAACCAGAGAATGGAAACACAGTTTAATAACCAATATAGAGCTAAGAAAAGATGTTACGAAGTTGGACAACAAGTTTTAGCAAAAGTTTATAAGCGAAATAATATGAAATGGTCTCCTGGCATAATAGTAAAGAAAATTGGTGATGTTATGTACGAAGTTAAAATTAATAATTCCTCAGACTCTCGATCTTTCAGATGTCATGTTAACCAGTTACGACCCGATTTCTCTGACTTAAAAACATCATCATTAACTGATTTAATAGATTGCTTTAATTTACAACCAGTATCTTTTAATCCTCTAGAAAATATTAATGTTCCGGAAATAATGGAAACAAGTCAACAGAATTTAGAGCAACAAGCTGATCTCGAAAATATTTCAACAGACCACCAAACTACCGAACAATCGAGTATTACAATTGTACCTTTACCAGCAATTCAACCTGGAGAACATCAGCCGTCTAATTCAACTCAATCGCCTAAAGCAAATCAGCCAATAGTAAATCCAACTTTACCACCTGAATCTAATGTTACTACCAACCCTAATGTGGAATTACGAAGATCCAGTAGAAGTCGAAAGCCTCCGTTTTGGTCCCCGTACTATATATCTAAAACAAAGGGAGATGTTGGCAATACCAAAGAATAAAAACGGCGTTGGGTTTTAAGAAAGCTTGGTACTGTAACAACTGTCAAAATGCATTTTACTAAAAAGTCATTCTAAGCTTGAGATTGACACGATTAAGACTTAAAAACATTGTAACATTTATATTTCAAATAAACTGCTTTTATATTTAAAATACAAAACACAACATATACCTTTATTGGAATCATGCAATAATAATTTTAATGGTACAAATTGTTTTGCCGACAGGACCCTTTTGTTCATTTGAAGTTTCAATTGATTTTCCAAAGCCGATTCAGAACTCTAAAATGGAATAGGTAAAAGTGTGAATAGATATTTAAATAACTGGACGTTTGGCTTATATTCGAAAATGTTTTTCTTTTCAAATAGTTTAATGAAGGTTACCGTTTTAAACCTATGTTATATTATAGTCCTTTAGAATTTCTTTCTTATGATGGCAAAATTAAATGTTTCGCCTTTGTTTTAGCTAATCAATAGTTAGTCCATAGAACAATCATATTCGAGTGCTATCTAATAAAGAGCTTAACTTTATTTCTTAAAAGGTGAGCGCAGTTACTTTTTTCTTGAGTCTATCTAATATAAATATTATTATGTATTTAAATTCATAAAGTGATACAAATACCCACCTCTCCTTCTTGTAGTACGTTTTCCACTACTTTACTCAACGGATTCCCCAAACATTTTGACTCCTCCTTAACACATGCATCAGTTTTTCTAGATTCTTCGACCATACTGATAAAATGATAGGCCACTTGCAATGCCTTGCTGCACCGTAGGCATATATATGCAGACGCATCATGTTCTTGTTTAAATGAACAAAAAACTATGTTAAAATAGTCCAATAAAGTTTTGCCATCCATGTGAGAGGAATTGGATGTTAAAGACAGCAAAGTTCCAGTTTTTGTAAAGCAACAGCGGCAATAATTTGGAAACATTATTAATTTATTTAAAAAAATTTCTTTTAACGCTAACTAGTTAAAGGATTTCTAACAAACTGAATGAAATATTTGTATTTTTTTTTTCTATAAAAAAGAATACAAAAACGCGTAATAAAATATAACGGATATTTATACCCTTCTCCATGAGTGGTAAGTATATGTTTTTCGTTACGTTTGTAATTTCTACAATGCGTATTTATTTGCTATATGGTGGCAAATAAAGTTTGTCCTTTGTTTTGCATCCTTATAGCTAGAAAAGTCTCGAAAACAAATCATTTTACCTATCGTGCTTTTTCATGAAATTTTTACTAAATAATTAATTTTGCACTAAAACGTCTTTTAATTTTATTATAGTGTGAATTAAGGTGAGGGGTATATAAGATTCTGCATAACCGAATATAATTTTGGTATAAAGAATACAAAAAGTGAAGAAAATCAAAGAAAAAAACCTCTTGTTAGATTAATAACCCTGCAGTTCATTGAACTAGTTCCGTTACGACGAATAAGTTAGCCACTGAGAACTTACCAGTCAATTTTCAACCCACGAGCAACGTTACTGACTAGTGAATTTAATATTGGGATATCATTTGATGTGGCCGCATAACTCTTCACTATTAAATTAATTTTATAGTCAAATGCACTAACCATTAAGCCACTGAGAACTTATTTATACTGCTTTCTATTTGTTATTAAGAATTTTATGTGAGTCTACTCTCAATTTTTGTATTTTCTGCATCATCAGCGAGTACCAAAATGCGAAAGGCCACTTTCAGCATTACATGTGTTCATCGAAGCGGTATATTTTAGAGGATTTTATTTTTTATTTATTTTCAAAAACTTAAAACGATTATCTGACTATTGTTTATTGTTTACTGATTATGCTAGCGAAATGTAATGCAAATAATTACAATTTAACTACCACTTTGGCAGCCACAGCGAACTAGTTTGTTGTACAAGTAGTAATATAGCTAGTGTAAGGTTTCCAATTGTCAGTTTTCAGACTGCTGTGAATATATTTACTTACTTATCTATGTTGTTGGAAATTAAATGAACATCATTACTGTGTTTTATAAATATAATTATAATATATTTTCTTCGCTTCTATATTGTGCTAATTTACATTTATATAAATATTTTTATATTTTTATAAAATGTTTTTAATTTTCATTTATTTCCGTAATTTTAAACGATTTTGATTAAGATACATCGTTAGCTTAGATTAATTTCACATTAGAGAATTTAGTTGCGCAAGTCTCTTGCATACCATATTACAATAACAACAAAAAACGATATAATTGTAAACTTTCTTTACGCAGTGTATTTTTACTTATTCTATCTAGCGTTTTGCATTTAAATCTCAATTTTCATATTATTTAGACTTATTACGTTTGCACACTAAGCTAACGACATGAAATGTATAGATTGAAACAATTTAAACTGTTTAAATTCACATTTACAATAAAATTTGTTAACATTTCAATATATACTTATAGTTTTTCGTAAAGATATACAGGCATATATAAATAACTATTTATAAAATCTTTCGTTGAGAAAATGGGGATAAGTGTAATTGAAGGTTATACAACTTATTTAGAAAAAGAGTAAATATTTATGTATTAAAAAAGGTTCGAAAGAATTAATTCTTAACTAATTTTCCAGTTGTTGTCCTTCACACTGAAACGGAGATTTTAGTAAAGAGATTAAACATTTTAACATATCGCTCATTGGCTGCAACGTCGTAATAATTTAAAAAAATATATATTTTTTAGTAGAAGCATTTTTAGTTTTGAAACCGATATATATTTTTTTTAATTTTTTAAGGAAAATAAACTCATAACAAAATATGTCGCTTTTCTAGGTAACTTAACAATGTTGAACACACATACGGAAACGCACAACTAAAATAATACGTTATTGCAAGTAATAGACAATAGGTTATGAAATAAGGAAAAAAATGCTTCTATGGCGATCCTGCGTGTAATTTTAGAAGCTAGTTCACAAGAATTTGTTAGTTATTAAAACAACTTATTTGCTATGCAATGGTGACGATGTTGCAGCAAATGAGCGATATGTATATAATTTCATTAAAGAATTAATTATTATATGAACATGATCATGTGAGAAAAGCTTTTTTCTATAAGAAATATTTCTATTCTCTGATTTAAAATGCAGTTATCTGATGGTAATCAATTTCGAAAAAAGAAACGAATAAATGTTGTATATTTATTATTTTCGTTTTGTACATATCGCTCATTTGCTGCAACAACGACATAATTCAAAAAAAGTTGTTTCGAGAAAAACGGCTTTGAATGTTTTATGACATTTTACTATTTCTTAAATAAATTTTCAACAAATCATGCGATTTCAGAAATAAACCCCTTAATCCAAATTTTTACTTTTCAAATATACGAAAAAACTTGAATTTTAATTTTAAAGTTTACAACAAAAAAACGCTCTGACACAAAAAATAATTGACTTTTTTTAGAACTGATAGACTATATGAAATACTATAGAATGGCGCATATTTTGTGTTACTCAGTTCAAAAAACACGAATTATGAGTTATGACGTTGTTGCAGCAAATGAGCGATATATATATACCGAAAAAACAAATGTTTTTGTTGATTTTAACCATAAAATTGCATATTGCGTATTTTTTTATTACTTTCGGCGAAACCGAACCGAATACAGATTTCTGCCTAATCCGAAATTAACCAAAATTGTCTACAAAATATTAGCCGAAAACGAATTTTATATATGTATCCAAATCTACAAATCAGTACAAAGTAAGCTCTTTCAGATAATACGAATTTATTATTAAAATGGTTATTCTTTGTTAAAATGTCGATTATATATACATATTTGTTTTCTTTAAATATACAATATAATATATTTCAGAATTTTCCAAATGTATTGGATTTATTTTTGAATGGAATAATAACCCAATAATTAAAAAATCATACTTTCAAATCAATAGTTTTGAAACCGAACGATTTCCATCACATACCTAATCAATATAGAAATAGAAGTCTCGATCGAAATCAAATGCAAATTACTGTATTTTATTTATTTATGACTCAGTTCCAAGGAAATATAAACAAGTTTATATAGTGCATAGTTCGCTAGTTTGGAAAATTCTAATACCTAATTAGAGTTCAATTGGAAAATTCTGAAATGCTATGGGAAATGTCCGAGATATAATTGGAAGTGTTGTATTGTAATTGATAACAACCATAACAAACAGTGTATTTTTACATAGAATAAAGGCTTGATTATATTTATTACGGTTTCCGAGAACTGTTTTTAATATGGGATTTATTGTAAATTGCGTCAACATCTAAATCAATTTATTGTTGGATAATTTTGATTTTCTAGTTTATAGTTATTCTCTAAGACTTCAAATTGCCCAAAGTGTTTATATATATATATAAAAAAAAATTAATAAACTAAATCTTGTATATCTATAGTTTCACGAATTATATATTTTTTAAACGTCTTAAGAGATCAAATATTCGCATAATTTTCATTTAAAATTAATATGATTTTAAAATATACATTTCATGTGTGTAAACATACCTATATATATATATATACATCCATACATATTCTATTATATATACATAATATACAAAAATATATTTAAAATCTACTTAAATGAAGATTTGATAACGCCAGAAGCACCCATTGTTTCTAAATCACCACGACGCAACATTTTACCATTGCCAATGGTCACAGTAAAATCATGAGGATTTGTATAGCCCAAACTATTGCGGAATATTTCAGCCATTTCCTCTTCACTCAAGATGACTTTATGGACTTTTAAGCAATGTCCACGCAGACTGTAATAAAAAGCAAAAAACAAATATTGTATTTAAGTTAGAAAATAAGAAATAAATTATTTAAAAGAACTTACAGCAATCTCTTTTTAAATAAACGATTACAATATGGACACTTGTAGGGCACAATGCCATTGTGAGTCCATATGTGCACCTTCAATTGAGCCAGTGTTGTAAATTTTCGACCACAATTGGGTACGGTACAAGCGTGACGTTTGCCAAAGTGCACACTGTCCTTGTGACGTTTCAAATGATGGACATAACGAAACGATTTCGTACACACATCACATTTATGTGGCCTCTCTCCGCTGTGCACATGTTTGTGGGCCTCCAATTCCACTTTGTTTATAAATGTTTTAGGGCAATTGGCACAGAGAAATTTCCTACCTATGTGTCGTTTGAGATGATGTTTTAATAAATACATGGTTTTATAATAGCAATGGCATATTTCGCACTCGAATAGCATTCGGTCGCCGGGACTATTAAAACTAAATTTACGGCAGTCAATACGTTTGCTATGTTCATTAAAAGATTCGAGATTGTAGCAGGTCAAAAGGCATATTTTACATTTAAATAGGGGTTGGTCAAGCTCAGTTTCGTCTAGGGCGGTTGGTGCGACCGAGTCCGCGGTAAAGTTGGTTGAGCTGGAAGGCATGTTGGTAATGGGGCAGTTATCGCTGCTGTTGGTAATGGTTTCATTATAAGCCAAAGATGTTGTTGAACTGGTAGATTCTGCTGGGAAGCGGGCCATAATAGCATTGGGTGCTACGGCATCTTCAATTGACAGTTTTTTTCTGGTTGAGTCTGGATAAGAGTACTGTTGTTGTTGTTGTTGTTGTTGACATTGATGTTGTCCTTGTTCTTGTTTAATGAATATATCATTGTATCCTGCGTGTGGCAATTGTATGAATTAAACACATAAAGGCAAAGGAAGAGAAGGAGAGAGATAGATAGAGAGAGAAACACATTCTCAATTCATTATTAACCAGAGAAAGAAAAAAAAATGTTCTCATAAATTTATAAGTTTTTGGCATGGTGTCGCTTTTTTAATTTATTATATCCATAACAAATCTTCAGAATGTAGTGTGTTTACTTTTTCTAAATATATTAATTTGTATTCTTCCATTATTCCATTAACTAACTACTATTTATAGGATTATTATTGTTGTTATTGTTATTATAGTTTGTATTTTCATTTAGATTTTTTGTTAGAAATTTAGTGGTAGAAGCACTAGTATTGACCTTGTATATCTTACCGCAACTTGCGTTTGTTTCACTAGTTTCTGTATTCATCATATTTACGTGGTTATTTACTGTTGTTGTAATTGATGTTGCGGATGAGCTTGTTGCTATTGCCATTGACGTGGATGCATTGTCTGCACTTTCGAATCGTATTTGATGCTGATTAATTGGGTTCGAACTATGGTTACGTTGTAAATGCCTTAGAATTTTCACATTACTTGCGAATGATCGTATACAACGCGGGCACTCATAAGGAAGTTCTAGGAAATATCAAAACGACATTATTTGTAAGCCACAAAAATAATAAAACACTTTACTTACTTTTCATTATATAGGATTCTGAAAAATAAAAACGGGATAATTAATGCAACATTACTTAAGTTGTTAACAAATTTTCGGGAAAAAATTTAATTCATTCTTACTTACCATCACTTATATTATGACTAGAATTGAGATGAAATTTAATATCGCTTAATTCTGAAGATTCATAAGGACATTTAGCACACATATGAGCTGCAATTGCTAAGAATGAAAATCATGTTGAAATTAATTGTAGTTACAATTACTTACAAGTTGTTTCTTCTAGTTTTAAATGTTCCACTGGAGTTTTATCTTCACACACTAAAAAGACACGATAACACATAAAAAGTCACGAAAACACATAATAAACTTATATAAATATAACCTTCCCACTAACGGACAAGGCTATAAATAATTTTGGCTGCTCTGATGGAATACAAACCTTTATCACCTTTGGCTTGGATCATATCTCGGGTAGGTACACTTTTATGTACAGCTTTGTAGTGGCGTATCAAACAACGTTTCGTGTTGTAGAGATTTGTGCACATTTCACAGCGATAAGGAGCCAGCCCTTTAAAGAAAGATATAATTTTATTATATCATGGATAAATTGGGAAAGGCAGCACTCACCTCTATGAACAAACATATGATTTTCAAATTGATAGTGACTTAAGAAAGACTTCTGACAATGGGCACAATAAGATTCACGTGTGGTTGCCGCTGTCGCCGCCTCGTCGGTAGCATTATTCAGACTATTTTGTTCCTGTAAAATGTCTTCTAAATCATCATCGGACGTTAACAAAACATTACGAAATTCAGTATCATTATCATCGGAATCGTTTTCTACATCAACATCGTCATCAAAATCGCCGAACAAGGCATCATCGTCACCATTAAAATCGAAGTCCATGTCATTTTCTATGGTTTGTTCGGTTTCCACAATTTGCGGTATGGCATCCGAGGGTAAAGTATAGGTCGAACTGGAAGATGGTGTCAACGGAGCTATTAAATTGTGTGTCGTATTGTTTGGTGTTGTAACATTTAAGGCCGTCAACGAATCTAAGCTAGAATAGGTTGGTGAGTTCGTTGTTTCCAACTGAGCATGTGTAACTGTTTGAGTTTGAACTGATGGCGTCTTAGAGGTTTTCGCCTTGTTTTGATATAGATTTGAAGTTGGCTTGTCTTGAACCTTAATAATTTGTTTCTCTTGCTTGAGAGCCGCTTCTTCGGCATTATGCAACTTATAATGTTCGTACAGTTCATTGCGCCAATAGAACACTTCATGACACTTGCGACAATTTAGGCCATTTGGATAATCTGGTGTTGTTTGTTCGATGGAACGTATTTTAACATTTTTAGATGATGCTGCTGCTGTTGTTGCTTTGCTTACTATAGCGGCTGCCTTTGCCTTGGCAGAGAGCGGAGACAATTTGGAATTCAACATTTGTGCTTTGGTCGGCTTTAAATGTATTTCGTTGGCTTCTATATTATGTTTAACTTTGTAATGTCTTTTTATATCTGACTTTGTCTCGGACTCATAAAAACACAAATCACAGGCATAGAACTCATTAGCGGCTCTTTGTTTGTTTTTGGGTTGTAACTGTTTGTTGGTCGGTTGTAAATTATGTTTACTTTTATAGTGTTGATGTAAATCGATTTTAAAAAATGTATAAAATTTACATTGATCACAAAAGAAGTGGGGAATTTCTTTAGAGATTAAAAAAAATAAGATTATTATTATTATCAATTTCGTATAATTATGTGGAAATATAACGTTGGTTTCGTTCCAAACTTACCATTGTGAGTTAGCATATGGTTCTTTAAATTTTCTTGTGTCGTGAAGTCTTTGGTACAAATTTTACAAATAATCTTCTTAGGCTGCTCAATAATCGTAACTGGTATTATCTCCTCTTCAAGAGGCGGAGGGATTGGTTCTAAAAATTAAAAAGTTTAGCTGTTAAATTACTTTTTCCAACATAGTTATAAATAGTAGTTTGCATTAAAAACTAAGTGGATTGAAATAAATTTTGTTAAAAATAAAATTTTAGATGAAAACAAGTTTTGGACAAAAATAAATATTTTTTAAGATTTCAAAGATTTGTGGGTAGGAATATCTGTTGGCGTTATTTACGTACTTGGAAAGGTCTTAAAATGGCTATCATTAAATAAAGTAGTAGTAATTCAGATATAGAACAAATTGTGATTTTCCCGATCCGATATGTTACTTTTTATTGAAATAAAATAAGTAAATATTTAGTTGATTTCAATGGACAGTCGGATATAGCTATATTGAATCCGATATCTTTAACGAACCAGAATGTGAATGATATCACATTTTTTGTTAATTTTTATATATGTATCTTAAGAAGTTTCAATAATAAAACTGTCGAATATATTGTATGATTTATTAAAGAAACAAAAAGACAACAACTTCAGAAAATCTACATCTTGAAGGGATATTAAGTAAACTAAATTGAATTTACCTTGTGTTTCTTCTATTACATCGCCTTGATCTTCTATAATCATGTCATCAACATCCATTTGCACAATATTATTTTGCGGTTCCAGCATGACCGAGTTATCTATATTCTGCACCTGTATTATATTATCTAAAATAATGCCATTATCCAAAGTAATATTGCTCGTATTATTAGGAGCATTTATATACTCTATAACAACCCCTGGAATAAGGAAATTAATGTTAAAACAAACAAAAAATATATACATACGAACAAATTACCAATGAATCATACCTTTGTTTATAACTTTTTCTAAACTGCCATCAGCCATAACCATAAATTCATTAGCCATGCTTAGATCATTAGTTGAAACACTATTTAGATCACCCTCCAAGGCCGTGAATGGTGCAGTTATTGTGCTGTAATTAGGATGTGCTGTTGTTATGATCGTAGACACTTGGAGAGGTCCACTACTGCAACCCGTATTTGTGGTAAATGTTTCATAAGATGTTTGTTGTGTTGTATCTTCGGGTAATATTTGAAAATGTTCATTTGTTATGGCTCCCATCATTTGATCCTGGGATGTTATCGTAGCGGGTGATGAAAAGGAAGTCGTTGATGTCTTGGTTTTTGGTTTCAATTGTTCCTTTGAGGCTTCTATACCATGAATTTGTATATAATGGTCACATAAACTGTTTCGATTGTGACTTTCAAAGGAACATATTTGACAGCTATATATAATAATATCTGAAATACAAATTTCAAGTTTAATTAATATTAAAAATTTCGTAAATCATATATATAGCCACCTAAATGTAGTTTAACGTGGTCTTTAAGAGATCTCTTTGTTTCCACCTTTACATTGCAAATTTTGCAACGATATCTTTTAGGTTTTCTTATTTCTTCCGCCGCCATCTAAATTTAAAATTAAAGAAAAATGTTAACAATTAGGTGTTTAATCAATAAATTAATTATTTTCATAATACCTCAACTATAATTTGTTGTTTTTTACGTTTAATTTCTCTCAATTTTAGTTTCAACAACTCCTGTGCTTGGCTAGCATTTTTCATGAACCAGTAAGCTACTTGCAAGGCAGACGCACATTCTAAACAAATATTGTGTGGCATCTCAATGTCCACCGCCTCCTCGACTTGTATGCACATTTGTAAACATTCCATATATGATATTTTCGAATGTTCTTCCTGTACATTATCATTGATAAGCGCGCTTAAATTTAGCATCTCCACATTTGATTGCAGACATGTCCGACACACCATGGTGTAATCCTGTACGAATTTCTTGTCGCCCATCTTTTCATTGGAGTTTCAAAAGTTTATAGACTATAAATAATTCAAATCTATTTATATTTCTTTGTTTATTTGTATTTATAGTGTTTTTCACGAATTTTTTAATGGAATTGTTAAATATTTTGTGAAGAAAGACACACTCAAAGAAAATTTCACAAAATAATGACAAATGTCAAGAAAAAAAGTTCAATAATTGATAAAAGAAGAATGTAAAAATTGTAGTGTTGCCAAAGTGTTTGCAAAAAACATATTGCGGGGAACAAGGGATAGTGAGATGATGCCATTATTTTATAAAGATGACAGATTACTATAATCTCCAAAAGGTTATTTAAAGAATTTTCTTTTTAAAATGTGTATATTTATTTCACTTAGATGGCTTTATGTTAATAAATAAAATAATTATAAACATTTTAGAAAATAAAATGTATATGAGAATTTTAACATTATTTTTTGTTTGTTCTGTTAAACATCTGGCAATTATCTTTAATGATATCATTCAAATGTGACTGGCACGATTCTAATTGGAAGCTTTTTTATTTACAATTAGATATTTTTAGTAATTTATTTTGTAAACAAATGAATAAGTAATTCCTATTGAAAATCATAATTCTTATCTGAACGATGGACACAACGATATTATCGCCCGACCATCTGACGGAGTGTGCTCGAGTTTATGTTTTCCTCAGTCAAGAAAATACACCCTTCTTTGTTATAAATTGCTTATATTGTAATAAGGATTATAGTGACTGGTTGAAATTTTACAAACATTTACTTAGCCATCATTTGGAAAATATGAAATTGGAACAAACTGGTGATAGTGTTGTTGAGTTCGGTGTAGATAGTGAATATTTAGAAGAAAATGTCCAATTGGATGAAGATTCATTTCAAAAATATGAAGTTAAAAATGAATATTTGGATGGAGATACTTCTTGCTGTATTGAAAGGGATGGCGATATTACAAAGAAAATATTAAGCAAAGATTTGGAGTATACAAACAATGAAGAGTTTTTAGAAGAGTATTTAATGGTACATGAGTAATTAATTCAATACATTTTGGGATAAATATATATCTTTTATAATTTTGTTTCATTCTAGGAAGATTATGAGGAATGTAAAAAAATGTCTCTTCCTGGGGAAAACTTGGACATGGAAAAAGTAAGTTAATTTATAATATTCGTACTAAAGATCACCAATATTGATCTTCTAAATTTATCTATTGTTCGACATATTAATCGGGTTTTTATTTGTAATTTTAAAACAATTAAAGTAACACCGTAATGGTATTATTTTATTTCATTTGTTTGTTGTACAAGGCCTAAAACATAAGGTCGATTTATTTCTACTGCACATCACAAACAAATTGACCTTGTGCCTTCCGATTTTGTTCATATTCTTCGGTAAACACATACTCTTTAAGACTCATACTCTCTCTTAGTTTAGGTGATATAGATCTTTAGTCATTATATATAATAGTAAGTTATACTATTATAAACAATATACTATTGAATAGTGCTTGAAAATACCTTTCATTTGATATATAATATGGTACATTTTATTAACAGAGCGACCCAAAAATTACATGTTGAAAGTATATAACCATTATGCAGAAAATTTTGATATAGAGAAAACTTGTTTTTATTGGAGCCGGTGTTCGTTACAATCCAGAGAGAGCAAACGGCCAATACAAAAAATATAAATATTAACAGAAAAAAAATTAGAAAAATGTAAACTGCTACAGGGTTATTGATTTGTTCCACAACAAAGAATGCATGTATCACAAAAACCTTACATAATTGAATTAATTAAATAGGTAACATTCGACAGGGAGACATTAATAATTATGTGCATTATTAATGTCTCTGTAAGTGTATAAATTTCGAATTTTTTTAAATAAATATTTTTGGAACTTATAATTTTTCAGCAATGAGCAATTATCTTTATCGGTTTAAATTAAAACAAATCTTTATCGTTGTAGACCACTAAATCCGTCAGTACCCGTTTCTTTCGCCTATATACTACAGATTCCAAAACCATGCTTAAATTTATTGATCTATTGCGTCAACATCCCTGTCAATGGGATCACAAACACTACAATTTTACACACAAAGATAAACGAATCGATAGTACATTGAACCTAACCAAACAACTAAACGAAGTTTTAAATCTCAATATTACTCCACAAGACACACGAGCCAGTGTTCTATCTATTCTGCGTTGGTTTGATCGGGAGTATATACGTTTCCTTAATTGTCAGCAAAACAATTTTCAATTTGTCTGCATGCATAATGAATATTTTGAAAAGTTATTGGAATTTCTACCCTATCAGCATCTAAAACCAATGAAATGTGATGAGTGTGCTAAATGTTTTAAATCCGAACATCTGCTAATGGCCCATAAGCACAAATATCATAATGGGCAGGTACCGTTTCGTTGTCGCTACTGTGGACATGGCTTCATACATCAGTCATCGCATAAGATGCACGAGAACAGACATATAAAAGTACACGTATGGCCCTGTAATATTTGTCTGTATCAAGCAGCTTCTAAATCGGACTATATCAAACATTTGGCTACACATTCCTCCCGGCAGCCACATAAATGTACCATTTGTGGTCTGGCCTATAAAACAAAAACGAACTTGAATGTTCACCTGAAGAGCCATAGTTTACCCGCCTACGAGTGTGAATTTTGTAAAAAGAAATTCTATGAAAAATATCGTTACAAACGTCATATTTGGCTGCACGAAAAGCAGGATATGACGGGCAAATCTATTGATAATTTTACTTGTGAAATATGCGGTCGACGTTTTACGAGCAACAAAACAATGATGAAACATCAGTTGGTTCACATACAGGAAAACTATAAAATTGATGGCCAAACTAATGACTGCTTTCAATTAATAGATGTGATTGTGTATTATTGCGATTATTGTTCATTGGAATTTATACATAAGGATGCCTATGAAACGCATATGAAATTAAAACATAATGTTATAAATGTAGAATAATTTTACTGCTCTTCTTGATCGTTAGTTTTTTCATTACAATTAAGTTTAATAATTTTTTTTGGTATTTTTAATATTTTATAGTATTTACTTTATTTAATCTTGTTTCTAAGACTGAATTAATATATAAGGAAGGAATTGCAATAGTTGGACCTATTTCTTAAATAAAAATATTTTTAACTGAAATTTATTCCGATGTATTATTATATAAACGCATAGGACGGATCGAGAGAGAAATATCAATGAAAATTACTCTCTTTTCACACATACGGGTGATACAATAACAAAATACAGGCAACACATTCTCATGAATTAAGTTTTTGGCACTCAGTTACCTATGTAGTTGTCATCTACGATTATGGGCATATTATATTTTTTAAGAAAAATAAAAAACTTTTCATTGTTTGCGTATGAAAGCTGTTTTTATTAAAATATTTACCAAATTCTTTTGATGCATAAACCAATTTTTTGAAAAAATACTTTTTTATTAAAATAAAATGCAAACTAACGCAACGTCACATTTCATAAGATTATAGGAACAAAAAAAAACTAAAAAATTTAAACTATGAGATATATGAAACCTAAGCGGGACAATAGCGGATTTAATGATGTACACATACCCACGACAACCGGTTCTACGTACTGGAATGAACCGAAAATCTTCGGCCAAGGGCTGTCAACCCAGCCATCTAATTATGTTATTTGGTGGTTTCGAAAAGTTGATGTCTACATACAGACTTAGACTCCCGAATGAAAAATGTAAAATGACAAACTTCTTTAGTTATATCATTACCACTCATGGTGAAGGGTATACAAAAAACTTTACTCCTCCTCCGCCCTTAGTTTCTGCTAATAGATACTATATATTATTTTTAAATAAAATAAAACAATTTTTAATTATTTGTATTTTTATTTGCTTTTATTAAACGAAAATTATTGATCACGAAGGATTTCTTTGTATTATATTAAATAAATAAATACATTATGTATATGCAAACATGAATAAATGAACCTAAATACTGAAAAATAGATTCATTAAAATACTTACCTTACGTTCACAACTTTTGTTAAATCTTGTTTTTGTGATTTTACTTATTTATTATTTCAAGTTAATTTGATAGTATATATTTTTTATTTTATTATGGTTAAAAAAAGGTATGTATGACAAATATATTTGGATATTTTACTCATAATTAATACATTTTCTTTTCTTTAAAAATTTATTATTTATACCATCTCTTACAATACGCTTGTCACAAATTGATTCTAAGCGATTGTATGTTCAGGTTTCTATAGAATTATATAAATTTAATATTATTTCTTATTTATAAGTTTAGAGCATGATATTACCTGTTAAAAAAAAAAATTGCGGATTTTAACTGAAATGTGAGTTTTCTACAAAATGTCAAATGAAAAAAATTTTATTCTCAAAATTAACTGCGCCAACTCGAAAGTAGATAAATAAATTTTTATTTTTAGGGTGTGTGTGAAATGATAGCAAAGTACTATGGAAAAAAAATATATCCCTGTGGGAAAAAATTTTCATGTTTTTACTGATAACTTTTTTTACAGTATACATTTTTGACGTTTGTGTAAAATTATTACAATGAATTTAATATTAAATGCAATATTAATAGTTAATGCACCTACTTCCAGCCTACATTGCTGTTATAATTAATAATTAAACATAATACATGTAACATAACATGTGACATAACGCTTTCCATTTCTCTTTATTTAAAAATTATTAATGTTCTTATTTTAATTTTTCAATTTAAACTTTGAATTTGCTGCTTGTCAGAAATCTTAAATCAAATGTCAAAAATTCTACTAGCCCCCAGGCCTAGTGAAATTTTATTCACCTCAGAAGTGTAAAAATTTTACTTACTACAATACTTTGCTACCGTTTTACACACGCCCTTAGTCTTAATATTTTAAATCCGATATGAAAAATTTCTCTAGAACCCAAAAACCGGGTTATTATTATTTTTGGAAGAAATCAAATTTAATAACCTAAATATTTACGTTTAAGTTTTTATTTACGCAAAAGTTTTTAAACAAATTATATATTTTCGAAATAATTTTAAATTTGTGGGAATTTTAAAAAATAAAATTTTTGCAGCATTTTTTTATTATAAGCTGAATTTTTATCTGTACGATGTATATAATGTGTTATAGTCCGTTTTTACCATCGATTAATTAGATAGTAAATTCGATTTATTTTATTTTTTTTAATGTTATATTTTCTTATATTTGTAATTTAAATACATATCTATATTTTATTTTGTTAATATTTCATTCATATATGTATATTTTTTTAAATTATTATAAAAATGTTTATATTTATTTATAATTGCATTTATATATTTTCATTTTATTTATTTATTTAATTTTATTTTTGTTAGATTTATTTATATTTTTTTAAAATTCCTTTCATATAAGAAGGTTTTATATTTGTATCATACGGTTTAGATGAAGAGGCTTCACGTACGCGTTTGGTTTCTGTATACATAGGTACAGCACGTTTGTATCCTTTCGAAGGTGATGGAACTATAAATTATATTTGATTTGATGAGTTTTTTTTATATTATATTCAGATATGTAATGCAAATCTACAGTCAATCGATTTAAAATTAACTAATAGTGTGATGAGTTATTTTTATTATTGTTTCAGATTAATTTTTTTTGTGTTGCATTTTTGACTTTTCATTTGTTATGTTAAGAAAAATTGTAATTTTATTACATCATTTCAAATTATTTATTTATAAAAATTTAATATTCTTTACAAAATTATTCAATTATTGTCTTGAATTATGTGTTATTTCTTTGAATAATGTATTTTGTTTATAGTTTTATCTTGTTATAAATAAGACACGAGGGTCTATTATTAATATAAATATTGAAACTTAAGATTGATGAACATTAACCCCCATATGCATAAAAAAAATTTAAATTTATAAAATGTTTATAAAACAATATTTCCATACAAAATTTGTTTTATAAACCTTTGATAAATTTAAAATTTTTTTTATGCATATGGGGGTAAGTAATTAAGTAATGTAGGGAAATGAAAAAAAGGATTATAACAAGTAAGAAATCTATATTCGGCTGTTCCGAATCTTATATACCCTTCACCAAAGTATACTTTAAGATAAAGATTGAAAACTATTTTGTTTGTAAATTTTAGACCTATTGTCGTTTTGAATTTTTATGTCGTTACATAGGTATTTGAAATGTATTTCATTGGATATCCATATTGTCGATGATAATGACTTAGTAATCCAGATAATAGGTAAAAATTGAGGTAGTCGTGGTTCTTGCTTATATCTCAAATTTTGTGGGCTGATTTTCTCGAATTTAAATAGCAACCGAACCGGGACAATACTAGATATATTGATTTATCATATATTGAAGTTATTTGCGGGCTTCGGAAAGTTGATTTCAACAGACAGACGAACACGAAAAATGTAGAAATAACAAACGGAATAACAAACTTATAATACCCTTTCCTCTCATGGAAAAGATTATACAAATGAGTACAAACCAGGGATGGACTAGTTAATATAATCTTACTTTCAATAATACTGCAATATATATAAATGTTAAAAAAAATATTTTGGAATGCATATTGTCATAGTAAACAAATTCTGGTAAAAAAAAATTGATGCCGTCGTTGGAAAGGTCTGAAATGCCTTTTGTTATATTGGGGATAATTGTAGATTTCTAAAGATAGAGGGACATGGAAATATCCAATTTACTATCTATAACGATCAATTATATAAATACTTTATGGGGTCGCAAATGAATGAAAAATTGTCCATCCCTGGTACAAACTAACATAGATATGTGGAAATTTTAAAAAGGCTTATTTTTAGAAAAATCTCTTACCTTTAATATATTCATAACCACTGGATGGACGTTTTGGCGGTGGGGCATGTGAAATATTTTCATACTCATATTCGTCTTCCAATTCCTCTCGCCTTAAAGAAAAATAATGTTTTAAAATACAAATGATTAAATTTTAAATTAAAACGAATCCAACAATTCAATGTATTATTTCGATATTAGATTTTTAGTAATATCTTCATTTTATCTCATTTATAGTAATACTCACTCTGCATTTGAAGTATGCTTCAAAAATTCCAAATACTTCCGTGTTCCCTTTGAACCTCCAGTTTTATCAAATACAGTTCTATGAGTACACATTTCAATTGTTTATGAAATTTGTTATATGTAAAAATCAACGAACTCACTTGTATATTTCCGGTTTACCTCCATATCCAGCTTTAGCCATCTCAGGATCGATGTCCATTATTTCACGTAACTGTTCGTGTGAGACTTCATCATTTTTGTCGGGTATTAGATATTTGCGAATTTCTGCCAAAACATACGCAATACGAGCATAACATTCGGCTGGTGTAGCTACTGTACTTATTTCCACAAATAAATCCTTATGTAAATGACTATAACGTGGGTCGTCTGATTTACGCAATTCTTCCTCCTTGACTTTGTCACGCATTGAATTACGCCCCTTGATGGTTATCTTACATTGTGTTTCGTCCTGCAGCCGTATAAGGGAATTTCCTTTGGGTCCTAAAATTTTTCCAGTAAAATTGAATTTCGGATATTGTTTTACTGGCACAAACACCTTTTGAGTAAGTTTCATGGGCTTTTGCTTGAGTACATCGGCATAAAATTCGCGGCCGGGTATACGCCCAGTAGAATAAACTCGATCGAAAGCTTTAACAAAAATTAAAGAGGATGCTTGCTGGGACTTTTACCAAGTAATAATTAATATATTATACAATACCTTCATCAATTAAAAGAGCACACAATGGAAAATCTTCCGTTAAACGAGAGCGTTCCTTCTGCAGATCGTCCAAGAAATTTTTTGCTACATCATTTATCTTGGGTTGATAACCTATTCCACCTCCTTGAATTCCAGTTTCAAGAGACATATTTTAATATATTTTCTGTTTTTTCTTGAGAAATAGACACAAATAACTTTTCTGTTTTTCTTGAGAAATAGAGACAAATAACTTTTCTGTTTTTTCTTGAGATATATACACAATTTCACAAACTTTTTCACACCCTATCTTCTTATAGCAAAGCATATAATAACTAGCAAAGAAAAATGGCTTCCGCGGTAGTGATGTACATACATATACTGAGTATTTGGTTGTCGAGTACTTAATATAGAACAAAGATGGAAACATCGAAAATTGAATTTTAAAATTTTTTCCCCCCAAAAAATAATATTTTTCACAGTGATAATAAACAAATTACATTTCTCTGAGGAACTCAAATGTTCAGAAAATTCATCTGGCTATTTATAAAAAAACAAAATATATATAAATTGAAGCAAAATTTTCCATCCCTGATTGTAATATCAGCGTTAACCAGTGTTGACATATTTATTTATTTGTTTTAAAGTAATACAAAGCCATATAGGCCAAAAAAACTTATAACAAAGTATCAAATATTCTGAGTAAATAACAATATAAGAATATTTATAATCATAGAGAAATATACATAGAACGGAAACTCTCCTGACAAAGACCTAACTCAGTTGTCAATAACCTAAGTGATGAGAATGTATTAGTAAAAAAAAAAACTATGTGAAAACCAAACAACACTCGTATGTGTGATTATTTTGAGTTTTTTCTAGTTTCCGCTCTTGTTGTTTCTCTATGTTTATAATATCATAATCATTTTAGGGCTCCCCAGCCATTTATAATTAAATATAATTGTAATAAAAGGAGGCAATCGTCCGGATATGGTAACATTTAAATTCTATTGTAAATTAATGAAAAAATCTCAAGAGCTTGAGACGAAATACATTATTACTGCGGGAAAATATACGTAACTCATGCGGAAGACAGTTCCAAGATCTTGCAACTCTTACAACGAAAGACCTTTCAAATAGAGAGTATGTAATTCTAGGTATCAGTACTTGTTTGTTTCTAGTAGATCGAGAGAAAATAAACTTTTTGCACAAAAGATTTGGTATGCCACTTTAAATAATACGATAGAAGAAAACTAAGTTACGAAAACTTATAAATTGGTTGAAATAGCAACCCAAAAAACTCTTAACAAATTCAGATACATGCTCACGACGTCGCACATTGAACACAAACCTGACAGTAGAATTTACAGTCCGCTCTAATATTTTCAAATTACTAGCAGTAGCACCAGAAAAAGCTTCCAAGCCATACAAAATATGAGGCATAATTAATGAGTGCGCTAACCTCCTCTTGATTTTAACTGGCAGAAAGATTCTCATCGAATAAATTCTTCAAAATTTAAATGACCGTCAATTACAACTCCAAGACACTTATGTTGACAAACGAACTCAATAGGAGAATTGCAGATAAACACGTCCAAATCGGGTAATTGGATTCCAGTTGGACCAAACAACATGGGCTTAGACTTAGATGGATTAACAGAAAGTGAGTTCTCTCTTAACCATTCATTAGCTTTACTAAGGCTAAATTTATATTGGACTCCAAAACATCCGGAAAATAATGATTTGTGGAAAACAGGAGAAAAATGTCATCTGCAAACAGAAACGGTGTACATATACTAGAACCAATAGCTCCAGGCAGATCATTAACATAAAGTAAGAATAACAACAGGCCCAAGACCGAACCCTGCGGAACACCAGACTTAAGTGGTAACACACTTTAAGATAAAGATCGAATGAAAAAAATTTTCGTTGAAAACTAATTTTTGTTGAATAAAAAATCGAGTTAACTTTTTTTTTATCGATTTTGATCCATTGTCGCTCCGAATTTCAATGGCGTTATATGCTTCGTTGGAAAAAAGGTATTTTAAATGTCTAACATGAGATATCCATCTTGTCTATGTTAATGACTTAGTAATCCAGATATATGTAGATACAAAATAAGAAAAAAAATCGATATAGTCATATCGATTCCGCTATCTATGACGATCCAGAATATATATACTTTATGGGATCGCAAATGAAAAATTTCAAATGGAATGACAAACTATATATACCGGGTACGTTCGTAATTGCAGTAATATTGTATAACTTAAGCAAATTGAAAGCATATTTGCCATCACTTGTTTACTTCAAAAAATTTTTATTGCAAATTGTTGGCGGTGATGCCGCAAATCTTTTCAACCAAAGCATCATTAAGTTCTCTGTTGCAAAAGTTTGCAAGCCGTTGCATCAGTTATGCACAAATTTACTTCATTTACGAACGCACCCACTCTTACCAAACATCGTGAAGGGTATACAACACACTTTACTCCGCTTTGAAAATAAAGTGATTTACAAACCCTTAGTTTCTGTTATTCGATACTATATATTATTTTTAAATGAAATAAAACAATTTTTAATTATTTATATTTTTATTTTCTTTTATTAAACGAAAATGATTGTCCACAAAGGCTTTCTTTGCATTTTTGTATAAAAATAATTAATATACATTAATAGTAACAATTTATTATTATTTTATTGGTATTTAAATTTTAATGGCGGTGTCTATCGGCTTTCCAAAACCCCAGAACGAGACGCAAAACTGTCGAAAGCAAACAAATTTAAATGAACCTGATTGGCCTTAAGAAATAATGACGCGCAATTTTTTAATCCACCACACCTATTTTGCGACTGAATTTATTCATTAAAATACTTACCTTCCGTACACAACATCTGTTAAATCTTGTTGTTTTTTGTGATTTTACTTATGCGTGGCAATTTTAACCTACCCACAGTTTAAATCAAATAATAACGTTTTAAATGATTTAATATTTAATTCAAATTATTTTTCAGTTTAAAGTATTCTTCAAATGTTTGTGCAATAGGGTAATTCTCTATGGTTTGTGAAAGGAAAATATTTGAAAACTATATTATGATAATATCGTTTTCAATAACAATATATGATACCATAATAGCCCCCATAAAGTAATATTAGTTTTGATATCATATCGTTTTCTGATTTATTGGAATTATACTCATAATAATTGATACATTTTCTTTCATTTAAAAATTTATTATTTATACCATCTCTCACAATACGCTTGTCATAAATTGATTTTAAGCGATTGTATATTCAGGTTTCTATAGAATTATATAAATTTAATTTTATTTATAATTTTAGAACTTTATTTTATTTTTAGTCTTAATATTTTAAATCCGATATAAACAAATTCTCTAGAACCCAAAAACAGGGTTTCGTTTTTATCTCGACCATTTATGTACCGATTTTGGATGATGTTTTCGACACAGACAATTTAGAAAGTAAATTTGGCAGATATGAATTTTTTTAGTTATGTACTATATGCTTTGTGCTCAAAGTTAATTTTCGGGAGTCGTGGTTTTTTGCTTACATCCCACTTTTTGTCTTCGTCTCTATCTTAACCAATAGTTAAAACATTTTTCTATTTGAATTAATGTTTAATTCCATATATTTCTTTTGGACTGTGATAGTATTATTGCATTTCAAAGAGTTAAAATTTTATCACCTAAATTTATATTGCAAAAATTCGGTTTACTTTATTTTTTTATGTAAAATTTTCTTAAGAGTTTTATTCTTTATGTGAACACTTTTCTTATGTTTGTAATTCAAATATCTATATTTTATTTTGTTAATATTTCATTCATATATTTATATATTTTTTAAATTATTATAAAAATTTTTATATTTATTTTAAGTTTAGATTTATTTGTTTTTTTTTTTTCTTTCTTTTCTTTTTTTAATTTCATACATATGAGAAGTTTTTATATTTATAAACGGTTTTTATACGGTTTAGATGAAGAGACTTCACGCACGCGTTTGGTTTCTGTATACATGGGTACAGCACGTTTGTATCCTTTCGAAGATGATGGAACTATAAAATTATATTTGATTTTATCAGTTTTTTTTTAATTATATTCAGATATGTAATGAAAATCTGTAGTCAAACGATTTAAAATCAACCAACAATGTAATGAGTTTGTTATTGTTGCTTCAGATTTAATTTTTTTGTGTAGCATTTTTTTATTTTTCATTTGTAATGTTAAGAAAAATTATTATTTAAATTGTTTGTTTCATTACATCTTTTTCGATTTCCTTTTTGAATCGTTTGAGTATTTTCAGTTCATACCTATTATTGTCGTTTATTTGTTATATGTATATAGTTATTTATAAAAATTTAATATTCTTTATAAAAATATCTAAATTATTTGCTTGCACAATGTTTTATTTTATTTAAATTATGTATTTTGTTTATAGTTTTCTCTTGTTATAAATAAGACACGGGGATTTATTATTAATATAAATATTGGAAATTAATGAAGTAATGATGTGAAAATATGTATATAATTTAAATAATAAGTATATACCATTCACCAAGGCACTTTAAGATAAAGATTAAAAACAGTTTTGTTAAAAAAAATTAGGTAAACAATTTTGTTTGTATTAAAAAATCTGTTGGTAAAAAATTTTCTGGTAAATATTTTCCCGATTTTGACCTATTGTTGGTTTGAATTTTTAAGGTCGTTAGAAAGGTCTTTGAAATATATATCCATATTGTTGATGTTAATGATTTAGTAATCCAGATATAGATAGCTAATAGGTAAAAAATCGAAGTAGTCGGTGTTTTTGCTTATACCTCAGACAATTGAATAGCAAGCGGATATATTGATGTATCATGTATGTAAGTTATTTGGGGGCTTCGGAATGTTGATTTCAACATATAAACGGACACGACTATATCGACTCCACTATCTATAATGATTCATTATATACATATATATTTTATGGGATCGCAAATGAAAAATGTGGGAATTACAGACTGAATGGCAAACTCATATATACCCTTACCACTTGAAAATATGAAAAAATAAAAGTTCAAAATTCTGTTACCGAAAAATTTACCAATCTTGGTACATACTAAGCTTTATTTTTAGAAGAATTACTTACCTTTAATATATTCATAACCACTTGAATTTGAATGACGTTTTGGCGGTGGGGCATGTGAAATATGTTCATACTCATATTCGTCTTCCAATTCCTCTCGTCTAAAAGAAAAATAATTTTTTTTAAAATACAAATTATTGAATTCCAAATTTAAACGAATCCAACCATAATAGAAAAATTCTATAATTTTATCATGAATCCAACAATTAATGTATTAATTTCAATATTAGATTTTTAGTAATA
Source organism: Calliphora vomitoria (assembly GCA_942486065.2). Lineage (NCBI taxonomy): Eukaryota > Metazoa > Arthropoda > Insecta > Diptera > Calliphoridae > Calliphora > Calliphora vomitoria. Next base: position 3,273,059 of record OW818033.2, on the reverse strand, counting down.
CTCACTCAGCATATGAAGTATGCTTCAAAATTCCCAAATACCTCGGTGTTCCCTTTGAACCGCCAGGTTTGTCAAATACAGTTCTGCGAGTACACATTTCAATTGATTTATGAAATTTTTTAAAGTAAAAATCTACCAACTCACTTGTATATTTCCGGTTTACCCCCATATCCAGCTTTAGCCATCTCAGGATCGATGTCCATTATTTCACGTAACTGTTCGTGTGAGACTTCATCATTTTTATCGGGTATTAGATATTTGCGAATTTCGGCCAAAGCATACGCAATACGAGCATAGCATTCGGCTGGTGTAGCTACTGTACTTATTTCCAAAAATAAATCCTTATTTAAATGACTAAAACGTGGGTCGTCTGATTTACGCAATTCTTCTTCCTTGACTTTGTCACGCATTGAATTACGCCCCTTTATGGTTATCTTACATTGTGTTTCGTCCTGCAGCCGTATAAGAGAATTTCCTTTGGGTCCCAAAATTTTTCCAGTAAAATTGAATTTCGGATATTGTTTTACTGGCACAAACACCTTTTGGGTAAGTTTCATGGGCTTTTGCTTGAGTACATCGGCATAAAATTCTCGGCCGGGTATACGTCCAGTAGAATAAACTCGATCGAAAGCTTTAACAAACATTAAAGAGGAAGCTTGCTGGGACTTTTACCAAATAATTATTAATATACAATACCTTCATCAATTAAAAGAGCACATAATGGAAATTCTTTTGTTAGACGAGCGCGTTCCTTCTCCAGATCGTTCAAAAAATTTTGAGCAACTTCATTTATCTTGGGTTGATAACCTATTCCACCACCTTGCATTTCAGTATGATCAGTTCCACGAGACATATTTTAATAATTTTTATCTTTTTTCTTGAGATATATTAAACAATTTTACAAACTTTTCCTAATCCTTTCTTTTTATAGCAAAGAATAACTAGTAAAGTAAAATGCAATTATTTATTATAAGGTGGTGTTAATTCTACAACAAGTACAAAATTTACAAAAACAATTTTCGATTTGTTTTTGTTTATGTTGATTGAGCTGTCAAAGTACGCCTGTTGTTTTTGTTTTAGTTACGTTTGTTGTAATTTTCGACGGAACAAACACTAGTGAATTTCGTAACAACAAACCTGTAATGCACATTCGCCTTGGTAAAATGGCTTCAGTAGTAGTGAAGTACATGTACCGATTATTTGGTTATCAAGTACTAAATACAGCCCAGCACGCATAAATGTACAAATTTATATTTGGTGGGAAATATGAGTGATCACAGATTATTATTCTTTTTCCTGTAGGACCTCTTATTAACGATATATGAGTGATTTTAGATTTTTCATATAAAAATTTATATTTGGTGGGAAATATGGGTGATCACAGATTATTATCTTTTTTCTCCTAGGACCTCTTATTAATGAATAAGTGATTTTAGATTTTTCATATAAAGATCGATATTTGGTTGAAAATAAAAGTGATTACAGAGTATTATCCTTTTTCCTCTATGACCTATTATTATCGATCTGAGTGATTTTAGATTTTTTAAAAATATATATTTGTATTCATTCATAATTAATTATGTTTAGGTTAGATTATTACATATAAATGTAGCGTCCATAATTGTAAAACGGAAACAGCCTAATAATAAAGCATATATTGAATTTATAACTTATATTTTAAGTATGTGTTAATAAAGATCAGTTATGTGTAGTATTAGTTATATTTATAGTTACAATGTGCGTGGTACCTCCCGTACGAAGTAAAATTTTATTATTGCAATCTGGAGTACTATTATAGTGGGAGTCTTAAAACTTTGTGTGAGCTATGGCAGAACAACGTTTGCCGAAACAGCTAGTCTTTATAAGGAAGGAAATATACAAATATATTGAGTAGATATAATGTAATGGACGGATTGTGGGGTACGTAATAGAATTTGTTTAGATGATATGCGGCCATGGTAGAGAATATACGATTGAAGAGAAACATCTTTCTTCCCATATGTTCTCATTAATATTGAACAAGTTGAGGAATATGCTAATAAAACTGCATAAATTACACACAAACACAAAGCAAGCTATCTTGCCAATTGTCAGAAGAAGATGCTGAGGCTATGTTATTTTTGAGCAGTGACCTTTTTAAGTTTTGTTTTCCAATTTGGTATGTAAGTTCTTGATTTTTTATTAACATAAGATTAAGAGTACAAATAGTTAAAAAGAAAATAGTATATATATTTATTTGTTTAAGTTTTAATTTGCCTTTTTTTACTACGGTTTTAAGAGATCTGTAAAAAAATCGTTCATTGAATGGTCATCATCGATTTTGATTTCTTGTTTATCAATATTTTCTACCGCTTTCATTATTTCATCTTGTATTTTATCGCTGTGTATTCTCTCCGGTTCAAAGTAATTCTCACCAGTAGAAAATGTTGATCGTTTTACATTGTCGTGCTGTTTATTTAGTGCATGAGATATGTATCTGTTTTGCTCAGTCTCTAAATCTTCCGTTTGTATTGCCAACACGGTATTTAGATCCTCGTTTTGATCCACTAATTTAAATATTTGATACATGTGTAGGTTATGCTTACAACGATAGTGTCGCTTAAGATTATGCATATGTTTAAACTCTATATTACACATTTTGCACGGTATCATTTCTACATCAAAGTGAAGTTCTTTGTTGTGGTCTTTTAGCTGTTTAAGACGGCTGAAGTGTATTTTACAAATTTTACAAAAGTATCGCCGCGTCATTTTTTCTTTTCCTTTTACTGTTTTAATATTTGATTTTTGAGATTTTGGAAACATAAACTTTTTATAATGATAACATTGCGCTCTAAATGTACTTTCAATGGTGCCTTCAGTTGCAACATGCACAAGCCGCAGATGACGAGATAAACTACATTTTCTTAGTTTTAAATTGCAAATATTGCATGTTATTTTAGCGCCAGTGTGTGTATTCATGTGTTCATTGAGACTTGATTGACGGATAAATCCCTTTCCGCAGACTTCACATATGAAGTCATAGTCGTTACGATGCTTCTTCAAGTGTAGCTTCAGAGTAGATTTCAATACATAAGCTTTTGGGCAAATGGGACATTTAAATAAATTCTCTTCGTGAGTTAATTCATTCGAGTATTTAGCTGATTCTATATTCTGTTTGGCTGACTTTATGTGTCTCTGTTGTTGTTGTAACAGCATTTGATTTGACGGCCCTTGGCTGAGTGAACTCGAATCTGCTCTCGTGGGAATATTCCGCTGTATTGTTCGTTGGTGTGAATTTACATGTTTATTGTATAAATAACGACGATTAAATCGTTTACTGCACTGTTCACATTTGAATATTTCCACATAGTGTGGCAGGTGTTTGTGCAGCTCATATTCATCACGTTCCCTAAAACGTTCGTGACAATGTTGACATTTGTATGGCCATTTTAAACACTTGTGTTTTTCTATTAAATGTTTTCTCAGTTCTTTATCGCTTTTGTAACATATAGAACAGTAGTCACAGCGAGCCCTTGGAATTTCATCTATAGATGAGGGTAGAAAAAGTGCACATTTGTCGAAATAATCAATGAATTTTTCAATATTTTCACTAGGCAACATGAAACGATAAAATCTTAATATACGATTTATGCTGCGTCTCATTTTCAGCGAAGTTATATTTAGTGACCACTTATCGTTAATTATTTGACATAGTTCCTCTATGGCTTTGTAATAGTCTTTATTGAAAGGTTGTTCATGGAATTTCCATAATACTGGATAATTTTGAATACTCTCTAGCAGTGAAACCATGATGTCTTCTGGTGTATACTCAAAAACAAGCTATAAAGAAATAGTATAACTTGTAGAAATTTTTGCAAAATTCTCATACAGGGACATTTTGTATTACCTCGATCGGCTTTTGATGGAAATTGTCAACAGAAAATGCTTTATTTTCAGGTTCCGGCTTAATTGTAACCGTACTGCTTCTTTTAAGAAATCGACTTAGAGGGGTTTCATTTGAATTTTGCTAAAAGTAGCGTTTTTATTAATCTATAAGTTAAGGAATTTAAGTGTTTATATTTACCCGTTCATTAACTTTGTTACTATCAAAATCCTTTAAATAAAGTATGCCCGAATCCAATACCTAAAAATATAATACGTAAATTAAATATGATTGAAATTAAACATTTTTCGCATTACCCTTGGTGGTCTTGTTTTCACAGTTTTATACACATTTTCAAATACATTTATATTTTTTAAGGTTTGTTGGGCCACTCTCTTATGTACTAGTCTAGTCATCTTGTTTTTAACTAATGGTTTTAGGGTGCGTGAAAATGAATGCCTTCTCGAAGGAATATTCTGTTGGCCATTGTTTAGAGTATAGATTGGACGAGTATTTTTGGGCAACGAAGTTGTTGAAGTTGGAGTATTTAATTTAGCACTAAACGCAGTCTTTTTTGGACTTATATTTTCACAATTCATAAATTTTTGTAAAAAATTACTTGTTTCGATGTTGTTAGATGCAGAATTTTTTATGATCACAATGTTATCCTCTTCTGTGTTTAGAAAATTTTTATTTAAAACTGTTTCATTCAAGAGTTTAATTAGTTTATCAGCTAAACTTATATTAAATGTCTTATTGCTGGACTGGTGTGGTTTGGACAATAAAGGTGGTGGTGGGTTTAATTTTAGTGGTTTATTATTACATTTCTGCGGTTTGGGCAATAAAGGCGGTAGTATGATAGGTTCTTTGAAAACCGGCTGAGATGGTGGTATTTGTATTATAGGATTAGAAACAATATTATATTTTATTTCTGGCTTCATTGGCGAAGTTGATGGAGATCCTATAGGTGTATAGTCATGATCCTGTGAATGATATTTAGACATTTTAAAGGCTTCTTCTTTTTTGAAATGCTTCTCCCTTAAATGAACAACGAATGCTGACCATTTCTCTAATGGAAATATTTCACTACAATAGAAACAATTAAGGCGGTATTCCTCTATTAAATCTGAAATCTGTACTGAACCACAGAGACGTGTATTAGTTTGGGTCCACATCGAGCAAGATACTGATTTGATCATAGGAATTTGTATCACAGGCTGTATAGTGTTAGATTGATCAATAAGATTTTGCGGAAATACTACAGTTTCAAGTATAGGGAAATCTGGATCTCTAGGAAATTAATAAATATACATAATTTAATATAAAAATAAACGTAAGTGCGTATGTATTTTGTTCTTACTACCCACCTCCAATTCTTTGGCTTTCTTCTAAAAGGAAGCGCTAATGTATCGCTTATTACACTGCAATTTCCACAAAAAAAATTTTCTTGGAAGAGTTTATATGTAAAAACATATTTTTAATACTTACGGTATGTCAGGAACTGCATCAGTTCTTAAACCTTTTTTAGTGGTTTGTAAATATGAAAAGTGCCTGTTACATGCAAATATACTCTCCATGTTTGGTTCTTCAATATCAAAAAAGTCCAGCCATAAATTTCTTCTGCGGAATTTAAGCAAAAAATCGTAACTATTACTAGAAGATACAAACATAATATACCTTTCATTGTCAGTTTTCCTACTAGGAAAAATATAAAGATTATTAGCTGGTGGGCAACCTAAGGCACATCTCTTTTTTTCCATTTTACATATATTATTTTTTATTTTCGAATTTATTAAAGTTTTTAAATAAAACAAAAGTGTATTTTTCTGTGTTTACGATTACTGCAGTTTTATTATACTTTGTGGCAAGGCGAATTTATAAAAGGTGGCTGCCCGAAGATATCAGACAAGGCGAATTTATAGAAGGTGACGACAGAACTACAACAAATACAACATGTACAAAAACAACAGGTACTTTGTTTTTGTAAAAAGATAAGTGAACTGTCAAAGTTGCCTGTTATTTTTCGCCACAACAACCACAAGTGAATTGACAGTTCACTTGTCTAAACAACTGAATATAAAAAATAATCAGCTGTTCTTGTGAGGTCACCTTCTATAAATTCGCCTTGATATCAGACGAATTCGTTTGTTTTTTTATATATGGAGTTTGACGTTTGCCAAAGAAAACAGCTGTTTAGTTGAGGTCACCGTATATAAATTCGCCTTGATTTGTGGTTTTCAAGGCGTATTTAACAAGTTGACAGCCACAAAGTATACAGCAAGGCGAATTCATACAAGGTGGTGGCAGTTCTACAAAAACAACAATTGGTCTTAACAAATGTCAAAAAAAAAAATTAAAAATTAAACAAATATGTATTAAAACTAAATATGGTGTATATAATTAAATAGTGAGGGCTTTACTTATTTGTGTAAAAAATAAGTATTTTGTTAATAAGCTTAGAATATGTAGATATTTAAATATAAAAACAAGCTTTGACATTTGTTAGAACCAAAAAGCCTTGTATAAATTCGCCTTGGTATACAGAGGTGCCAATTTTGACGTTTGAAAAAAATCCAAAAACAGTTCATATGGAAAGCTCTTATGGAAAAGGTAATTAATAGTGATTTTTGATGACTAATTTATTGTGTGTTAAAGTAAATTGCTATATGTTACATGCAGCAAAAATATAAACTAAGGGCAATTCCAAGGCGAATTTATAGAAGGTGACCTCAGAAGAACAGCTGACAAGGCGAATTTATACAAGGTGACGACAGAACTACAACAAATACAAAAACAACAGGTGCTTTGTTTTTGTTAAAAGACAAGTAAACTGTCAAAGTTGCCTGTTGTTGTTTTTGCTTTTGGGTTTGTTGTATTTTTCGCCACAACAAACACAAGTGAACTTGTCTAAACAACTTAATATAAAAAATAATCAGCTGTTCTTCTGAGATCACCTTCTATAAATTCGCCTTGAGGGCACACTTAGAAAGGTGACTGCCAAGGTATATTAATTATAAGGTAGTGTTATCAGACCAGCTGATCGTTTTTTGCTACTGTGTTCATTTTTCGCCGTGGTGCAGTATAAATGTCAAACTTTGTTTACATTTTGTAAATGTCAAACTTTGTTTTGCTGTTAAATTCGTTTATGTTTTAAAACCAATAATTATACTACACGAAATTAGTTTTATTTTTAAAAACATAAATTAAATTACAAACAGATTCAAATTTATAAACATTTTTTGTTTAACAAAAATTCGCTTTGATTTATTTGTCAGCTGTTTTTGATATTTTTCCCTGACAGCTAATTCGCCTTCAAATGCAGGCACAATGTCAAACTACATATAAAAAAAATATAACCAATTCGCTCGGTATTCTGAATTCGCCGATGACACTACCTTATAAATTAATATACCTTGGGTGACTGCGATCACCAACTTGTATATAAATTCGTCTTGGCTAAAACCACATAAACAAATTGCAAGTGGTTTTTGTAAATGTTGTACTTGTTGTAGAATCGACACCACCTGATATATAAATTCGCCTTGAACGTAGCCATAGGGAATTATACATAGGGACTCCGTTTGTCAAACAAAAATAGAACAAATCATATGTCTGATACAACAATAAAATACATTGACTAACATGTATTTTGTTGTTGCAAGAGTTAGGTTTTTGACCGTAGTACTCCCTGACTCTCTATTTTCAGTATATATAATCTTCAGTATAATAGTATTTTCTATAAAAAATCCTCAGTATAATAGAAATTTTGACATACAATGGGTTAAAATCGGGAAAAATGTTTTTTAGCCCGTTTTTTTTTCACCAAAAATGTTGTTTACCATAAACATTCTAAAAAATTAAAAAAAAAAATTTCTCCAAAAAATATTTTCAATCTTTATCTTAAAGTACCTATACTTTGGTGACGGGCATATAAGATTCGACACAGCCGAATATCTGACCTAAGTAATACACTAAAGGATAAACGAAAAATTAAATTATTTATAGCATAGATTTTATTAGTGTTTTGAAATTTTATTCAAAGTAATTATTATACAACGTATAATGGAAATAATATAATGATGGTATTCAGCTCAACAATTTTGGTCTTGCAACACAAATATTTTTTATTGGAAATTATTATTTAAGACGAATTTAACATTATTATTGTTAGATTAGCCGTTATTATTGATATATATATATATATGGTGTATTTTTAGCAAAGGGTTGCTAACATCAAATAATTTTGCAAGGATAAAAATGGTGATGTGAATTCGTTAACTAATAGTCAAATATTAAATTACATACAGACATACATATGTAGCTATTTGCTATTTCATTAAGATTAACTTTCCAAATAATAAAAGAAAATATCATGGGAAATCCCGCATAAAATAAAAAGAATCCCAGATAATTTTTACCGCTGAAAAATTTTTAGTCGCTTTGGTTTCCACTTTGTTCATTCATTTCCTCTTTTGTCATTGATAACACTTTATTTATATCCTCGTCCTTATCGACTAATTCGAATGCTTGATAGTCACTCAACTTGTGCTTTTCACGATAATGACGTTTTAGATTAGTTTTTTGTGCCAATTGTGAATCACACATTTTACACGATACTTTGTTTATATTGCCATGATTTTCCCTGTTGTGATCTTTGAGGAATTTGAGACGATCAAAATGTATATTACAGACTTTACAATCGTATTGACGAGGAACCTTTTCTTCGGATCGTTTTGAACGTTTTGAGGGCTGGTAAATGGGATTGATCTTATGTGTTCGTCTCTGAGGGTGTGTGAGTTGATTATGCCTGTGACCTTTAGCTCTAAATGTACTTTCAATGGTGCCCTCTACTGCCACATGACAAGTTCGCAGGTGGCGGTATAGATTACCCCTTCTCAGCTTTAAATTACATATATTACACGATATTTGGATTCCATTGTGTGTATCCATGTGCTCATTCAGATATTTTTGTTGAAGAAATCCTTTTCCACACACTTCGCATATATAATCTAATTGATTGCGATGTTTCTTTAAATGAATTGTAAGAGTAGGGCTTTTGAAATAAGATTTCGGACACAGATGACATTTAAATTTTTTTTCTTCGTGATAGTATTTGTGACTTCGTAACTCTCCATTGGTTCTAAACTTTTTGCCGCATTCGTTACATACGTGATTTCTAGGTTCTTCAATCTGTTTTTGTTGATGTTTAGCTAAATGTTGATTGTACTCACTGCGATGATTTAATTTCTCATTGCATTGTTCACATGTAAATATTTCAACATAATGTGGCAGACGTTTGTGAAACTCATATTCCTCGTTGTCTTCATAACTTTCAGCGCAGTGTTGACACTTGTGGGGCCACTTCAATGACTTGTGTTCTTCTACAAGATGCCTTCTCAACTCAACATCCTCTTTGAAACAAATAAAACAGTGCGAACATCGAGCATGGGGAATTTCCATCACAGTTGATGGTAGAAATGCAGCACACTTGTCGAAATATTCAGAAAATTTTTCAATATTCTCATATGGGAATACAAAACGGTAAAATCTTAACACACGATTAATGCTGCGACGCATTTTCAATGAATCTATATTCAATGACCATTTGACATTAACTATTTGACACAAATCTTCGATGGCTTCAATATAGTCATCATTGAATGGTTTGTCATGAAATTGCCATAAAACGGGATAGTTTTTCATGGTCTCTAGTAGTGAAAGAATTATATCTCGCGGTGTATATTCAAAAACAAGCTATAAATTGGAAAATGCTGTCGTTAAATAAGTTCATATGGAAGATCTTTATAAATTACCTCGGTAGGCGTCTGTTGCAGATGGTCTATAGGTAATGGATTACATTCAACTTCTTCTTCTGGCTCTATGGTTTCCTTATCAGATCTTTTGAGACAGCGACTTAAGGTAGTTCTATTTGAAATTTGCTAAAAAGTTATTTAATATTAGTTTGAAACCTCAATAAATCAAAGATATTTTTATTCTTACACGCTTTATTATTTTATCATTCTTCTTATCTTTTATATAAAATAATCCCGGAGACCTTTCCTAAAAGCATTTAAATAAAAATTATATGTAAAAATCAACCACAGATATTTTAAAAAACATACCCTTTTCATTAAAGCGTTCCGTATCATAATATTTTTTATTGGTCTTGTCTTTTCGTTTTTAGATTCAATATTGTTGGAATTAGTTGAGTCTCTAGTCATTTTTCTCTTTGTTGTATGTTTTTTTGTTACACCCAAGTTTTTACTTTGAAAACGAACTTTGGACGAAGCCGCAGTTGTACTTAATAGTTTATTTTCCATGTTGGTACCACTAGATGTTGACGATGAATTTGATGGAACTTTGGATACAATGAAACTATTCAAAATATCTATGTTGTTAGACACCATCATAGTTTCCTCTTCTGAGTACTGAAAATTGGGATTTAAAACAGTTTCATCCAATAGTTTAATTAGTTTGTCAGCTAAGCCAAAAATAAATGGTTTGTCCTGGGGTTTATCTAATAAGGTTGGTGGTGTTTTAGGTTCTTTAAAAAGTACTTCAAGTGGGAGATCATCCATAATAGGGCTATCTTCCATTTGCTCACACCTTAATGACGTTAAAAAATCAAAATGCAAAAGCACATTTTTAACTAGAGCTTAATATATATGTACTTATGATAAAACTAAATCTTCAAACTCACTTGACAATTTGTTGGGTACCAACTACTTCCGGTTCGATTTTTATCATTTCACTTAATTCCTCATGTGAAACATCATCGTTTGTTTCTGGTATGAGACATTTACGTATTTCTCCCAAGGCATACGCAATACGGGTATAACACTCAATTGGTGTAGACACTGTGCTTATTTCCAAGAACAAATCTTTATTTAAATGTTTAAAACGCGGATCTCCCGATTGTCGCAGTTCTTCTTCCTTAACCTTGTCAATCATAGAATTACGCCCTTTGATTTTAATCTCACATTGTGTTGCCTCTTGGAGTTGCACTAAGGAACTCCCGAACATACTAGATAAATTTAATTCAGGATATTGTTTTACAGGCACAAAAACCTTTTGGGTAAGCTTCATTGGCTCTTGATTGAGTACATCTGCATAACTTTCACAACCAGTTACAAGTCCGGTGGAAAAAAAACGGTCCAAAGCTAAAATATGTTTAAAAAATAATTCAAATAAAATAGAAACTTATCAGGACTTACGTACGTACCTTCATCAATCAAAAGGGCACATATCGGAAAATTATCTGTCAAACTGGATTGTTCCTTTTGCAAATCTTCCAAGAGACTTTGGTTAACTACGTTTGTTTCTGGTTGACATGCTTGCGCATAATTTGATGATTCAGGATTGAGGTCTTCAGAAGACATATTTCAATCCTTGTGTTTAATTATTTTCCTTAAACAATATTAAATTTTTTCTTGAAAACAAGGGAAAATATTTATTAGTGTTGTAAGATTTTGTATAGACTACCAAAAGTAAAGTGGTTACTTTTCATTTTGTTGTTTTTGAACAGAGATGCCACACGAAAAATCCCGCAATCTGCAAATCCGGTAAACTAGGGATTTTTGAAATGAGATCCCAGTATTTTTGGTATTTTATTTACTAATACTTTGCAAATTCTAAATTAACGTTTTATAAAACTATTTTGTTTGTAGAAAAATAATTAAGAATATAATATTCGACAGAGCAGTTGCTTTCTATAGTTGAAACAAAAAAATCTACTTTTTGGACCTTTCGAATGTTGAAAACTCGACATTTCTTTTCAGCATTTGCCATATAAGAAAAATCGACTTTTTGACTATTTTCGAATTTTTCTTGTTATTTCGACTTTCGATTCTATTTGAATGTAAACAAGTAAGAATGCAATATTCTGCTATGCCGAAGGTAACGATATATTGTTAGTGTTAAGTTTCCCTGAAGATGCTACACAGCGGAGTAGTAGGGTTCTATAAGTCGATTGTTCGAACAATCGACTTTTTGCTGAAAAAAGTCGAAAAGTCTAAGTCGACTTTTTGGTCACAAAAAAGTCGAACATTCGATTAGTTATCACAAAAGTCGATAAAAGTCGAATAGTCGATAAAAGTCGAATAGTCGAAAAAAGTCGACTTTTAAGATTGTTAAAAAAATGTTTAATTGCAACATTATACTAAAACAAAATATGCACAGAATAACATAATAATTTTATGTTATTGCAAGTTGGTACACTTACATTTTTTCTAGTGTATGCAAAAATAAATAATAAGTAAATGTTCATAAAAAAATGCTCTTTCTACATATTATATATTATCGCCTTAATACATTTAATTTTTATTGCTAAAATTAACAGAAGGCGCATCAATAAATGCAGAAACCATGTATTTTTTACAAAAAATGGTAAAAAGTGGAAAAAAGTCGAAAATAGTCGGAAAGTCGAAAATAGTCGAAAAAAGTCGAAAAGTCGATTTAATTAAAAAGTCGAAAGTTCGAAAAGTCGACTTTTCATAAATTACCAAAAGTCGAAAGTTCGAAAAGTCGACTTTTTAAAAATCGAAAAAAGTCGAAAGTTCGAAAAGTCGACTTTTTGTTTCAACTATAGAACCCTACGGAGTAGCGAAATATTGTAAATATGTAAATAACAAACAAAAAATTAGAACTAAAATTATAAAATAAATTGGGCTGAAAAATGTATTATATTTTATAGCGTAAATCATCTAATAACTATAAATAAATATGTAACTTAATAATTAACACAAATGTATTTATATTACAAAACAAAATAAATTTTATTTATAAACTAGTGTTCAAGCCAGAAAGAAACTCTTCTCCCTGATCGAAATTTAAAAATCTGACAGCTTTAGGATTACTACCTTTTTTTCAAGTCTTCGAGGAGTTATAAAAAGCTATGGAAAGAAGCAAATATACACAAAACTGTTTAGGAAATTATAAATATAAACGATATAAATCTTTTTTATGGTTGTCTTAAAAGATCACTAAAAAATGCAGTCATTGTATGATCATCATCGACTTTAATGTCTTCTGTAGAGATATTATCAACAGCCTTCATTATTTCATATTGTATTGAAGAATTTTGCATTCTTTCTTCCTCAAAGCAAATCTCACCTGCAGATGGATCTGATTTTATTATTGTTGTTTGGTAACTTGGGGTTTTAACACTGCTAGCACCATTCAGTGAATATGATAAAGTTTCGGACATTTTCTCTAACTCTTCCGATTTGATTGCCAACACTGTACGCACGTCTTCGTTTTTATCGACTAATTTGTAAACTTGATACACATGCAACTTATGCTTTTCACGATAATGACGTTTTAGATTGTGTTTTCGTCTAAATTCGGAACCACATACTTTACACGGCCACTTCTCAACATCGGAGTGAAACTGTACGTTGTGGTCTTTGAGGAATTTGAGACGATCGAAGGGTATTTTACAGATTTTACAAACGTATTGGCGTGGCAAGTTCTCTTTGGGTTTTTTAGAGCGTTTATAATATGGCATTGGTCGCAGTAACCTTTTGTAATTATGATTTTTCGCTCTAAATGTAGTTTCGATGGTGCCTTCACATGCCACATGTACAGTCCGTAGATGACGCATTAGACTGCATTTTCTCAATTTTAAATTGCAAATATTACAAGTGATTTTAGCTCCAGTGTGTTTTTCCATGTGTTCATTAAGGTACGCCTGATGTATAAAACCCTTACCACATACTTCGCATATAAAATCCAATTCTTTGCGGTGTCTTTTTAAGTGTAACATCAAACCGGTGCTATTAAAGAAGGATTTCGAACACAGATTACACTTGTGTTTTCTTTCACCGTGATAAATTTTATGAGATTTTAATTCACCGTTCGATTTAAATTCTTTGCTACATATGTTACACTTATACTTTCCAGTTTCTGTTATTTGAATTCGTTTGTGCAGTTCCAAATGTTTTTGGTATAAATAATGACGACTGAACTTCTTATTGCACAATTCACAGGTGAAAATTTCGACATAATGTGGCAGACGTTTGTGCAACTCATATTCATCACTCTCCCTGAAACGTTCCGTGCAGTGTCGACACTTATAAGGCCATTTCAAAGATTCATGTTCTTCTATCAGATGTTGTCTCAAATCAATATCATTTTTGTAACACAAACAACAGAGAAAACATCGAGCCTGTGGAATTTCATCTACAGATGAGGGTAAAAAAAGTGAGCATTTTTCAAAATAATCAGCAAATTTCTTTATGTTTTGGCATGGCAACATATAACGATAAAATCTTATTATATGATTTATACTGCGTCGCATTTTTAAAGAATCTATATTCAGTGACCATTTGACGTTGATTATTTGACACAAATCATCGATGGCTTTATTATAATCTTCATTGAATGGTTTATCATGGAATTCCCACAAAACCGGATATTGCTGCATACAGTCCAGCAACAAGTCTATTATGACCCGTGGTGTGTATTCGAAAACAAGCTGTAAATAGAAAAGCATCATGTGTAATGAAAAAATTTTTTTTGCTACATTTTTTGTAAATTACCTCTGTGGGTTTTAGTTGCAGACTTTCAATGGAAAATGGTTTATATTCTTCTTCATCTTCTGGCTCTATTGTATTTGCCCTTTTAAGACAGCGACTTAAAGCAGTCTTATTTGATGCTTGCTATAAAGTTTTGATCAAATTAATTATTATTCTGTAGGTAATTGATATTTACAGTTTTAAATTTCCTACCCGCTTGGTCAATATATTACTGCTAATATCCTTTAAATAGAATATTCCGGAAGATATAACCTAAAAATAAAATAAATCCATTTTTAAATACTTATATACTACTACAATTTTATAGTGAAATGGTGAATATGAATTTATGTCTTGAAGTGTCAAGAGAACCATAACTAAACTTACGGCTAAACTTGTGGATAAAAAAGTTGTTTAGGTAAAAAAAAGTCAGAATGAAAAAAATTTGTTGGTGAAAAAAATTCGGGTTTTAAAAATATTTTTTTCCCGATTTGATCAATTTTCGATTAGAATTTCTATGGCTATAACTAAAAATAGCTATATTCTGCTGTGTCGAATCCTATATAACCTTCACCAAATTATTGACAACAATTGTTGCTGAAATAATATTTTAGGTAAAACAATTTGTTAATGAACAAAAAAAAAAAAAAAAATTTGGTGAAAAAAAATTGGGTGGAAAAAATTTAATAAATCATATTTTGCAGTAATGATTTTTGATGATGCTCATGTTAATTTGTCTTACCTTTGGCTTTGTTTTCATAGTTTTGTATATATTTTCAAATGTATTTTTTGAAGATTGTTGCACAATCCTCTTCTTAATTGGTTTTGTATTTTCGTTATTAGAACAATGTGTTATGGTGGAAGTTGTTGGTTCGTTGTAGTCGACATTAGTGATTGGCTCAGTTGCTTTCGCTGTAATTCTTCTTTTTACAGCACGATTTTTAGATGCATATGAAGATGAATTTCTTCTGGATAGAATATTTTGTTGACCACCACTCAGAGAATAAATTGGTCTCTTAGTTTTAGATGAGGTTGTGCGTTTAAATTTTTTAGCAGAGGTTGGCATTGCCATTGCTGAGCTCCCCGATTCTATGAAATTATTCAAAATTTCAATATTGTTGGTAATCGACATGTTCTGCTTTTCTGTATTTTGAAAATTGGGATTTAAAACTGTTTCATCCAACAGCTTAATAAGTTTGTCAGCCAAGCACATACTAAATGACTTATCTGAAGATTCCACTGGTTGTAGTAACATGGGTGTCGGTAGTGGAGGACTTGAGTCTATAACAACAGTTTCAAGTTGTGGAACTGCTATAATAGGATCAAATAAGGAATTTATATTTGATTTTTCTTGCAATACTGGTTGTTCTAATAAAGATAGTGTTGAATTAAGCCCAAAAACTAATGATTCAGATGGCGAATTTGTTACTATATTCAATTTGTCATTGCCTTTGGACGATGGCAATCCTATGGGAGTATAGTCGTGTTCTTCTGAGAGATATTTAAAACATTTAAAGGCTTCCTCTTCTTCAAAATGTTTCTCTTTCAAATGTTCCACAAATTTGGACCATTTTTCCAATGGAAATATTTCACAACAATAGAAACAGTTAAGGCGATATTCATCTACAAACTCTGAAATTTGCACTAAGCCGCAGACGCGTGTATTAGTTTGCGTGGCCTTTGAACTAGAAACCGTTTTGATACATGGCGTAGATTTTTCATGTAACAGTGGTGGTTGAATGTTATTCTTATTAGACACATTTTGTGCAAATATTCCAGTTTGTTTTCGATAAATTATATATTCTGGATCTCTAGGAGTAACTACAGTGACATTTTGTCTAAAAAATATATTCATGTTAAAACATACTAGAAAATACATAATCATTATGTTTTATTTACAAACCTCCAACTTTTTGGCTTTCTTCTAAATGGTGGATTTGGGTTATTGTATATTATTCTGCAAATATTGAGGAAATATTTAATAAGATGGAAAAATTAATGGGTTTTTTGACAATTAGTACTCGTTTCAATATCGCCATATTCCCATACTATTTACATATCCGTCCGATTTAAAATAATAATATATTATTAAATAAATCCCACATCTTAGCTTTTGTAGAATATAATACTTACTTACATATTTTATCCTCAATTGCCTATCAGTAATAGTCAATGCAATATATCCCCTTCATTATATGTATAAATATGTATGTACACAAATTACAAAATGATTATCTTTGTAAGCCTTTCGATTGATTTAAAATCCATAATGGAATTTGGACAAACGACAAAACGCAAGATTGACAATACACTCAATACTTACGGTACATCTGGAACTGCATCTCTTCGAATACCTTTTGGAGTGGCTTGATAATGTGAAAAATGTCGATCGCAAGCAAATACATCTTTAATATTTGGTTCCTCCATATCAAAATAGTCCAACCACAATTTCCTCCTGAAAATGTTATTAATAACAAACCGATATTATTGAATTTGTATATTATATCCAATGCATGTTTAGTTTACCTTTCTTCATCTTTTTCTCTTGTTGGAAATTTATAAAGGTTATTGCCCGGTGGGCAACCTATTGCACAAATCTTCCTTATCATTTTATTTGCTAAAATTTAAGATATTATTATTTTTTGAAATCTTTTATTGAATTGTTGATTTTATTTATTGTTAATATTCACCAAAGCGAATTCATATAAGGTGATGGCAGTTTTACAAAAACAACAACAGGCATAGAGAAACAACAAGAGCGGAAACTAGAAAAAAACTCAAACAAATATTTTACTCAAAATAATCACACATACGAGTGTTGTTTTTGTTTTCACATAGTTTTTTTTCTAATACAATCTCAGTAGGGTTCTATAGTTGAAACAAAAAGTCGACTTTTCGAACTTTCGACTTTTTTCGATTTTTAAAAAGTCGACTTTTCGAACTTTCGACTTTTGGTAATTTATGAAAAGTCGACTTTTCGAACTTTCGACTTTTTAGTTAAATCGACTTTTTTCGACTTTTCGACTTTTTTCGACTATTTTCGACTTTCCGACTATTTTCGACTTTTTTCCACTTTTTACCATTTTTTGTAAAAAATACATGGTTTCTGCATTTATTGATGCGCCTTGTGTTAATTTTAGCAATAAAAATTAAATGTATTAAGGCGATAATATATAATATGTAGAAAGAGCATTTTTGTATGAACATTTACTTATTATTTATTTTAGCATACACTAGAAAAAATGTAAGTGTACCAAATTACAATAACATAAAATTATTATGTTATTCTGTGCATATTTTGTTTTAGTATAATGTTGCAATTAAAAATTTTTTTAACAATCTTAAAAGTCGACTTTTTTTGACTTTTATCGACTATTCGACTTTTTTCGACTTTTATCGACTTTTTTCGACTTTTATCGACTATTCGACTTTTATCGACTTTTTTGATAACTAATCGAATGTTCGACTTTTTTGTGATCAAAAAGTCGACTTAGACTTTTCGACTTTTTTCAGAAAAAAGTCGATTGTTCGAACAATCGAACAATCGACTTATAGAACCCTAAATCTCAGCAGTTGGGTTTTTGACAACTGAGTTAGGTCTTTGACAGGAGAGTTTCCGCTCTATATATATTTCTCTATGACAACAGGTATTAGCAAATGTCAGAAAACAGAAATGAAAAATTTAAAAAAAATGCCTATTAAAACATATATAAATATTTCTCTTTGTATTTGAACTTAATCCTATGTCTATGCCTGATACATATTTTGTCATGATTATTAGTATTATTGCTTCGTGTGGTGGTTTAAGTTATTTATGTAAAAACTAAGTATTTTAGGGCAATATTAATATATAAAAATAGTTGACAGCCGCTAGAACAAAAAAATGAAATGGTGGACTGACTCCACCATATATGAATTCGTCTTGATATTCACTATAAAATGATAACAATTTTAAACAGCTGTGTCAGATTTGCCAGACCTGGGATTAGGGATTACTAAAATTCCCAAATGTAATTTAATCATATAATGTTGCGACAGCATACATATTTACGTTTTTATTTTATTATTGTTAGGAATAATGTTGGCAGTATATTAGTATCGGTTGAAATTTGTTTTATAATGGGAACATGTTATGAATATTTGAGATTTATATTCTCGAGAAATTTGCTCTTGACAGCGAAAATTCGCATGTCCGTTTTACCCCATATTGGACTTTTAAAACAAGAGAGCTGTATTCGACTGTGCCGAATCTTATAAGCCCTTCACCAAAGTATACTTTAAGATAAAGAGTAACTTTTTTTTGGTAATAAAATACAAAATTTGACCCATTGTTAGTCCGGATTACATAAGTAGTTGGAAACGTCCATATTGTCTATGATAATTTATTGACTCCCGTTTTTTTATGGTCCGATTTTCTAGAATTTAAATAGCAAACGAACAGGGACTATAGCGTATATATTAATGTACCAATCATGTTCTTTGGAGGGGCATGGTTCCAACAGATTATATATACTTTATGGAACCGCAAATGAAAAATGTAGAAATTACAAACTGAATGACACATTTTTATAAACCCTTAACACTCATTGGTGAAGGAGATGAACAAACTTACACTCATATTAATAAACGACTGTTAAAGTTTTAAATGAATTACTGCGCACATTTTTCGTACAAGATTCGTGTTTTACGTATTTTTATTAAGTTAAAACTAATTAAACAAAGTTATATATTATTAACATTATAATACATTACTTCTATTTTTATAGCTAACAATCTTAAAATGTTTAACAGTTATTTTAAAAGATTTGTAAAAAAATCATTCATATAATGATCATCATCGACTTTAATTTCGTGTGTACTCGTATCATGATCAGCTACTTTCATTATTTCATCTTGTATTGTGTCACTGTGCAATCGTTCTTCGTCAATATAAATCTCTTCTGCTGCTGGATCTGATTTGACTATTTCTGTATGAATAGGAGTTTTTACACTGCTTGGTCCATTTAATGAATATGCTAAAGTTTCGCATAATTTTTCTAACTCTTCTGGTTGGATTGCTAACACTGTATCTAGATCTTCATTTTGATCGACTAATTTAAAAGCCTGATAGACATGTAAATTGTGCTTTTCTCGATAATGACGCCTTATATTTATTTTATGTCTAAATACCGTATTGCATATTTTACACGGCCATTTCGGTGCATCGGCATGAAACTCTTTGTTGTGTTCTACAAGGAATTTGTAACCTTCAAAACGTATGTTACAGATTTTACAAATGTAATTTTTCTCTTTCTTATATCTTTTGCGATAACTACGTCGTCGATTGGGACGTAATAATAATCTTTTGTAGTGATGATTTTTGGCTCTGAATGTTGTTTCGATGGTGCCTTCACATGCCACATGGACAGTTCGCAAGTGACGCATTAGGCTTGATTTTCTTAATTGCAAATTACATATGTTACAAGTGACTTTAGCTCCAGTGTGTTTGGTCATGTGTTCCCTAAGATTAGTATGATGGATAAAGCCCTTGCCACACACTTCACACATTAATTCATATTCTTTATTATGACTCATTATGTGGCGCCTTAGTGTCGCATTCGTATAATACGATTTTGGACACAGATGACACTTGTGTTTTTTCTCTCCATGATATATCAAATGACCCCGTAATTCACTACTAATTTTAAATACTTTGCCGCAAATATTGCACACGTATTTTCCGGGTTCATCACTTTGCTTTATTTGGTGTCTAGATACATGTTTGTTGAATTTATTGCGATGAACAAAGCTCTTGTTGCATAGTTCACATCTAAATACTTCTTCAAAGTGCGGCAGAAGTTTGTGGAACTCATATTCATCACTCTCCCTAAAACATTCCTTGCACTGTACGCACTTGTGAGGCCATTGCAAATACTTGTATTCTTCCAACAGGTGAGCTTTTAATTCGCTTTCATTTTTGAAGCATCTATAACAATGAGAACAGCGAGCATAGGCAATATCATATACAGATTTAGGCAGAAAAGCAGCACATTTATCGTAATAGTTAGCAAATTGGTTAACATTTTCAACATTTTCACATGGGTACACAGAACAATAGAATTTCAGAATACGATTTACGCTGCGTCGCATTTTTAAAGTGTCTATATTCAAAGACCATTTTTCGTTGATTAATTTGCACAGCTCTTCGATTGCTTCATAATAGTCTTCGTTGAACGGTTCGTTATCAAATTCCCACAAGACCGGGTAATTCTTCATGCTCTCCAACAGAAAATCTATTATATCATGAGGTGTATATTCGAATGAAAGCTATAAAGAGATAATAACAAATAACAAAAGCTGTTTGAAAGAACACTTATTCGCGTTATGTACCTCTGTAGTCTCCTGTTGAAAATTTTTAGTAGTATAGGGTTCACCTTCGTCCCTAACTTCTACTGGCTCTATTGTGTCAATTGTATCAGATCTCTTAAGGCAGCGACTTAAAGCTGTTTTATTTGATGTATGCTATAAACCAAGTATGTTATGTTTTTATATACACATATATTGTAATTTATTCTTACCCGTTTTGTATTTTTTAAATAAAGTACACCCGAAGAGATGATCTATAAGTGAAATTCTATTAGTAGAATTAAATATAGTTTTATACGATTGCATCAAAATATGCTGTTTCCTTGTAAACATATAATCATCATATAAATTCAACTCACCTTTTTCCCTGTATTTCCTATAACATTTTTAGAAGATTTTCTAATAGTCCTCTTTTTAATCGGTTTGTTCTTTTCATTTTTAGAAGAGTATGGAAAGGGGGAAGTCTTGGCTCCATTATTGACGCTGTTGGTTGAATCGTTCAATGTAGTTGGAACTTTAAACGAAAAGCTCTCTGGGTTGTCAGTAATCATAATGGTCTCCTCTGGTGTATAATAGAAATTCGGATTTAAAACATCAGCTTCAGGTGGATCATATGTAGATTCTAGTGGTTTGACTACGTATGGTAATAGTGAGTTAGCATTAATAACAATAGTTTCAGGTGATGGAGTATGTATAATAGGATCGACATCAATTGGAGAGGACGATGGTAAACGTATGGGAGTATAATCGTGATCAATAGAAACATATTTGGATATTTTAAAGGCTTCTTCATTTGCAAAGTGCTTTTTCTGCAGATGATTTCTGAATATTTTCCATTTTTCCATTGAAAATGCTTTACAACAATAGAAACAATTAATCCGATATTGATCTGCAAACTCTGAAACTTGTATTGTGCCGCAGAGACGAGTATTAGTTTGCGTGGATGCTGTCCTTGAATCCGTTTTAATAAGAGGGATTTCTAAAACAGGGTTCCCTTGGAATAGAGCTGACTGAACATTGTTATTTATGTTGTAAACATTTTGTGTAAATATTCCATCTTTCTTGCTATAAATTATATCTTCTGGTATGCCAGATGTTGTTACAAAGCCCTTTTTTCTAAAATGTATTAAAAATTTAAATTTGCTTATTGTATTTTAAAGATGACTTGTTTTATGTTGAACATATTTTACATTTACTTACATCAATTTGTTAGGGTTTTTACTAAATGGCTGTATTATGGTATTGTATATTATGCTGCAATTATTGAGGAAATCCATATATAAGTATGTATATATAATTAAAAAGTCAATGGACAAACTATAAGTTTTATGTCTTTTTTTATTACTTTTCAAGCGTGCTAGAAATTTTTTATTTTTTTATATGTAAAAATACTTAGGAACTCATAGACATAAAATTTGTAAATAGTGTAGTCGAAAATGTTTTATTTTTAATTGACAATAGTTTATAACTTACGGTACATCTGGAACTGCATCCATTCGAATACCTTTCTCAGTGGATTGCATATGGGAAAAGTGTCTTTCACAGGCAAAGATATCCTCAATATTAGGATCCTCCATATCAAAAAAGTTTAACCATAACTTTCTTCTGCAACATTTTAAAATGTAAATTACTTTATTTATTATACAACTTTTAGCGCCTGATTTTGTATACAAAACAACAAATATTAAAAAAAAAATTAAGAGTATTCGAAAAACAGGTTTTCGAATTATTCAAAAAATTTTTTTTTTAACCGGCTTCTTTCTCATTATATGCAGTATTATTTCAGTTTACTAGAAAAAATTAGATTGCAATAATGTGTATACGTTCGTGATATATTTTTTGAAAAATAAATCATACATAAACAAATCAAATTAATCTAAATAATTTTTTAAATAAAAAGTTTTCGCCTAAGATCGTTCGTTCTATTCCATTAATTGAATAATATTTCAACTATTTAGGAATCTCTATAGGTATATTTTTTAAAAATGAAGCGATTTTGCCTTACCATTTCAACGAAATTTAATTTAAACCATATAGTTCCCAATACCTGTATAAGTTTGGTTGAAATCTATCGACGCGTTTGTGCGTGAATCGGTGACATACGTAAGGCCAAAATTGCCTCCTTTTGTATATATAGTATATAGATTCCTCAATAGTTTAAATATTAATTAATCAATTAATGTTGAAAAATCTACATTACTGAAAAAATAAATGAATACATTTTATATTTACCTTTCTCCATCATTTATTCTGCTTGGAAATTTATAAAGTTGTTTATCGGATGGGCAGCCTAGTGCACAAAACACTTTTTTTTTTCTAAAATAAAATTAAAACAAAATTTCCGTTGTAAAATTTACAAAATTAAATTAGGATAAAATAAATTTAAAACATTTTTGCTTTACAACTTGCACTGTTGCAATACAACAATACCATGTTGTGAATTGAAGTATTATTTATTCATACATTTATGTAATGGATTTAAGCCCAAACTTATATAGTGATACTCAAATGTTGCGATACCATTTAAAATAGCTTGAATTGGCAATTAGAATATATATTTCTTAGGAACCTTCCTTATTTTTCAAAAATGGTTTACAAGTAGATACAAAAGCACTTATTGCATTATGAGCTTATTTTAATTAAAAACGAATCGTATTCAATCCGTCTAACGAATTTTCATGACATTGCACTTGTATTGTGGTATCGTACAACATGAACGAGTTTTGTGGGTTTTTGTTTATGAATTAGTTATGACAAAAAAATCTCATCAGTTTAATCCGAAAAGCATTATTAGAATATAAGAAGACTCTAAGTTCAAACTTAAATTTATTGTTCAAACATTACAAAATGAATCCTTGGTATCAAAATTTGTGGGTTTAAAGATTAAAGATTCTGTAAAAAAATAATAAGTTGCGATAAAGTATGAAATTTAGAAAAGAGAAACCAAGGAAAGGTTTGAAATAATCAGAAATATGTTCCCGCCATCGAAGATTAAAGATATACCTTACAATCCCATTTAACCTTGTTGTAAGAAAATGTCCCCATACAATCTCAATGATATGTTTCACATTACCCGCAAAAATAATTGTTTTTTATGATTTGAGTACACTTACGCAGTTTGAGTTTGCTTTGTCTGAACAAAAGGCACTGCATTGGGCAGCAAAAGGAACTGTTTTGACGATCTTATGATATCGGTTGGCAGGAAGTGATCTTCACATATACGGGCGTTCTTTGCGAACTGCAACCGACAAATCTCACTCCACTTTTTTCTTCTTCTCTCGTCTTTTGGAACACCGAAGAAGGTCCCGTTTTCACGTTGCATTTTCTTTTTACAAAGACAACAGCTAGGCATTTTACACTTTTCTTTTTAGTATTTTTCAAAAGAAATAAAATAAATTGATGATTTCATGTAAAATTTTATCATCTAATAATGTAAACTTTTTCTTCTTCTTCCTGAGAGTGCCATTCAACCTAAACTGATAACAAGGGGAAAACTTCTACTAGAGACACGAAACTCATCTTTTACTATGTCGTCACTTAAAATGCAAACCACTCTATGTCTGCTTTTACACACAGCAATTTTTCTTGCCACAAGTCTGAGTTTATAGAAGAGAGAGGAAAAAAGAAAGAAGAGGGATACATACTTGCTTGTACCGGGAAGTTACTGCAATTCTCTTTTGTTATTTCATTTTCACTATGGAGTCTATTAGATTTTTACATACAAAATCGAACACAGTCTTGCTGTGCATGATCAAACGGGCAATTTTAAAGGAGAATTGAAGATACTTGCTTCAAGTAAAATTGCTGTGTGTAAAAGCAGACTATATTAACCAAGGCGCATTTATAGAAGGTGGCCTCAGAAGAACAGCTGATTATTTTTTTCCTCACTTGTTTAGATAATTGAATTGTCAATTTACTTGTGGCGAAAAATACAACTTACCCAAAAGCAAAAACAACAACAGGCAACTTTGATAGCTCAATTATCTTTTAACAAAAACAATACATATGTTGTTTTTGTACCTACATGTTGTATTTGTTGTAGTTCTGTTGTCACCTTCTATAAATTCGACTTGGATATTACCAGGGCACACTTAGAAAGATGACTGCGATGAAACAGCTGAATATTTTTTATATTCAGTGGTTCACTTGTATTTGTTGTGACGAAAAATACATCTCAAAAGCAAAAACAACAACAGGCAACTTTGACAGTTCACATATATTTTTACAAAAACAAAATACCTAGCCTTTACACATGCAAGTAACAGTTCGAAAAACACGACACATTCCACATTCCAAACCAACCAAAACTAGAAACAAACCACTAGGGTATTCAATGAATCGGGTTTCTGGTTTAATCGGTTAATCGAGCAAATAATTAATCGGGGTGTAGATTTAATCGGTTAATAATTGGTTAATTTTAAATTACTCGATTAACAGAATAATTTATATTTTAATTTTAAACTGAAAATAAAACCACGAATTTTGTGTACTTATTTAAGTATTTTATTAATAAGAATAATAATTCAACAAAAAAATAAATAATTTTATTTAGTTTTAATAAAACTTTACTTGGAAAAAACTCTATCGCTGATTGTAGATGTTGGAGAAATCGAAAGTAAGGCATGATAAAGAAGCATTTAAAATCCTCCATAATACTATTGGAGTACTTTTTGGATTTTAATAATTTGATAAAATACTAGTTTTTGTAATGTCTCCAGTTTCGTCTATTATCATGTCCTCCTCTGACAAATATATGTAAATTAAATATGTCTGTTGTTATACTTACAAAACATGTTTCTTGGATGTTCGAGAAATATGTAATTTTACTTTGACATTTGTATTTGAAATAAATCGGAAAAATAAATACAAAACATATGTTAAAGTTCAAAAAAAAAAAATTTCGGTTAATCGACACAAATTAATCGGTTTATTTGTTATTTGAAAATTGTCAATTTGGAATTATTCGACCAAAATTAATCGGTTAACCGATTAACGGTTAATATTCTACAAGTCATCGTATATAAGTGAAGAAATAGTATAAAACTGTTTAAAATTAAAAATAAAAAAAAAATAAAAATTTTTTTCTAATTTATTTTTTAAAAAAATTTTTTGGAAAAAAAATTTTTCGGTGTAAAAAATATTTTCCTGATTTTTACCAATTTTAAGTCCGACTTACTTTGGACTTCAAATACGCCATTGCAATGGTCTTTGAAATACCTATAATTGGATATCCATTATTGTCTATATTATACGATCCAGCTATCTATAACGATCCAGAATATATATAGGGTCGCAAATGAAAAATGTAGAAATTACAAATGGAATGACAAACTTATATATACCCTTGCCACTCATGGTGAAGGGTATAAAAACGAAAAGAAAATCTTATCTATACAGTTGAAACATGCGAAAATTGTTTAACTTATAATAATTTATTAAAAAAAAAAAAAAAACTTAAATTAAACAATTTTTAAATCTTTTTGTCTTTTCGATTATTTTAAAAGATTTGTAAAAAAGTCATTCATGTAATGGTCATCGTCGACTTTAATTTCATGTGTAGCGATGTTATCAGCAACTTCCATTATTTGATCTTGTATTGTATCACTGTGTAGTCTTTCTTCTTCAATATAAATCTCATCCGGCGACGGATCTGTCTTTATTATTGTTGTACTTTTATTTGCTGCTGTTGAACTGCTTGGTCCATTTAATGAATATGCTAAAGTCTCCGTTAATTTTTCTAACTCTTCAACCTTGATTGCTAACACTGCATTTACATCTTCGTCTAGTTCAACTAATTTGTAAACTTGATACGAATGTAACATGTGCTTTTGTCGATAATGACGATTTAGATTTAACTTTTGTTTAAATTCCGTACTGCATATTTTACACGGTAACTTGGGGTAATCGGAATGAAACTCCTTGTTATGTTCTACGATAAATTTGTAACCATCGAACTGAATGTCACAGATTTTACAAAAGTAGGTCTTTGCTTTGTATTTATTGCGGAATCTATAGCGTTTCTGCATTGGTCGTAATATTCTCTTATAATTATGACATCTCGCTCTAAATGTACTTTCGATGGTTCCTTCACATGCCACATGAACCGTTCGCAAGTGACGCATTAGACTAGATTTTCTTAATTGCAAATTGCATATGTTACAAGTGACTTTGGCACCAGTATGTTTTTTCATGTGTTCTCTAAGATTATTGTGAAAGATAAATCCTTTGCCACAAACTTCACACATTAAGTCATATTCGTTATTATGACTCATTATGTGGCGCCTTAGTAAAGCATTCGTAAAATACGCTTTCGGACACAGATGACACTTGTGTTTTTTCTCTCCGTGATATACTAAATGATTGCGTAGTTCACCACTTGCTTTAAATGCTTTGCTGCATATGTTGCATACGTATTTTCCGGGTTCGTCACTCTCCTTTATTTGGTGTAGAAGCATATGTCTATTGTATTTATTACGATGAAGAAATTTCTTGCTGCATTGTTCACATCTAAATACTTCCTTATAGTGCGGCAGACGTTTGTGAAACTCATATTCATCATTATCCCGGAAACACTCCTTGCACTGTATGCACTTGTAAGGCCATTGCAAATGCTTTTGTTCTTCTAACAGGTGACCTTTCAGGTCGCTATCATTTCTGTAGCATCTATAACAATGAGAACAGCGAGCATAGGCAATATCATTTACAGATTTAGGCAGAAAAGCAGCACATTTATCGTAAAAGCTAGTAAATTGGTCAATATTTTCAACATTTTCCAATGGGTATACAGAACAGTAAAATCGCAGAACACGATTTACGCTGCGACGCATTTTCAAATTATCTATATTCATTGACCATTTGCTGTTGATTAATGCGCACAGCTCTTCGATGGCTTCATAATAGTCTTCATTGAATGGATGTTCATCATATTCCCACAAAACTGCATAATTTTTCATATTATCTAACAGAAAATCGATTATGTCACGTGGTGTATATTCGAATGAAAGCTGTGAAATATAATAATAATAATGAAAAAATGTTTAAAATATAATTCATTGTATAATGCACCTCTGTGGTGGTAACTTGTTGAAAACTTTCCATATCAGATGGTTCGAACTCTTCTTTAATATCGATTGGGTCTATTGTTTCAATTGTATTAGATCTCTTAAGACAGCGACTTAAAGCAGTTTTAGTTGATGGATGCTGTAAGCCAAGAATATACAATTTTTATAAACATTTTTATATATATAAAATCTTAATTTATTCTTACCCATTTTGTGTTCTGTAAATAAAGTACACCCGAGGATATGACCTAAAAGTGTAATAAACGAAAATCATATGTTTATTATTAGTTAATTTAAACTAGGTTTAATAGAATAATATAATTTAATTTCTTGGCCATAGTCGGTTACAAATTTCTACTTAAAAATATTTCACCAAAAATATAACATGGAGTAGTAATAAGATTGCTAACTAAATCAGGCTTAATAAGAAAATATGTCATAGAACTACCCGAATAAGTATGCATATAAGCAATAAACTAGGTTATGAAGCCATTCAAACTCTGAATTAATAGGAACAAGGAGTCATAACAGAGACAATCACAGACAATTGAAGTGAGAAGTCCTTAGGAAAAAAGACATTAGTAGTAGATGAAAACCATTAAAAATTCTCAAATGAATGCTCAAACAATCTTGTTACAGATTGTCAACTTCCACCAAAATTTGTCTCCAGCGAATACAACCGAATTTATGTTTGGGACCAGCATATGCTAGGAGACTGTATTTGGAGAGTCGCAATTATTTGTTGTTCGAATTTTAATGTTATTTTAGTTGCATTCTTAATAAAAATCTCAAAAGTATTTTTTCCAATAGTTTTCCTCAAAGTTAGACGGAATTAAATTACAAACCCATACATTTTTCACATCATAAACAAAAACCTTGTAAATCAGTGTAATCATTAGATTGCATCAAAACAAGTTTTTTTCTTTGTAAACTTATATCCATACTTTAATAACGGATCGAGCAGTTGTAAAGAATATCCGTTAATTCTAATATATTGTAAAACATGCCTAGTACACTCTATTGTTGGTATAAATTGAACTTACCTTTTGCTTACTTTTCCCTGTATTTCCTATCATATTTTTTGAAGATTTTCTAATAGTCCTCTTCTTAAACGGTTTTTTCTTTTCGTTTTTAGAACTGCTTGGAAAGGAGGAAGTTATTTGTTGTTCAGTGTCGACGGTGTTGGTTGAAACGTTAAATTCGGTTTCTAAGTCATATGTTGGCATTTTAATCGAATAGCTTTTTTTAATCGGCTGTTTCTTTTGGTTTTTAGAACTGTGTGGTAAGTAGGAAGTTTTTTTCTTGGTTGACTGGTTAAATTTTGTTTCTATACCAAATGTTGGCACTTTAATCGAATAGCTATTAGATTTTACAAAATTATTTAAATTTTCTGTGTTGTCGGTAGCCATTACATTCTTATCAGCTGTAGAATGACAATTGGGAGGTATAACATCAGCTACGGCTGCTTTTTGCGTAGATTCCATTGAGTCTAGTGATTCGAGTATGTAAGTTATTAGTGTGTCAGCCTCAATAACAAGAGTTTGTTCTATAATAGGGTTGACCTCGATGGGAGTCGACGTCGGTGAACCTATTGCAGTATAATCGTGATCGTCTGAAACATATTTGGATATTTTAAAGGCTTCTTCATTTTTAAAGTGTTGTTTCTTCAGATGATTTTTGAAAATTTTCCATTTTTCCATTGGAAATGTTTTACAACAATAGAAACAATTAATACGGTATTCATCGGCAAACTCTGAAACTTGTATAGTGCCGCAGTAACGAGTATTAGTTTGCGTTGCCGCTGCTTTAGAATCCGATTTGAAAAGAGGGATTTGTAAAATAGGACTCGTTTGAATTTCAGCCGGTTGAGCATTGTTATTTATGTTAAATAAATTTTGTCGTAATATCCCTTTCTGATCTTCATAACTATTACGTTTTAGATCGCTAAAATATATTTCAAAATCATGTGTTGTATTAGAAGAAGTTAACCGTAATAGAATTTATTTACAAACCTTGATTTTCTGGT
Source organism: Calliphora vomitoria (assembly GCA_942486065.2). Classification (NCBI taxonomy): domain Eukaryota; kingdom Metazoa; phylum Arthropoda; class Insecta; order Diptera; family Calliphoridae; genus Calliphora; species Calliphora vomitoria. The sequence goes on along the minus strand of OW818033.2, from coordinate 3,243,251 downwards.
ATTTTTTCCACAAGGTTTTCTGAAATTAGAAAATATTTGTTTAATTTTATGTACTTTATTTTATGGAATATTGTGTTTAAAAATAGTTACTCATAAGATAAACAAGTAATACAGTATAAGTTTCGGCAATTATCACGATGTTCAAAATAGCATATACATATATTCATATATAAAAATGAAATGGTATCATGTGAGAACGGCTGGAGCGATTTTGATGATTTTTTTATTCGATTCAAGATTGTTTGTAGATATACAGCAAATAACATCCCAGTTAGCATTTGCAGTTTTATTAGACGATTGTGTTTAATATACAACTCTTAAAAGAATCTTTTGATGATGATATGACGAGTACCAATAACAAAAACATATACTTTTTTTACATTTTTACAGATTTTCAGACACGATCGTATTTCAATCTTGGAGTATTTAACATGCAATCATGTAATATTTAATGGACGATGATTTAAAATGTTTATTGATTTTATTTACAAATATGCAATTTACTGTTATAGATAAACAGAAACAAACATCGTGTCATAGCTTATTTTTCGTTTTTTTAATAAACTTTTTATTTACGTTTTGAATTTAAAGCGTGATTTGTTAAAATTGCATAAAAAATAATAATTAAAAAGTGAAGTGAAGCATTTCACGTGTTGTAAGATAAACTCTACATGAGTCTCATACGATTCTTGACATGCTTTATTAAAGACTCTACACAAATCTCAAACGATTCTCTTTACGATTAATATTAGCGCGTTTCGCTGTTGTGGAAGAATTTCACAGAAGAATCAGCTCCCGTGCAAGGGATCTTCTGTGATTAAAAAATGCGTTCGTCGACGATCAAAAACGCCCTTCATAAGATTCCCGGAAGACTCTTCCACGATTAAAACTACTAGCTGTGCAAAGTCACTGCATAGGAAGGCAATATAAAATTTTACAGGGATCTTGAAAAGAAAAGTTGCCTAATGTAAACGCTTGCTGTGACTTAATTGTTACGGCAACTGGAGATAAATTTACGTAAATTTTGCCAAATTTAAAATGTTTAAGATATTTCAAGTTATCTAAACTTACTCTTCTAATAACGGATGAAAGGGAACTTGTTGCAATGGCTGAACGAGAGGCATAGCATTGGGCATAAGCAACTTTTTTTGTCCCGTTTTTATCATGTCTGCTGAACGGAAGTGGTCCTCACAAATGCGGGCATTTGGAGTAAAATCCACTTTGCAAATATCACACCATTTTTTTCTCCTTTTTTCGTCTTTTGGAATATTAAAAAAAGTGCCATTTCCACGTACAACTTTTTTCATGCAAATGCAACAGCTACGCATTTTGGGCATGCACAAATTGGTTTATTTAGAATTTTTTCCTATATATGTTGACTGTTTTACAGGATATGATTTACAATATAGCTATTTGTTTAATTAGCAAGTTTTAAACAAAAATTATTTGTATGTGCTCCTGAGTTCACTGCCACTCGAAAAAAAGCAGGCACAATGATTTAATCCAAATATAAAGAATTTTATTTACATTTTTTTCAAAAATGTATTACTTTATAAAGTTATAGAAATTCCAAATTTAACATATTTTTACATTACACTTTATTATGTTTGATGACATCAAAAATATAAATATAAACAAAGTTTGACAGAAAACACGAGGCGAATAAGAAAATCTTACTTTTCGGATGTACATCATTCTAGCTGAATGACATTTAAACGACGAAGAAGAGTTATATTAATTCGCCTTGCCTATTTGTTTATTTTTTACATTTTTTATAACTACTTATTTTTAATTTTATTTGAAACGTAATAGTGTGAAACAAACTATAATAGGTATAAATATCTACATAATTTCTATTAGATTATATTTTAATTTATATTAATTCTTATTTGATTTTGCTTTGAAAAATATCCAATGGGAATCTAACGATTTGTGGAATAATGTGAAACAGTTTTCTCATCATACCTCAGAAAATAAAACTGTTACCGTCTACCCAAACCGCGTATACGAAAAGAAAAAGTAAGCCGAAATTTTGGAGACCCATACTCCGGAGCTAATATTCGTCGACAAATAATAAGTATAATTCTACGCCCGGAAAAGAAGCCTCTAATAATAAATTCATTTAAGATCTACAAACTAGATTTTTTTCTCAAAGTTCAGCTTGTAACTAGTAAATATGTAGTTCTTATTATATTAAACTTACTCAGGATATATTTCAAGGGGGTCATTATCTGTATTTGTTTGAAAAGGCTGAACAAAAGGCACAGCATTTGGCATTAATATCAACCTATTACCAGCAGTTATCAAGTCAGATGAATGAAAATGATCCATACACACATGAGCATGTTTAGAGAACGACTTCTGGCAGATTTCATTCCATTTTGATCTCCTTTGTTCGTCTGTTGGAACTTTAAAAAAAGTCGAATTTTCATGTTTCTTGTTTTTGCAAATCTCACATGAGCGCACCATCACCAGCTCAATATTGCTAACAGGTTTCTAAACAATCGTATCCAAAACACTCTTTAAAATTTTTCTGTGGTTAAACCAAGGCGAATCTAATAAGGTGACCTCACGAGCACAGCTGACTTTTATTTTTGAATTCGCCGGCATCGTTAAACTGTCAAAATTGCTTATTTGTTTACAATTGTTAGCTGTCATAAAATAATAATTTTAGTTTTTAGTTTGTGAAATTTTTGTTTTTGCACAATAATGAATTAAAATGATTAATTTGTCACTAGAAAATTAAAGAATTATTGAATAAATCAATTTAGCACACTTTTAATTTGTTTTTACTGTTAATAACTTCTTGCGTGTATTGGCAGCCTTTGTCCAGACGCACATCTTTAATACTTAAAAATTTCATTGCTCATCTGATACTAAACCGAAATTATAACCCATTTCCCTTAATCGGAGGTCGGCATTGTCAGGACGTAATGATAATCGAAATTCTGCTCTACTAGTAAACATGCGATATGGCTCATTCGTTCCAAGACTGGTTAAATCATCTATGAGAACGCCAATATAACCCTCCATCCGACTTACAGTTAATTGTCGGTGTTCATTATTGTGATCAAACTGCTTCGTCTTGGCTGCAGCATTAGCACCGGTTATAATACCTTGAGCCGCCGCCTCTTCATATCCCGTTGCACCATTCAATTGTCCAGCAAAGTAAAGATTATTAACTGTCTTTGTTTCTAAACTTGTATATAGTTATCTTGGATCTATAAAATCATATTCTACGCCATATCCGGGTTGCACAACTTTGGCATTCTCCAGTCCATGTATGGAATTAACAAGTTCAACTTGTTGTTCGTAAGGTAGGGTAGACCCTGCGGATAAATTAAATCACTATTGAAACCTTCTGGTTCCAACCATATTTGATGTTGCTTTTCACCAAATGGTAATACTTTTGATTCTATGGATGGACAATAACGAGGCCCGGTGACTTCTTCGGAAACATGACGATTCAAGTCTGTGTGGAGTGCCAGTTTTTATGTATTGTATTGGCAGCCTTTGGCCGGACGCAAATCTTTAATACTTAAAAATGTCATTGAAATATACAGAAACTTGGATTGAATGCAGTACAAAGCTGTCGAAAATTAAAAACATCTTGCTAATACACGTAAAATGCATAGGTTTTTTATTTATTGGCAATAACTTTGATCTTCTATAGGCGGCTTTTGGCCGGTGCACATACATACAAGAATTATATGGTAGTTTTTTATATTTAAAACAACATCCAAATATCGAAATTCTACAGCATCATGTGAATTATATGAAGTACAAGTTGTTCAATGACTCGCAAATGTAAAAATGACTGGTTTTTCATCTAAACTATTACAAATTACAAAATATTAATTATTTCTAAAATAAAGTTTTTGTTTACAATTTGTATTTATTATCAGCTGATTTTGACATTTTGCCGATGTTTTTCCAATATCAAAAAGCATGTTGTTTTTGCCTTGTTGTATTTGTTGCCGTGGCGCTCTCACCTTATTAGATTCGCCTTGGGTTAAACAATATTAAAACATTTACCAAATTTGACAGAAGTACGCAATATACATATCAGAGCATACTTAGAAAGGTCACCGCATCACTACAACAATACAAAAAACAACATATATTTTGTTTTTGTTAAAATATATGTGAACTGTCAAAGTTGCCTGTTGTTGTTTTTGCTTTTGAGTTTGTTGTATTTTTCGCCACAACAAATACAAGTGATTTGACAGTTCATTTGCTAAACCACTGAACAAGGCGAATTTATAGAAGGTGACCTCACAAGAACAGCTGATTATTTTTTATATTAAGTTGTTTAGACAAGTGAACTGTCAATTCACTTATGGTTGTTGTGGCGAAAAATACAACAAACCCAAAAGCAAAAACAACAACAGGCAACTTTGACAGTTCACTTATCTGTTTACAAAAACAAAGTACCTGTTGTTTTTGTACATGTTGTATTTGTTGTAGTTCTGTCGTCACCTTCTATAAATTCGCCTTGCCACTGAATATAAAAAATTATCAGCTGTTTCATCGCAGTCACCTTTCTTAGTGTGCCATGATACATATGAACGTGCATTTAATAAGGTGTAATCGTGAGCACAGCCGATTATAGAAATAGCACGCATAGATGTCAAACTACACATATAAAAAATATTCGCCCAAACACATTTATGTCAAATTCTATATATAAAAAATACGTGAATTCGCCACTGCTGTCACCAATGTAAATTTACATACCAGGCAGTGTCGGTGGCAAATTCAATAATTTTTTTTATATATGGAGTTTAATATTCGAAACAACTCTCGTTGTTGAGAATGATAAAATCCATTATAAAATATAGAAGGTAGCAAGGCGTATTAACAAGGTGAGTGCATAAGATCAGCTGTTTCTTAATTCGCCGTGGTTTAATGTAAGTCTTCTGTCAAATAACATAGTAATATTTTAATTCGCCTTGATTTTGACATTTGTTCTACATTTTAACCAAGGCGAATTTATATACAAGGTGGTGTCGGTGGCGAATTCAGGAAAATACGAGCGAATTCATTAATTTTTTATATATGGAGTTTGACATTCGAAACAATGAGAGAGTTGTTTCGAATGTCAAACTCCATATATAAAAAATTAATGAATTCGCTCGTATTTTCCTGAATTCGCCACCGACACCACCTTGTATATAAATTCGCCTTGATTTTAACAAAAACAAAATGCCTGTTGTTTTTGCATTGTTGTATTTGTTGCCGGGACGCACTCATCTTGTTAATTCGCCTTGGAAGGTAGTTTCAATCATTTTTTTTTTTAAGGTTTTTTAAAGTTTCCACATTCCTAAAAATGATTTTTATTTTCGAGAATTTTTTTACAAAAAATGTGTAATTTATAATTTAGTATTTAAATAAAAATGTATTTTGTTATGTTAGAAATTATTGCTTCATTTCCTAACATTCGCTCACTTACAATTAAAACACTTAATAAAATGTGATAAATATTTTACACAAAGTAACATTTTCAAAAGTGCAAACATTTTTAAAGAACGGAGATTTAAAATGGTATACTCTGGAATCTAATTGAGATATCTAAAATTCACTTATCTAAATAAAACAATTTAGTTTGGATATATAAGGGTCAAACCTATATCGAGAAATTCATCAGCATTTTGATAAAAAATTTTGTTTTAGAAACTCAAATTTAATGATATTAATGTTTTTTCAACATCTCTCAGAAAATATAAAAAAATCGTTGAAATCGGATAGAAAACAAAAAAAAAAAAAAAAAATGGCACCCGTTTAAAAAATTTACATTTGTTATAAGAGTAAAAAGATTATTTTATATTTATAAAAGTAATTTTTAGTTACCGCTTTATGTGCGTAAAATATTTGAAAGTGCTAAAACAAACTATTTCATTTTAAGTGCGTTTTTGAGAATTTATTTTTTGGCAGTTTAGAAGGTTTTACACACTGTTATTGTATTGTTGTAGTTACGCTGCCACCTGGTTAATACATCTTGTGTCAGATATAGAATTTTAAAAAATAAACAGAGAGTGAAACTACCTTCTATTTTTCTACTATGCTAAAATCCATATATAAAAAAATTAATGAATTCGCTCGTGTTTGCCTGAATTCGTCACTGCCACCAACAACTAAAAACACACGCATTTTGTTGTTGTGTGTGGTCTTAGCAAAATGTCAAAAGCAGATGACTGAGAACACGGCGAACTAAATAAAATTAAAAATTGTCTGTGGAAATTATGAAAACGATGTATACTTTTTCATTTCAAATAAAATAACTATTTTTGTAAAAACTTAGGAATATGAATGCATTTATCTGAACAAAAAGGGCTTACATTGGAACCATGACACAATCTGTGGCTTGCTTTTCGACTAATGGCCGTAATGTAGGCACAGCATTCGGCAGTAATGAAACATTTCGTCCACATCTTATAATATCAGATGGCAAAAAGTGATCTACACATATACTGGCGGTTTTAAGGAAGTACATTTGACATATCTCACTCCACTTTTTTCTCCTAAAATCCTCTTTTGGAACATTAAAAAATGTACCATTTCCAGGTTTGCATTTTTTTTTGCAAAGGCTACAAACACGCATTTTTGGAAGAAATGTTAATACTTTTACACACACACTATAAAATTAAACTCAATAAAATATTGTAGTTTTTGCAAAAATAGTATAAAATGGTTTTGATAAAATCTTTTATTGTTAAATTTTCACTTCCACAGTTTATCACACTTGAAACGTAAATGTCTAGATATTTAGTGTACAGACAAATGTAAACAAGAACAACTTTGACAGTGACCAAGGCGAATTTATAGAAGGTGACCTCACAAGAACAGCTGATTATTTTTTATATTCAGTTGTTTAGACAAGTGAACTGTCAATTCACTTGTGGTTGTTGTGGCGAAAAATACAACAAACCCAAAAGCAAAAACAACAACAGGCAACTTTGACAGTTCACTTATCTTTTTACAAAAACAAAGTACCTGTTGTTTTTGTACATGTTGTATTTGTTGTAGTTCTGTCGTCACCTTCTATAAATTCGCCTTGACAGTGACTAAAACTAAACCAAGGCGAATCTAATAAGGTGACCTCACGAGCACAGCTGACTGTTATTTTTGAATTCGCCGTTTTCGTTAAACTGTCAAAATTCCATATTTGTTTACAATTGTTGCTCTCATTAAATTATAATTTTAATTTTTGCACAATAATGTATACAAAATGATTCAATTTATCACTAAAAAATGTAAGTATTATTGAATAAATCAATTTCTTTAGCACAGTTTTAATTAAATTTTTTTTTTACTGTTAATAACTTTTTGCATGTATTGGCTGCCTTTGTCCGGACGCACATCTTTAATAATTAAACATTTCTTTGAAGTATACAGAAGCTTGGATTATATGCAGTAGAAAGTTGTCGAAAATGAAAAACATCTTGCCAATGACATGTAAAATGCATAGGTTTTTTTATTTATTGGCAATAACTGCACATACATAGAAGAATTATATGTTAGTTTTTTCTACTTAAAACAACATCCAAATATCGAAATTCTACAGCATCATGTGAATTATATGAAGTACAAGTTGTTCAATGACTCGCAAATGTAAAATTGACTGGTTTATCATCTAAACTATTACAAAATATTAATTATTTCTAAAATAAAGTATTTGTTTACAATTTGTTTTTATTATCAGCTGATTTTGACATTTTGCAGAATTTTTGCCAATAACAAAAAGCATGTTGTATTTGTTGGCGTGGCGCTGTCACCTTATTAGATTCGCCTTGGTCTTATCTGCTGTGTTCCCGATAACACCTTATTTAGTGCAACTACAAAATATACAAAAACCACAAGCGCAATTTGTTTATGTTGGCTGTTCTTTTTGTTGCTTTTAAGTTTTTTGCAGTCAATCAACTTATAATGAACATGCCTTGGCGTATTAATATACGCCTTGGTGAAGTGTATTAAAATAATGAATTAGCCCTGCTGTCACCTTATAAAATTCGCCTTGCAATCAAGTGAATATCGAACCAGAAAACCAAGCTAGTTTAATTTTGTAATTTATTAATATGGACCATTAACACAAAATGTTTTTCGAATTTCAAGTTTAGGTTTATTTAATCTAATAAAGCTAATAAAAAATTAGAAATATAATTATAATTCCTCCTGTTCTGTAAATCGAATCCGAGTCATATTTTCGTTTTTAAAACGAATTAACATATTTTGTTCTTTCATCCATCTCACCACCAGAGGCGCAGCAACCTGCACTAATAACAAACATAACGCGCAATTGCAGAGTTGTCAATAAAAGCCTTTCTCCTCATTTCACCACCTTTCCTTCTACAAATCTATATACCCTTTCCAAAGAAAGTAACACAATTAAGGCCTTATTCATAAACCCTTTTTAAATTTAAACAACGTTTTAAAATCAAATTTTGTATGGAAATTTTGCTTTAAATCATTGTTTAAATTTATTTTTTTTATGAATATGGAGGTTAATATATAGGCATATAATTACCTGAGTGTTACTTCTCTTTAAAAAAATGGAATCCACATGATTTACTAGTTTTACTTCAGAAAAATCGTGCGATTTCCAGAACAGAGCCTAATATATATGTAAACTTACTCCGTTTGCGTTTGTTGTGCTGCAAAATTCTGCAAAAATACTTGATGGGGAGAAATAATTTCGGTGGATACTGCTGAGTTCGTAAACATGGAATTTACATTTGCAAGTGGATCATCCGGCATTCTAAAATATAAAATTATTAACAAATCATTTTAAATAAATATACATTAAAGGTATTTTCAGACGACAATTCTAGGTATTCATTTAAAATTAAACTATTATTTAAATCATATTGGGTATATCAAGAAATCATTTTGATAATCTTTATACCGCTACTTTAGAAAATTTTGATATATAGAAAAACAGTTTTAAGCAAAGCCGATGTTTTATATTCCTCAGAGCATAAAGTCTCTGCATCTGTCCAAAAGGACAGAAAATATGAATATTAACTTGAACTATATTATTTAAAAAAAAAAAAAAATTGAACTCTAAGAGCCAGTTTTTGACTTCGTATTTAAATATTAATTATATTTAAGTTCTATTTAAATACGAAAATGATTTTCTCAGTGCTTTTTTAAATGATACTTAAATGGCCAACGTTGGCCATTTAAATTCTATTTAAGTTTCATAAACTACCATATGTTTTTAACAGCTGTCTTTTGTTTTTGTCTGTTTTTTTCACTCTATTGTAGCGCTATATTTTTGTAACGGCATCTAACAAAAAGTACACTTTCGATGCGGTGAAATTGGGGCTTATTTTGTGCATTTTCCTACAAATATTTTATTGTTTAATAACCTTTTTTTTCTTATTTGGCAAAATGTATCAACTTTTGTTTTGCTTGAACAGCTGTTTTATACAAAATTATCGATAATTTTTTGATATTTAGTAGTGCTACCACACTTTTATCTTATTTAAATAAGAAAAATTATATAGCACTGAAAAACTCAAACTGTATTTAAATACCATTTAAATTTAAGTAAAAATTAACTAAATACGTATTTAAATACGAAGTCAAAAACTGGGCATAATACTGTTTTTATTTGACAAATATTAATACTCAGTAGTGACGTCTGAAAATACATTTACGATAGATAATCAACATTTTAAACAAAGTTAAGACTTAATCAAAGATAAAGCATATTCTTTTTTTATAAAAACATAAATTTGGTGTTTGTTTAAGCCTCAACTTAATAGTACTTACACAGGCACAGCATTTGGAATCAACAAAGCACTTCGTGCCGTTTTTATTATACTTTGGGACGCGAAGTGATCCATACATATCAAGGAGTTCGCGGAGAACTCCATCCGGCAAATTTTACTCCACTTACGCCTACGTTCATCTTTAGGAACTCTGAAAAAACTGCCGCTTCCAAGTTTTTGTTTTTTCTTACAAATGCAACAGTTTTTCATTTTATTTTTACCAGTTTAAGTTTTCAATATAATAATGTATTTCTTCACTTATGTATTTAATGTCAGTTTTCACATTTTTAATTTATTTTTTCACTATTTGTCACAATTAATAATTTTTAACATAATTTTATAATTTTTTTTTCATTAATTTAACAGAGACGTATTAAGTATAAAGTGGTGTCGATTCTACAACAAAAAAACACATGAAATTTGCCAAAGCGAATTTATAGAAGGCGACCACAGAATAACAGCTGATAATTTTTTATTCAGTTGTTTAGATAATTGAACTCTCAATTCACTTGTGTTTGCTGTGACGAAAAATACAACAAACCCGAAAGCAAAAACAGGCAACTTTGACAGTTCAATTATCTCTTAACAAAAACAAAGTACGTGTACGAATTCGCCTTGCGTGTACTATTCCCCAGAACAAATACAATAGGGTTCTATAGTTGAAACAAAAAGTCGACTTTTCGAACTTTCGACTTTTTTCGATTTTTAAAAAGTCGACTTTTCGAACTTTCGACTTTTGGTAATTTATGAAAAGTCGACTTTTCGAACTTTCGACTTTTTAGTTAAATCGACTTTTTTCGACTTTTCGCCTTTTTTCGACTATTTTCGACTTTCCGACTATTTTCGACTTTTTTCCACATTTTACCATTTTTTGTAAAAAATACATGGTTTCTGCATTTATTGATGCGCCTTGTGTTAATTTTAGCAATAAAAATTAAATGTATTAAGGCGATAATATATAATATGTAGAAAGAGCATTTTTTATGAACATTTACTTATTATTTATTTTTGCATACACTAGAAAAAATGTAAGTGTACCAAATTGCAATAACATAAAATTATTATGTTATTCTGTGCCTATTTTGTTTTAGTATAATGTTGCAATTAAAAATTTTTTTAACAATCTTAAAAGTCGACTTTTTTCGACTTTTATCCACTATTCGACTTTTATCGACTTTTTTCGACTTTTATCGACTATTCGACTTTTGTGATAACTAATCGAAAGTTCGACTTTTTTGTGACCAAAAAGTCGACTTAGACTTTTCGACTTTTTTCAGCAAAAAGTCGATTGTTCGAACAATCGAACAGTCGACTTATAGAACCCTAAAATACAACTATACAAAAACAACAAACATTTTGTTTTTGCTGACTTACCCCATCTGTCAACAGCTGTCTATAAAGGCGAATTTAATAATAAACTGGAATTTAAAAACAAACCAGTGAAGAAAGATTTATACATATTTTTATTTACTGCTTTATTTCATGTGGAGGATGTTAATATGTTCGATGAAGAGTTCAAACGCATGGAGACACAGAAGAAATTGGATATAAAATAACGGGGGGAAAATTGGTATACTTTAAAGTAAGTGTCTTACTTACTTTTGATTTTGCTCCACATAAGGTTCAGCATTTGGTATGAGGCTCATTCCGCCTCCAACCTTCACCATACTGGAAGCCAAAAAGTGTTTCATACAAAGAAGAGAGCTTGTCGAGAAATTTACTCCGCAAATTTCACTCCACTTCTTCCGAGTTAATTCATCTTTAGGTGCGCGGAACAAAGTTCCACTTCCCTTTGGATATTTAAATTTGCAGTAAGTGCACATACGCATATTTTAAAATTTGATTTTATTAGTATTAATAACACTTTTCTAAACTTTAAGCTTTTTCTTACTTTTCAAATAAATGGCGTGCACTTAAAAGTAAACAACGTAAACACAAATTTTTGACTGGCGAGTACACCTTATATAAATTCGCCTTGAGTAAAACAAAATTTGACAGCTCGATCCAAAGCGAATTCATTATAAGGTGAAAAAGCCTTATATAAATTCGCAAGAACAGTCATTTTTGTTTGTGTAAACCCTTCCAAACTTCTAAAGATATAAAACAGAAAACACAAGTGAATCAAGCTTTTTAATAAAAATAAAATTATTAAGATATTCATTTCATGTAAATATGTATTGTATATAGTGTTTATAAACCGGGTTTTTTCGAAATCTCGGTTTTTTTGCAAACCGGTTAATTTAAAATGTTGAAGTTCGGTGAAGCGGTTTTTAAAATTTGGAACTAAAATTAATAAATCTTATGTTTTGGTGATTTTTTTATATTCATTGTATACACATTATATCAAACATTTGGTCTGATTTGAAACCTAAACTGCTGATATACAATATAAATCTCTCTCAATATTAATTTTAAATAACTATTCTATATAGTAGAGGACGATGAGTTTACTTAAACGCATTTTCAGAATCAATTGCACATAATGAAACTATTAAAAATTAAAATCCCCATAATTCTAGAAGTTTAGGCTAAATCTTACTAATGATTCATTAAAAACGTAGTGATGATTTTACCAAACGTTAAATTGATTTTTTGTACATATTTTTGATGATAATTTTTTCAATAAATTTGAATTTATTAGTGTGTAAAAATTTTTTCTTATCAAGTTGCTAATTAACCGACATCATTTACAATTACTTATTTGGTATGATTTATAATCACAATTAAGAATAAGTGCGTTTGCACCTTATAGGTATAGAGACTTTCTGTTTCATCTAAGAAAGTTGAGGTGATAATAGATTTTCTAAATGATCAAATATTTAATAAAAATATTTACGATTTACATTAAATAATGAATAAACTAATAATTAAAACAAGTATTATATATTTAGTAACATTTTTATATTGAATTCCATTTGACTAAGATAATTTTGAAAATTCTTTAAAATAAAATGAACTTATCACTTTTTTTTAATAAATAATAACTATAAATATAGTTATTAATTATTAAACATTCCTGACTACTAAAAATTTTAAAGCTATGTATACTTTTTTTTGGATATTTTATGTTTTCTACATATAAATATGTATTGTTTAAACATTTTAATTAATTCCTTACAAAGTCATTTGGTTTGTTACTTAAATAAGCTTAACACAATAAATGACGAACTTCAGACATGAAATGGTCAGACGCAAAATATATCAGAAACATGTTCCAAAACTATTACAGAGTCAGTTAACCAAATAAATATACTGTTTTATGCATGATCGTTTTTAATATCTTTATAAAGTTATAGGGCCTGGCTCACTAAATGCGAACGAACATTTTCTTTCTTATTTTATATTGAAAACAAGAAATGAATTTAACTGCCTGTTTCTCTAAATGCGAACGAACATTTTCTTTCGTATTTTATATTGAAAACAACAACAAAATTTTAAAGTAAATTGTTTTTATTGTTTTCAATATAAAATAAGAAAGAAAATGTTCGTTCGCATTTAGTGAGCCAGGCCGATAAAGTCTTTACTACAAAGTCATTAGAACTACATTTTTACTTCTTTAAACTTTTGTTTTCAAAATATACAGTGGCGAGCAGAAGTGAGTGCATGTTCACGACACTGACTTTCGTCATCCATAACAACAAAACCATACAAGCAAATCAAAAATATTTTTTAGTTTTATTTTTATTATTTTATTCGTAACAAATAGGAGTAAAGAAACAATAATAAATTATATGATTTCAAAGAGTTTGGAAGAAAAAACGAAAATAACCCGCATAAACTCTATTTTGCACGTTTTATGAATTGCACCTATTTTCGAACTTTCACTTCTGTTATCAGCAGAAATCATGCAGATTTACCTTTATGTTTGTTGTTATCTTATTCTCCTTGCTCGTAGAGCAGTTTAAAATTTGTTTCTTGCGAATTAATGCCGATTTTGTCAATTACTATCATATTTAAAATAAATTATTGATTTTTTGTATAAAAATTACAAAAATATCTGAAGAAATTTTAAATAGTGTTGTGTGCCTGACCGAGAAAGGCTATTCTTCACGTACCATTTCCGAGATACTTGGTAGTAGTCAATCGGCGGTGATCGCAGCTCAAAAGAGACGAAATGTGACTTCGAAATCGCAAGTCAAAGGTCGCAAAATATTACTAACGGACTCAGATGCTCGAATAATGAAGTCCGAAATGAGAAAAAAACACAAGCTGCTAACACCAAAGGGTGTTTCTTTAGCAATTAACATAAATGAAATCGAATGGACTGCTAGAAGAGCGCTCCATGATATCGGATATGCCTCAACTGTTAAAAAAATCAAACCTGCGTTGCACGATAAGAATGTTAAAGCGTGCTTGAAATTAGCAAGGGAGCATAGAAATTGGCCCATTGATGATTGGAAACGTGTTATCTGGTCTGATGAGTCCAAATTTAATCATTTTCAGTCAGATGGATAGTAATACTGCTAGCGTAGATCCGGGGAACGTGTTCAAAGACGCCATGTGAAGCAAACTGTTAAAGTAGTTAAACTCTTCTAGCAGTCCAATCGCTTACTTTTTTGTTAATTGCCAGAGAAACACCCTTTGGTGTTAGCAGCTTGCGTTTTTTTCTCATTTCGGACATCATTATTCGAGCATCTGAGTTCGTTAGTAATATTTTTCAACCTTTGACTTGCGATTTCGAATCACATTTCGTCTCTTTCGAGCTTCAATCACAGCCGAATGACTAATACCAAGTATTTCGAAAATAGTACGTGAAGAACAGCCTTTCTCGGTCAGGCACACAACACTATTTTAAATTTCTTCAGATATTTTTGTAATTTTTATACAAAAAATCACCAATTCATTTTAAATATGATAGTAATTGACAAAATCGGCATTAATTCGCAAGAAACACATTTTAAACTGCTCTACGAACAAGGAGAATAAGATAACAACAAACATAAAGGTAAATCTGTATGATTTCTGATGATAACAGAAGTGAAAGATCGAAAATATGTGTAATTCTTAAAACGTGCAAAATTGAGTTTATGCGGGTTATTTTCGTTTTTTCTTCCAAACTCTTTGAAATCATCTCATTTATTATTGTTCTTTACTCCTATTTGTTACAAATAAGATGATAAAAATAAAACAAAGAAATATTTTTGATTTGCTTGTATGGTTTTGTTGTTATGGATGACGAAAGTCAGTGTCGTGAACATGCACTCACTTCTGCTCGCCACTGTATAAGTAAACTTTTACATTACAAGGAAAAAACTTAATTGTCAATCATATAAAAACAAATAACAATATATCGTAGACAAGATTACCTTATCGAAAAATAAGAATAGCAAATTTTTAAATATAAATTAACTATTTATAGATCGCCTATCGGTTCCTAATGTATCCTATCTCGCAATATGGAACCTACCATGCACACTTGTAAAATATCATGGATTCATCTTTATATATTAAAATACAAGGCACAACAAACTAACTATGTACATGGCTTACATTATCCATAATTGATATAACTTACTCAGTTTGAGATTCTTTTTCTTTATGAATTTTCTCTGGACGCTGTAAAGCTGCAGAATTTGAAAGTTCTTCCATAGAAAAGAAATGTAAACCATGTTTTGGACTCCGTGGTGGATTAAGTTGGGATGGCATTTCATATTCGGTTTCGTTTTGTTGCTGCACTATTGGCATAGCGTTGGTCATTAACAAACAACGATGCCCCGAATTTATAATGTCGGCTTCGGAGAAGTGATCAATGCATATATAGCTGCCCATGGTAAGCTTCTTTTGACATATTTGACTCCACTTTTCTCGTCTTCTTGGGTCTTGAGGAACCTTAAAGAAGGAACCACTTCCAGCTAGTCCTTTTTTCCGGCATAAGGTGCACTGACGCATTTTTATACAGAACTTTTAAAGATATCTTAACATTTATATTTAAAAATAACCAAACGTACGCACGTATCAGCAGCAACACTTTTTATTTAAAAAAATCACAAAAATGCACCTTATAAAATTAAATAGTTTTTTTTAAGCACTTCAAATATTTTAGGCACATAAAGCGGTGACAAACTCACTTTTTTAAATATAAAATAATCTTTTTACTCTTATAACAAATGCAAAAATTTTTGTATCTAAACTTTGACAATTTGTCAAGGCGAATTTATATACCAGGTGGCAAGGCGTATTAACAAGGTGAGTGCATAAGATCAGCTGTTTCTTAATTCGCCGTGGTTAAATGTAAGTCTTCTGTCAAACTATGTTTATGTTTACATTTGTTATTGTAAATAACATAGTAATATTTTAATTCGCCTTGATTTTGACATTTATTCTACATTTTAACAAAAACAAAATGCCTGTTGTTTTTGCATTGTTGTATTTGTTGCCGGGACGCATTCTACAACAAGTACGACATTTACAAAAACCACTACCAATTTGTTTTTGTGTGTGTGTTGTCAAAGTCTGTCTGTTGTTTTTGTTTATTTTACGTTTGTTGTAGTTTTCGCCACAACACTAGTGAATTTGACAGCTCAAACATCTAAACAACCAAGGTATATTAATTATAAGGTAGTGTTATCAGACCAGCTGATCGTTTTTTGCTACTATGTTCATTTTTCGCCGTGGTGCAGTATAAATGTCAAACTTTGTATACATTTTGTAAATGTCAAACTTTGTTTTGCTGTTAAATTCGTTTATGTTTTAAAACCAATAATAATACTACACGAAATTAGTTTTATTTTTAAAAACATAAATTAAATTACAAACACATTCAAATTTATAAACATTTTTTGTTTAACAAAAATTCGCTTTGATTTATTTGTCAGCTGTTTTTGATATTTTTCCCTGACAGCCAATTCGCCTTCAAGTGCAGGCACAATGTCAAACTACATATAAAAAAAATATAACCAATTCGCTCGGTATTCTGAATTCGCCGATGACACTACCAAAGCGAATCCAAGGCGAATTTATATACAAGGTGGTGTCGGTGGCGAATTCAGGCAAATACGAGCGAATTCATTAATTTTTTATGTATGGAGTTTGACATTCGAAACAATGAGAGAGTTGTTTCGAATGTCAAACTCCATATATAAAAAATTAATGAATTCGCTCGTATTTTCCTGAATTCGCCACCGACACCACCTTGTATATAAATTCGCCTTGAGCGAATCTAATAAGGTGAGAGCGCCACGGCAACAAATACAAGGCAAAAACAACATGCTTTTTGATATTGGAAAAACATCGGCAAAATGTCAAAATCAGCTGATAATAAATACAAATTGTAAACAAAAACTTTATTTTAGAAATAATTAATATTTTGTAATTTGTAATAGTTTAGATGAAAAACCAGTCATTTTTACATTTGCGAATCATTGAACAATTTGTACTTCATATAATTCACATGATGCTGTAGAATTTCGATATTTGGATGTTGTTTTAAGAAAGAAAAAACTACCATATAATTCATGTATGTATGTGCACCCGGCCAAAGGCCGCCTGTACAAGATCAAAATTATTGCCAATAAATGAAAAACCTATGCATTTTACGTGTCATTAGCAAGATGTTTTTAATTTTCGACAGCTTTGTACTGCATACAATCCAAGCTTCTGTATATTTCAATGAAATTTTTAAGTATTAAAGATGTGCGTCCGGCCAAAGGCTGCCAATACATGCAAGAAGTTATTAGCAGTAAAAACAAATTAAACTTAAAACTGTGCTAAAGAAATTGATTTATTCAATAATTCTTTAACTTTTTAGTGACAAATTAATCATTTTAATACATTATTGTGCAAAAACAAAAATTTCACAAACTTAAAACTAAAATTATTATTTTATGACAGCTAACAATTGTAAACAAATAAGCAATTTTGACAGTTTAACGATGTCGGCGAATTCAAGAATAAAAGTCAGCTGTGCTCGTGAGGTCACCTTATTAGATTGGCCTTGGAAACAACATATAAAATGTAAAAAACTAAAATCGTAAATACATTAACTATTTGACCGTAAATGTAATGATACTGCTAAATTTAATGCAGTTTTAAATAAAAATATGTATGAGACCTGACAGTCTGTAAACTGTATAATTTTGAAGTAAATTTGAAGTTTTTTTTTTATCAAAATTTACTGATGACTTGATCAATTGGGAAAGATTTTTGGTTCCATGTACACAATTATCCACATGTATTTTGGTTTGAAATATAAACGATATACATATTCGGGTCATGAAGTTCCAGCAGATTTAGAGTATAATTGGTCAAATACAACAATATGGGAAGGCCTTGTAATTACAATCGGCCCACAATTAGTCGTAGCTCTCATATATTTGTAACGATTTCAACATTTTATAAATCTTAAACGTTATAAAGTGTACTTACTTAGGTAATGGCTGTTGACATGAATTGCTAGCAAAATATTCATCGGCTGGCTGGAAAATAGTTTCAGAATCTGAAAGTGATGTCGGAACAATTGGTTCTGCATTGGGCATTAGATATAGATTGCGGCCCGCCGTTATTATTTGCGTGGATGGAAAATGGTCAATGCAAATACGAGCATTTGGTGTGAATTGCATGTTGCAAATTTCACCCCACTTTAAACGCTTTTTCTCATCTTTGGGAACATTAAAAAATGTGCCATTTCCCCGTTCCACTTTTTTTTTGCAAAGCCAGCAGCTACGCATTTTTTAACTATTGTTGTTGTAAAATTTCACACCACTTAAATAATTTAACAAAAATTATAATGTTTAATAATTCTTTAAACTTTTCAATATTACATTTACTTAAACACAATGCTCGCTTGCTTTATTTTTAACAACAAATGTAAACATAAACAACATTTGACAGCAGACTGTCAAAATATATTTTTTGCTTACAATTGTTAGCTGTCATTAAACTATAATTTTAAATGAAAGTATTAATTTATATAAACTTGAAATTTATGCAGTAAATAGTTGTCGAAAATCAACAACATATTATCAATGGCATGTAAAATTCATTGGTAATATTTATAATCTTGTTTTCGGCTTCTAAAGCACGAATTCTTTCAGAATAGTAACTATTAGTATTTTCGAAATTTAAGGGAATAATATATGTTAAAAATGTATGTATGTATATAAATTTATTTATATAGTGTAAGTACACTTACTCTGCTTGAGTTCCTTGTTCATTGTCATGTTGCTGTGGTGTTGCTGCGGTTGCAAGTTGCTCCAACGAAAAGAAGCAAGATGTTTTGTTAAGTGGTGGGTTGCTCCAAACGTTCAGGTTCTGCTGTTCCTTAACAGAAGGCTCAGCATTTGGCAAAAGTAGCAATCTTTTACCTGTGCGTACAATACTTGTTTGTAAAAAGTGGTCAGCACAAATAAGATTTGTTGCTGCGAAATTTTTGCCACAAATTTCACTCCACGTTGCCCTTTTAACAGGGTCTTTTGGCACATTGAATAAGTTACCACTGCCACTGGTAAATTTTTTTTTGCACAATGAACATATACGCATTTTTCCGATTATATTGTTGTATTATTAAAAAATTTCCAAAACTATTATTTTTTTTAAATTTTTCATGTACAATTTTTTACTAATGTCAACAAATGTAAAGAAAAAAACGCACTAAAAAGTAAACAAATTTTGACAATCTCACAAGTAGCAAAAAACAAGTAAGAGAGATATATTCGGCTGGGCCGAATCTTATATACCCTTCACCAAACTATACTTCAAAATAAAAATTTTTAATATTTTTAGGTAAACAAAATTTATCTTTTTTCCATTTGTTTTTTTTCATTTTTTGGAAAAAAGTTTTTCGAATTTTTTTTTTTTAAATTTTTTATGTAAAAATTAAGGGCCTGGCTCACTAAATGCGAACGAACATTTTCTTTCTTATTTTATATTGAAAACAACAAATAAATTTGAATTTTTGTTATTGTTTTCAATATAAAATAAGAAAGAAAATGTTCGTTCGCATTTTGTGAGCCAGGCCCTAAATTTTTTTTTTAAGTTTTAATTTTTTTTTTTTTAATATTTAGCGAAACAAACTTTTGGTGAAAAAAAAATCTGGTTAAAATTTTTTCCCGATTTTGACCCATTGTAGGTCCAACTTACTATGGTCTTATATACGTCGTTGCAAAGGTCTTTGAAATATCTATTATTAGATATCCATATTGTCTATTTTAATGACTTAGTAATCCAGATATTGGTAAAAAAATAGGTAAAAAATCGAGGTTGTCCTGGGTTTTTTCCTTATATCTCAGTCATTTGTGGACCGATTTTGCTGATTTTAAATAGCAAACTTCTCGAAAGCATGTCTGACAGAATTATTGAAGAATTGGATCCCGAAGATATCTGGGGTCTTCAGAAAATTGATTTCAACAGACAGACGGACATGGCTTAATCGACTCCGCTATCTATAAAGATCCAGAATATATATACTTTATAGGGTCGGAAAATTATATTGTGGAAATTACAAACGGAATGACAAACTTATATATACCCTTCTCACGAAGGTGAAGGGTATAATGAACAGCTGATCACTTGCATGTACACTTTGGTAATAACTTTTTGCCTGTAGAGGGAGACGACTTTCGATTGGTATCTTTGTGCAAAGACTGAACAAAAGGCACTGCATTGGGCATTAACATAAAATTTCGTCCAGCTGTAATAATGTCAGATGCTAGAAAATGTTCACAACATATGCGTGAGCTTGGTGAGAACTGCTGCCGGCAAGCTTTCTTTGTTCGTCTTTGGGAATGTAAAAAAAAGTGCCACTTCCAGGTTAACTTTTCCTTTTGCAAATACTACATTTAGTCATTTTATTCGTTGCATGAGCTTAATTCGAACAATAATTTATTGTTGATGCGCAAAACGTATGATAAACATATAAATTTTACAAAACGTTTTAAACTTTGTTTTTTTAAAAAAGGTTTTTTTTCAAGACAACAGCTGATTTTTGTAGCAAATGCGAATGTCAAACTCCAAGGCGAATTTATAAATTCGCCTTGGTCAAACTCCATATATAAAAAATAAATGAATTCGCCTAAGTTCAACGTGCTGCCACCCCTTGCGCTAAAACGTCAAACCGCAAATTAGTTTTAAATACTTCAAACTAAAAGTCGACTTTTATTTCGGTTATTGAATAGTTTTTTTTATAATTTATAAAATGTGGTGATTTTAATGTAACAAAAAAGAGTGCTATATTCAGCTGTACCGAATCTTATATAACCTTCACTATAAGATTTCTAAGTTGGACTATAGCGGATATATTGCTGTACACATCATGTATGTCAGTTATTTGGCGCCATCGGAAAGTTGATTTCAACAGGCAGACTGGCACGGCTATATGAATAATCAACAAATCGACGACTTTACGTATGTATACATATATTGACGTAGTCCTGTGTATAAATAAGTTTTTTTATATTTTAGTATCAAGCTTCCCATCCATTTCCAGACCAATCAAGATTTTACAAATGCGTAACAACAGACTCAAATTGTACAAGCATATAGAAATGGAAGCCATATTAACAATTGATGATTATGATATCAACATGTTAACAGACGATGATGTAGAATTTGGGTAAGAAAAATTACCCTTGTACTCAGAATTACAATTTTACATACATATTTAAACATTTTCTTTTTATCACAGCTATAAAGTGTGGCGTGAATTTCAGCTCATTGGGCTTTACTAGTCAATTGGTTGTATGGGAAAATTTAACTTCCCATTATCGTAATAAGACCGAATGGACAAATCAAATTGTTCAGCATTTCATTATAATTATTGGAGTATTATGTATAAACATCGAATGCCAGATGTTATAATGGAATTTGTAGATAGTAGCGTGAACTGTGAGGATATTGCAATGAGTTTTTTAGTATCAAATGCCACCAATAAGCAAGTTAAAAAAGTAAGTTATTAACCAAAAATTAAATATAACGAATGCGCTAGTAATGAAATGTTATCTGCTGATTTAAATCATATGAGCGAAAGGTCAATCTGTATTGATGAATTCTCACGTACATATCAATGGTTAAATGCCAATATGTACTGTAGAATTTTGAGCAGATCCTGGGGGGTTACTCCCTAATTCGATTCGAAAAGAAATCTTTTCGAATTACAATGTATTTAGCACACATTTTCGAACATTTCCGTTTTCGGATTGAGTTACGCAGTAACCCCCCTGTTTTATTTAAAGACAATTTCCCAAAAAAAGTTGAATATATTTAGTTGAGATACTGGCCTACCTAAATAAAAGCGTAAGGCGGAAGGTTTCTTTACGCTTAGCTTTCACGCTGAAATGTCATACCTAAATAAAAGCGCCAACGCTACGTCAAACAATAAAAACAAGGTTATCAAAAAAATTAATATAACAACCCGGATTAATTAAACAATAAAGTACCAAGGCGAATTTATATACAAGGTGGTGTCGGTGGCGAATTCAGGAAAATACGAGCGAATTCATTAATTTTTTATATATGGAGTTTGACATTCGAAACAACTCTCTCATTGTTTCGAATGTCAAACTCCATATATAAAAAATTAATGAATTCGCTCGTATTTTCCTGAATTCGCCACCGACACCACCTTGTATATAAATTCGCCTTGTAAAGTACATTGCAGTATTGGGGTTTCTGATTTTTGTTTCGTGATTTGTAAACTACAATTTTATCAAAGAAACTAAATATTAAAGTCTAAAAAATTTGTTTCTTGCATATTTGTTTCTCCTTTTGTATGTATGTGTTTACATTTGTTGTGTTTTGCAACTAACTTCACTATTAAACGCGCTGTCAAAATCGGATTTTCCAATTGCAAAGCGTTGCCGTCGCGTTATTTCGGTATGCTGCATACAAATTGTATGGGCATGAGAATTTTTGACAAGTAAAAAACGCCTTACGCTCCAATTTAGGTATGCGTGATAGGTATTACTAGTTATATGGTTGATATCAAAGAATTTGAAATATTAGTAAAAAACATCATTTCACTTACTTTGTTTGGGTTTCTTGTTGTTTTTGATCTTCTGGGGGCTTTGTTGCAGTTGTAGAAAGTTGCTCCCAAGTGAAGAACAAATTTTGGTTAGTTTCTTCCCTAGTTGAATATGACACGTTTGTTTCGTTGGACAGATCAGAACATTGCGTTCTTGAAAAATGTATATATATACATAAGTATTTAAATTGGAAAAGTATATTATAGGTATTTATTTTTAATGAAGTCACTTACTCAGCAAAACTAACCTCTTGCGTTTTCTGAGCAATAGGCTTAGCATTCGACAAAAGCAAAACTTTATTTCCCGAACGAATTATGCTGGAAGGGTTGAAGTGTTCATCGCATATAAGGGCAGTTGCTGAGAACATTTTCCCACAAATTTCACTCCACATTCTCCTTTTTTCCAAATTTTTTGGCATTCGAAACAAAGTTCCACTGCCTTTTTCATACCTATTTTTACAAAGAGTACAGTAACGCATCTTCTTTATATTTTATTAATATTTGTAATTTATTTTAAAAGGATTACTTTTCCACTTGTTCATAACAAAAGGAAAGCGTTATATTAAAAATAAGAAACCAATGCAAAAATATAGAAGTCAGAAAACAAAATCTGACAGCTAGAGGTGAGAAAACAAATCGAGCAATAATAATCAGCTGACTTTTTAACGTCTTCTGTACAATGTGGCGTCAGTTGCACAAAAACAACTAAAAAATTAAAAAAAGGCTATTAAAACCTGGGTGGTTACTGCGTAACTCAATCCGAAAACGAAAATGTTCGAAAATGTGAGTTAAATACATTGTAATTCGAAAAGATTTCCTTTCGAATCGAATTAGGCAGTAACCCCCCTGATATAGTGTTTATGATTGAATAATGTGGGATTAACTATTTATGTACAAAATAAATATTTTGTTAATAAGCATAGTAATCAGCTGTTTGACTGACTTCACCTTGTATGAATTCGGCTTGTACACTGTTTCATTGCATTGCATTGATTTTTGTAGCTAATATCAAAATAATAATTTGCCACTAATGCGAATTTCAAAAAATAAATGAATTCTTTTTTCACCTTGTAGATATATACATACATTTTAAAAATCAACAATTTTATTGAGATTTATATTTTATAAATTCACATTCTTATTTCATAGAAAAGAAACAAAAAAAAAAAAAAAAAAAAACATTACATTTTATATTTTAACATATACATAGTAATATTTAAATGACTTCAGATTGTTAAAAATATTCCTCATATTCATCAACAACATCATCTATACATTCTTCCACCACAATGCACTCTTCGACCAACTGGCCGTCCACCAATTCCCCTTCGGCAATATCATCAACAATACTTTGTAGATATTCTTGTTCATCCTGTTCCCGTTGATGAATTACATTTTCGGTACATTCAATATTATAGGCTAAATGCTCGATTCCGTCAACATCACTACGATTAGCATACACCTGACCATTACTAAGATCGTTACCCTCTTCATAGACATCATAATTATCAATAGTTGTTTGTTCCTCACTGTAGTCGTGTTCATTGTTGTTGGAATACTCGTGTTCTTTATACACCTCCTCGTTGTTGTAGTCATGTTCTATGATGCCATCAACAAATACATTTTCCTCTTGCGTATATTCCACGTCCACTTTGTTGACGCCTACGTCGATTTCAGTCACATTTGGTAAATTTTGTACCGCTTGTTCAGCTTCAGCTTCATCTTCTTGAGTCTTTATTTTTTCAACCGGCTCCAGTTCTCTATCCTTAATCAACTCTTCCAGGAGTTCTTTGTAGTTTTCGCTGGCATTTAAGAGTTCGATTTCCTCTTTGCTCAGTATATTGAAAATGGGTTTGGTGCGTTTTACTAAAGCGTCAATTTCATCCCATGGTACTTTATGGATGTCGGTGTAATGTCGACGTGCAGAGTTTGAGTTCGATAATAGAAATTTGGTGGGCAAGCACAAAAGACACAGAACTGTAGTTTCTTTGATGGGATGTTCAATTTTGTTATGCAGAACCTTTTCTTTGCGTGTATTAAAGATAATTCTGCATTTACAGCAAGCATAAAATTTTTCACCCGGCTTTAGTTTCTTTCGCATTTCACGACGCCAATCAAATTCTTGTCTAGCTTCGGTGGAAAAGCGAGTTTTTGTATCCATTCGAGCTCTGCTTCTCTTAGCTACCTCCTCCACTGTGCCTGGTTCCACGATATGGCGTTTTTTCTGATGCTGTACTATCCGATAATTAGTCAGGGCTGTAAAATTACAAACAACACACTTCAGCCGTTGATTTAAGTGTTTGTCTCGTTTGTGGCAATTCAATGAGCCAATCTGTTTGTATGAAGCTCCACAAATTTCGCAAATCAATTTAAATTTAAATACTTTTTTTGGCCATATTTTTTTGGGAATTACTATCTCAACGCCATTACTATCGTGTTTTATATATGTTTTCTTAACATATTTCTTCATTTTTAAGTGTTTGCATTTTTCGGCCCAATGCTTGAAATAGAACTTTTGAGAACACACGCCACATTCAAATTCCGGTGGGAAGTGATGAATTTTATGACGTTTTAAGTCACAGCTACGTTTGTACGATTTCTGACACACATCACATTCATAATTTCCCACATAGACCTTTGTTCGGATTTTCTTTGTCGCATCAAATTTTTTATTTGACACTTTCGTTTCATCAAATTGCTCTAGGACCTCCTCATCGCTACTTTCATCGTCGTATAGAGTATCGGCATCAAATTCAATAAGATTTTCCATATTCAGGTCTGAAGTTGCAACATCTATGGTTGATGGAGTGTCGACAGGGGTGTTTGATGGTGTTATGGGAGTATTTTTAATATCTTCTTGTTTCGTTTGTGCATTTGTTTTCGGTGCTTCAGTTCCCATCAATTTGGGATATGTATTAATGTTCGTAGTATCGGTCTTGAAACGTGAACTGAGTAATTGATTATTGGTAAACTGAATGTCGGATGTTAAGAATTGATTTAGTATTTTAAAATACAGCGGAAACTTGTGCTTATAGGGTTCCGTATTATTGAGATTTTGATTGTGTTCATAGATTTTCTTTAGTATGCGGCAATACCAATCCTTTACACGTTGTATACTGCGGCGCATTTCGAAATCTTGGATATTCAAATCGAAACGATTATTGAGATGAAAACATAGTTTCTTAATACTTTCATCGCAATTATTTGCAGAGTTAGTTTTTAATTGTGGACGCCACAATTCGGGGAAGGTTTTCAGCTTCAACAGAAATTCAATGACGACCATGGGATTTGTTAAACCGAATAAAATCTGCAAATAAAAACAAAACAATTAAGAACGTTATATTTGGCTGTGGCGTATCTATATAGACTTCACCAAAGTTTACTTTTAGATAAAAAGTCTGTTTCTTTGCTTTATGTTTTAATATTTTCCAAAGTTAGTAAAAATAGTAAAAACTAGCAAGCAAACGAACAAACCATAAGCTTGAAAACAATAATTGTTGGAAAAATATTATTTTGATCCATTTCCGGTCCAAATTTTTATACTATTGTCTATGTTAAAGGGTTTAAAATATTGTTGCAAGTATTCTTTGGTTGAAAATAAAATACAAGTACTTACACCACAACCATTCGTAGGTTTTGGTAACGCATCTTCATTTTCATCATTGGAAGGCATATCATCATCATTGTCAATCTTACTTTTGTCCGATTCCGACATTTTCGTTATAATCGTACCCGTCGATACATTTATATTTGGTTTCTAAAAAAGTAGTTTATAATAATTATAAAGTTGCACAAATATTCTTCACTCATCTCACCATCTGGCTGGTCGCTGGTTTTACAATTTTTTTCACAACAAAATATCTTGGTTTTGTACTTTGGTTTGATGTTAACTGTTCTGCTGTTGGTTTGGGTATATATTTAATCACTCTTTGTATATTTAAATTAGATGGCACTTTAATAAAGGGCTCCTTAAGTGAAGAATCCGTTATATCAGTGGCTGATTTGGTTGTCTAAAATTAAAAATTCTATTTAGTCATGTTTCTTAAGTATGGAAATATATTGTAGTTTATTTACATTTGCCGTTTCTTTAGATATATTTGTTTGGACTTTTTTAATTGTTATATGTGGCGGAATAAGTTTAGCTACTTCATCAATCAGTGAAGTATTATTCTTTTTCTAAAAGGAACAATATATATATATATTATTTAGGTCATAAGTTTAAACAAAATGCATAATTATTTCAGTTTTAAGATTACTTACCAAAAGAGATCTACTATTTGGCGTTTTAATAAATCTTGGCTGATTTTTCGCCACATTTTCTGTGACATCATCAACATGTTCGATATCATCGCCGTCATCGCTATCTAAACTTATAATATCATCAACATAATCCGTTGAGAGCTGATTCCTAGATGTTTTATTTGAGTCTTGAGATAGATTTAATTGGTTGATGGGTTTATCGGGACTCTTTTGGCTGGACGATAAATCTTTTGCAATCTCTGTGGCCATTTTATTAAGACGTTGAGCCACAAGTCTAGGTTCAAGTGGTAGTTTTTTATAGACTTGTTCATTGACGGAATTGTCTTTGTTTATTAGAGTAACAGTTTTTCTTAAAGATTTCGTAGCAAGATTTGTTGTTTTGGTTTTCCTATTCTCTTGGCTTGTTGTGTTTGTTGTGTCACATTGTTGTGGTTGTAAATTTTCAATGACTTCTTCATTTGAGTCTGATTCATTTTCTTTCTCTTCTACATGATGTACAATTTTAATATGTTCCTTAAAGTCCAGCCACTTGTCCAGTGGAAATATCTCATAACAATAAAAACAATTTAAGTTAAATTCATCTGAGTCTACTAAACCGCAAATAGTGCCATTGCAAGTGAATCTTTCGAGGGTAAATATTTAAAAAAATTAAGAAAAAAGTAAGAGAACTACACTTATTCGGTGAACGGTATTAAAATAATAAAACTCGATTAATAATTTTATGCATGCATTACTTACTTGGTTTGTGCCGATTTAGTGTGATATATAATTCTCTTTATCACTTCTGGCTCTGTTCGTTTTTCCCTATCTGATAGCTCAAATTCTGAATCGGATTCAGCACAGCTTTCCATCTCATTATCTGCAAAATGTTCATTTTCTTCTTGTTGACTTTCGGATGAATTTTGGCCTCCTGCCGTAGAGCCTGGCATATTTAAAGGATCACTTCTTTTTAATGGCTGGTTAATAACCAATACTTTTGGAGAATCCATTATAATGGGATCATTTTGTTTAGGTTTATCTGGCGTTAATGTAGAAGTTTGAACAGCAATTGTTTTGTGGCTGGCGATTCTTGGCTGATGTTGTAAAAGATCTTTTGATTGATGGTTTAAGCTTAGATGGTTTTCACTTGCACCAGTTGCAGCTGAATTGACAATCATTGGTAGATGACGGGGTGCAGACATAATAACTGTAGGAAAAGCATTCGTTGATTGGGAGCTTTGGGCCTGTGAGAAATTTGAAATTGTAGGAGCGTATGACATGGGAACTTGTATAGTTATATTATGTTGAGGTCTAGTTGACAACATACTGGAATTATGGTAATTATCATAAAGATTTTGAAATGGTGGTACTACATGAGAAGCCATACTAACTGGTTGATTATAGTCAAAAGATGTTATAGAATTTGATAATGCCATTGGTGAATTTTCAGTAGTACTTGAGAAATTGTTAGTGGGCACGTCATATTTTGTTATCACAACATCTGGAAAATTAGGTAATATCGATGCTACCGGTTTGTTGAGATGATAGTCATTGTTTATTTTCCTAGTGGCTGCAATTCTATCATGCAAACTGCGCCGATTGGAAGAAGAGCTGCTCATGGTCGAAAGGGCGGCATGATTTATAGGTGTAACGGGTTGTGAATCTTTTTTTATGTTTCTTGTGGCAGCAGTTCTTTCATGTAAATTATGTCGACTGGCGGAAGAATATGCCGATTTAGAACTATTTACTGAAATTGATGGTCTTGCTGCAACATTATTTCTTTTACTGTATTGGAAAGCAGATGTTCTTGAAGAACCGTGAGTTTTTTGGGAAAAACGTACGGATTTTTTATCCTTAGTTATATGTTTTTGTTTGACCGATCTTGCAGCATTTAATAAATGCATCCTTCGTCTTTTTTTCTTATTCATTACTTCATTTAGGGGTTTATTAACATGCAAAGATAAGTATAAACCGGGCACTGTTTTTGCTCCCATACGCTTTGATACTCTTGCAGGTTTTGTTGAGGGGCTATAATTAAAGAAATATATTAGAATGTTGGTTTTGTTATACACAAATCAGCAAACCTTATAGAGGATTTGTTACTCTTTAAATCATATTTTTCTAAAACGTGACGCGGTAATTTTTTAATCATCACCCTAGCTTTCCTAAGTTTGTAAAGAAGTGGTGGTGTTGGAGTGTTGCCGTCATTACTATTAACTTCGCTTGCTGAAATGGTGCTGGTATCACTTTCAATATCTTCTATATCGAAAACTGTTGAATGTGTTTTTTTCTCCTCAGCTTTAAAATCCAAAATATATTCCTCCGGACTCAACATTTTAAATTCTAAAAAAACGGATAAATTAAAAACATCAATAACAACAATTGCTACAGACACAAGAAAATTATTAGTACGGCAATACTATATAAACACGTGTTATTACTTTAAAGTGAATGTCGAAACTTATTAGAAGCAGCTAACAAAACATTGGTAGAACAAACAAAATTGCACTATTAGATTTCTTTGTAAAACTATTTAGTTATTTCTTCTATAAATTTGAGTGTCATTTAATGTTTTTATTTGTGATTTATTGTTTTTATTCAGTTAAAAACGGTATTTTATACTATGTAATGTATTTAATACACTGCTACGTAAAACTCACGACGCTCGACAGAAAAAATGTGACACAACTGAGATGTCAAAATATGACAGGGTGTTTCATTAAGCATTATATTTGGGAATTGAAACAAATGGAACTGGAAACTACAGCATGTAACAAATAATAAGGAATATAGTTTATTTTTTTAAAAAAGGGGAACATATAATTTGCAAAAAAATTTCAACTAAAATGTATTAGGCCAATTTTTTTACACAGAATAAAATTAAAATCGAAAATTGCGATCGGATAATTGTTATGTGCGATATATATACAAGGTGGCAAGGATTAGTTTTCATTTGCGATCTCACAAAGTATATATATTCTGGATCGTTATAGATAGCGGAGTCGATATAGCCATGTTCGTCTGTATGTTGAAATCAACTTTCCGTAGCCCCCAAATAACTATCCGCACTATACTCGGAAAATGAGATATAGGGGAAAAATTTTTATCTATACCGGGATTACTAAGTCTTTAATATAGACAATATCTAATGATAGATATTTCAAAGACTTTTGCAACGACGTATATAACGCCATAATAAGTCGAACCTACAATGGGTCAAAATCGGGAAAAATTATTTTTAACCCGATTTTTTTTTTCACCAACAATTTTTTTTCTCATAATTTTTTTTTTTTTTTTTAAAATTAAGAAGAAATTTTTTGAAAAAATGGTTGCCATACAATTTTGTTCAAAATATTTTTTTTTTTTAATTTTGTTTACCTAAATTTGTTTAAAATTGTTATTTTAAAGTATAATTTGGTGAAGGGTATATAAGATTCGGCACAGCCGAATATAGTACTCTTACTTGTATGATATTTAATTTTGATATGTCGTTGCTTATAAATAGCCAAGTAACAGTCAGACTATTACTTGGTAGTCCTGTAGCAGCTATGATTGTATGTTCGCTTGAGATTTTGTAATAAAATGGGAATTTTCAGGTTACAGAACGCGACATTCGTACGTCTTTGTAGAGAAAAAAAGAAATCTTAACTTTGTTTCTTGTTTCCATTATGGTTACAGTAAACATGTATATGTTTGTGACAACCATTGTTATAATGAATCTTTATATCATAGCAACATAATATGGTAAAACCTTAATCATTAAAATGGTTTTCACAAACATATACTTGTTTACTGTAACCATATATAAGATTGATACAATCATGTGAATCGTAAGTTAACCATATTATCAATCATGTAAAAGTTACTGTGACTATAATATTGTTAAAAAACTTTTAAAAATGTATAAACTGTTTTTTCCTTTGCGTGAGTAGAAACTTCTACTTATCAGCAATGTTGATAAGACACTATTATTAACTTTGTTTATACGTATGACAACATTAACTGTAAAATAGCTTTAAGAGCTCTAGGATATAATTGTGGAAATAGACAATTTTTTTCGTTAGATAATTCATGAAACTACTAGAAGGCACTATGAATATAAATAGTAACAGAGAGTTGTTGAGCAGTCAGTTTATCTTAGGCGCTTTTATAGATAACATCAACTGTATTACCAGTGTGTAATATAAGCGTGTTTATGTCAATTTAATCCGCCAATGGTGACGCAAATTTGACTTTGATAAATGGTGACGCCGGTCTAATGAACTAATAGTTCACTTTTTTAAAAATTGTATGATCTTTGACAATAAAACAAAGATATTTAATAAATTTAAGCTTTTTTTCTTCAATTTTAAAATACAAAAAATTTGTTAAAAACAATAACGGAGAATAAAGTTATTCGAAGACTGAGTGACTATTTAATTCTGTTGTTGTACATTTTAAATAAATAAAGAGTTTTTACAATTTTAAACTACTAAACTGCTTTTATTTGCAATCAAAAGTATACGGTTTATTTAAAGGAAATAAACCAAAGTTTTCAAGAGGTGAAAACGTAACAATATGCATACTCATGTAAAAATATTCAGCACAACTAAATTTAACTCTCTAACTTGTTTTTAATCGGCCCAGAAGTTAAGATTAGGCGCACACATATGATTTTCTTATACAAATATTACGATTGTACTCACTGTACGTATGATTATTATTAATATTACTCATACGCCTTCATATTTTCATTAAAGAATAGTGCTAAGATCTTTAAAAAACTAGGCAAATGTTTAATATTTTCAATTTATTTTGTAACTGTTAAGAAATATTTGTTGAGACTATTTTCAATTTATTTTGTAAAAAAATATTCTCTTAAAATGTTGTTTCAAGAAAATAACTTCTTTTTACAATTTCACTCTAGCATTTAATATTTTTAATAAATTTAATGTTTAATAAACAATTTACACAAATTTACAACTGGAAGTTAAAAGAAAAATATGCAAATTTTGTCTCGTAAATATTTTAAAAAAAAATAACAAATATTTTATTAAACAAATAAATATAACTTTTTATATAATATAAATACTTGTTGAGACTGTTCTAAAATGTTATGATTTATAGCAAACTTCCGTTTCAAATTAATAATAGACTACAATATTTGACATGAGTATAACCATAAGCAACGGAAATAAAAAAAAAAAAAAACCGCCAACAGAACGCACATGACTGTCATATATAATATTGCTAAAACGATTGGTTGCTGTTGTTGTTGCTGCTGTCACTTCTAAATCAAAAGTTATTGTTTAAATGTTACAAAACGGGAAACTTACAAGAAAAGCTGTCTAAAAGTTTTCACACACGCACTGGCAAATAGACAGACTCGGCAGCAGTCAATTCAATATGCTTGTACACACATACAGGTGAGCATGAAATTATACATCTTAAGGGGTTTTTCCTTCATGTTAAAACACCAAACGGCAAAGTAATCTTATGTTGAATATAAATAATATAGAAGTATTTGAAGTCAGTAAAGTTGTGTATGAAACTCACTCAGTTTTCAAATAATTTTTGAGTGTTTTTTATACAAAAATTTAAAAAATGTTATCCGTTCGTGTTTCTGAATTAGATGGTAAATTTCCATTAATGTTTTTGAATAAGACATTTAGTATGTGTAGTTCATAAACATAATCGTTCATCTTAAGGACTGCGCTTTTAAGTTACGGCCTAAAAAATACTTTTCGCACTTTGAGCAACTTAGTTGTCAAAATACATACTGTGATCAGTGGTGTTAGGTGTGACGATTTTACGTCATTTTGACGATTTTTTAGAGTAAATTCAGTTTTTTTACATTTGACGATTTCTTCACTTAAATTTTATTGTATTGTAGAAATTAAAATAAATATATAAAAAAGAGAGAAAGTTTTTCTTGAAATTTATGTGAAATACAAAATTTTTCAATGTATCAATTTGTTGTATATAATACAGTGATACAAATAAGAATGAAGTAGAAATACACCTACCTACTTTTCCTGGTAGGTGTTTTCGAGTACAATAAAAAAATGTGTTTGCTTGAGAAATACACCCAGATTTCTCAAGGTTACTTATATAGCATACATTCATATATACATACCATTTGATATGTCTAAGTTTCTTCTTTCAAAATCTGCTGAGAAACTAAAAATCAGATGATATTCAACTAAGCTACTGGCTTATAACATAGATAAATACACATAGATCGGAAACTCACCTGTCAAAGACCTAACTCAGTTGTCAAAAACCTAAGTGCTGAGAATGTATTA